>VZSR01001238.1:6153767-6271769 GCA_013398615.1 Brachypodius melanocephalos | reverse complement strand
CCGCCGCCGCCGCCCCCGGCCGCCGCCGCTGCGCTGCCGCCGGGCTGGGCACCGGAGGGAGAGGGAGCGGCAGCGGGAGCCGAGCGGCGGCGGCGGCACTGCGCAGGCTCCGGCCCGGCCCCGCCGGCCACTTCCGAAAGCGATTGCAGCCCTGGCACTTCCTCACGGCACACACACACGCACACACACACACACGCTGACACCCACCCACGGCCCCAGCCCCCTGCCCCAGCGCCAGCACCCGGCACCCGCTGCTGTGCCCCGGCACCAGCATCGCCGAACCGGTACTGGTACCCACTGCCAGCACCTTGTACCCGATATTCGCACCCTGCACCAGCACCCAGTGTCAAATATTAATAACCAGCACCAGCACCGTGCACCGAATGCTGTACACTACCAGCACCATGCACCCACTATAGGCACCCAGCACCAGCATCACACACCCAGGACTGGGTCCCAGTACCAGCACCACGCTCCCAGTACCAACACCACGCTCCCAGTACTACACCCTGCATCAGCATCGCTTACCCAGTGCTGGCTCCCAGCACTCACACCCTGCACCCAGTACTTACACCCAGCACCAGCGCCATCATCGTGCACACAATACTGGCACCCTGCACCAACACTGGGGATCCCCTCTGCCCCTCTGGGGTGTTCTCCCGTCCCCGGGGGGGAGGGAAGGGCTGTCTGTGAAGCTTCCCCCAGACTGCTTCCGACCTAAGGCTCCCTGCCCAGGAGTGGCTTTCCCTATGCCAGTGGTTTCTCTGCCTTTTTTTTTTTTCCTCAAAACCGGGGTTATACATCACTAAAAATAAAGGGTGATAAAACTTTGGGAGAGAAAGAAGGCATAAAAATTTCATGATCTTGCCAGCCAGGGAAATTATCCCACTTTATTATTTAAAACCTCATTAAAAACCATTTCCCTGGGAGAGACAATGATCAAACCGCCATCTATTTCAATCCTCGAGACGTGCACTCGGCGACGTGGGGGACGTGTTTAAAATAGGCCTCAAATGTGACTCCTGCAGTGAAAACTCCAACCCGACCCCCGCCCATGTGAACAGCATCTCTGAGCTGAATCGCTCTGCCTCTGCTCTGGGGGAGCAGATAGACCCGTTGTGCCTCCCACATTTTCAACCTGCCCTGTCCAGCACCCTGGATTCTCCTCTTTTCCCCCATCCAGCTCAGGACAGTGGGATCTACACAGCTCTCACCCAGGTGGGACCTGCCCCAGGACCTCTGTGGACAAAGCCGGGTCCTTCCTCTTAATGCAAGTTTTGCAAATCTCCGGAGCAGCTCCAGTGTGGAGTTGTGACTGCCAGTCTGCTCCCTCCTGCTGTGTGACCGGGCCACCAGCCCTCACGATTTTTTTTAGCAATTCATTTAACTGGAAGCTCACAAATGCCCGTACAGGCTCCCACGTCTTCAGGAACTGCTTTTTAATCTGTATTTGGGACTTTTAGAAATTCCCACGAACGTTTGCCCCTCCCTGGAATTGTTCAAGGCTGGGTTCGATGGGGCTTGGAGCAACCTGGTCTAGTGGAAAGTGTTCCTGCCTGTGGCAGGAGGTTGGAATGAGATGAGCTTTAAGGTCTCTTGCAACCCACGCCATTCCAGGATTCTGTGATTTGTGCTTGTGATGCTCCATCCAGTCTGCCCTTTAAGATGATAAGAAATCACGGTTTTTTTTTTTTTTTTTTTTTTTTTTTTTTTTTTTTTTTTTTTTTTTTTTAAAGGGTGGATTGGGAGGAAATGCTTGGAGCTTCCAAACCCCCTGCACAATGGATCTGCCAGTGAACAGCCGGACTCGCAGCACTGGGTGCTCAGGATGCAGCAGCTCGGCCTCCCATCTTTTCTATCAATTGCAAATGCTGCCGTCAATATCCAGGAACACTGCTGCGGGTCTGGAAAGCTGCTTTCCCTCCGTGCCAGCCTGGAGAGCTCCCGGGGAAGGACTGGCAGCATCCTGCCGGCGAAGAGAGCGGCAGCCTCGGTCGAGCCGTGTCGGTGCTGAACGGTGACAGCCGGGGCGGAGGCGCTGCCCGGAGCCCCCCGTGCCGGTGCCCCGGTGCCGTTCCCGCGGCCGCTCCGCACCGGAGGCGCTCCAGCCGCTGCAGTAGCGGGACCTGCCCGCAGGTGCCGCCCGACTCCGCCGGGAGCGCGGCCGCCGGCGGCTCGGGGGGGCCCGGGAGCTCGGGAGGTCCCGGCGGTTCGGGCATCCCCGGCGGCTTGAGGGCATCCCGGCGGTTCAGGGATCCCCGGCGGCCCTGGGGTCCCCATGGCTTGGGGACGCACGGGCGGTGCGGGGGTCCCCGGCGGCTCGGCGGGGCTCTGGCGGCTCCCTGCCCCCGCCGATCGCCGGGAGAAGGAGCTTGCAGGGAGCGGGGAGCGGGGAACAGACCCACTGCAGTGCGGGGCAGCTCCAGCCCAGGAGCGCGGGGCAGCCGCGCACCATCCCGAGAGCTGCTGCCTGCTCCTCGGGTACCCGATGGACACATCGGAAGGGAGTCCTGACAGCAAGAGCTGGGCACTCCATCGATCTTTCCCCTAATTTTCTGCTGGTGTTGCTAAGCAGGCTCAGACGTGGCCAGGAGAAGCAGGACAGTGACTGCCCTCCCTATTGCTGGGAGCTGCGGGGGTCACGCCTCAAAAACGGTGTTTGGTTGACAAGAATGACATTGACGTGCTGGAGTGTGTCCAGAGAAGGGAACGGAGCTGGGGAAGGGTCTGGAGCACAAGGAGCTGTTGAGGGAGCTGAGGGGACTCAGTCTGGAGAAAAGGAGGCTCAGGAAGGACCTTCTCACTCTCTGCATCTACCTGAAAGGAGATTGTAGTCAGATGGGGGCTCATCTCTTCCCGCAGGGGACAAGCAACAGGACAAGAGGAAATAGCCTCAAGCTGCACCATGGGAGGTTCAGGCTGGATATAAGGGAAAATTCCTTCACAGAAAAGTTTGACCAGCATTGAACAAGCTGCCTAGGGCAGTGGTGGGATCACCATCCCCGAATTTAAAAGCCATGTGGATGTGGCACTTGGTGACATGGTTTAGTGGTGGGTTTTGCAGTCATAGAGTAAAGGTTGGACCTGATGATCTTAGAAGGCTTTTCCAACCCAAACAATTCTGTTTCCTTCTGATTCTGTGATTCTAAGAAGGTGCTGGGTAAGCAGAGGTGTGCTCTGCCATAGTCTGCAGGGAGCTGTGAGTACACCACAACACCAGCACTTGCAGAGTTGGTTTTCCTCTTCAAGGAGAGCTCCAGTAACTCCAGACAGGATGCTCAGGAGCAGGAGGCCTTTTTTGATGACTATCTGAGACAAGCCAGCCTGAGACAGAGCAAGGTTCCCAACGGGTCTGAAAAGCACAATTTGCTGGAGAAATCCTGTCAGCAGTTGCTCAATCCCATCTCCGAGGTGCTCTGCAGTATCAGCCTGCCTGCAACAGCAGAATGGGCTGATCCCTTCCAGGGTGTTTCCAGCTTGTGTGTTCCTTGAGAGGTTGGCAGGTGATGCAGATGGATGGATGAAGGCTTCAGAGATGTTTTGCTTTAGGAAAGCCTTTCCCCCACCAGCTACCTGAGCTTTTTAAAGCTTCCCACACAGCAGAGCATATTCAGAGTGGAGTGACCAAAAAAGATGCTCCTGGCACTGGGCTCTGAGGAAACAAAAGTCCTTGAGCCTCTACAGCCCAAGTGAGAGGCAGAGGAGAAGCAATTCTGTGCTGTCACCCTTCAGGAAGTGCTTGTCAGAGCTAAGATTGTAAAGGTCATGTTCCCCCTGTCCCTGAATGTACAGCTCCTCTGCTGAGGGCAGCTGGGGACATGCTGAGGTGCTGCTCCTGTGTGTGCACAGAGCTGGCACGTGAGGGTGCAGGAAGCAGAGCTGCTCTGGAGACCAGCCCTGCTCCAGGACATAAATCCAGGGTATCTCAGGGCTGGAGCTGTCTTTGCAGAATACCTGGTTTGAGCCGTGCATTCTCATCACAGCTAATTTATTCCCTTGTGAGAAGTACCTGTGCACCCTTTATAACCTTTTTACTCTTTTAAGGCCTCAAAGCTTCCTGTGGAATGTCAGAGACACATTTCCAGTCCCAATCTCTGCCTCAGCTATCAGATGTGCTACAAACCTGCATAACTCCATGGCTCCCCAGGACTGCTCACAGGCTGACTCAAGAATCATTCTGGTTGGGGTCACTTTTTTTCCACAGGGACCTGAAGTGCAAAGATTGCCTCTCCTGTACTCAAGCTTGAAGATAAAGCAGCAACTTGAAGTTCTGAAGTGTGTCTGGAGGTTGTGGAGCAAAGTTTAAAAGAGGATTTTGCACCACCAGGCTCAGCATTTAGTCTTTAAATTTTATCCCATTTAGAGGGAAAAGGGTCGATTATTTTGATTTCCTAATGTAACAGTGCTTATGCAATCACATTGTATATCAGCCCACTCACGTTCTTCCAAATTATTCTCTTCAAAGACTTCTTAACCCTTTGGCCAGTTCTATCAAAAACTGAGAGTGGTTAGAGCTGAGTTCCTGCCATTACAAACAGCTGGGCAAAGAATGACCCTGCCAGGGCTGCAGCTGTGAGAAAAACCAACACATGCTGTCAGACCTTATTAGACACTGGAGAATCCACTGGAGCTGACGTTTGATTGATGCCCAAACCGTGGGAAAAGCTGGAGGCAGGATTTGTGCCCTCAAAGGCACCCAGGTCGGTCCCCCAAGAGGCGCCAGCCTGCTGAAAGGCAGACTCTGCAGATTCTGCAGCTCCCAGAGCTGGTTGTTTGCTTTCCAGTGCCAAGGTGGGAGGGGGTGGGCGGGGAGAAGGAGCTTAGCTGGAATCTTGGCCAAAAGGGCCACTGCTGGTGTTCCAGGATGGGGATAAAGGTCCCAAATCTGGCCTGTGGTGGTGTAAAGATGCTGCCCTTGAAGGAACCACGGCAAGTTCTCAGCTCTGCTGCTGGGTGGCACAAACTGATGGTGCCTTGGAGGACAGCCTTGTAGCTGTCACTTGAGCCTCTCAGTGACCTACAGACTTTGTCTTAAGCTCTCATCACTGTCTGAGAGGTGTCTGAATGCTCATTATGAGGTATGTCAGGGAGAAGTGGTGACAGTAAGGACAAAGCTGAGGTGGTTGGACTCCTCTGATTACTTTTGGCTGAAATCGAGTCAGGCAGGGGAGATCTGGGTGGATGTGCCCTTTCCTTGACTGAGATGGACAGTGGAAAAAGCTGGACCACATTTTAAAAAGTCACAGATGTTTTGGAACTATCACAACAGATTGGAACAGGCAGGAATGGAGAGATGTTTTGGAGATCTTCCAGCTGTAAAAATGAGCACGCTTTGGTCTGGTCCCTGTGCAAAAGTTCCCAGGCAGGTGAAACAGCTCCTGATGATGTGTGCAGAGCCCATGGCAAGTCTCCACTCTTTGGCTGCTGGGGAAAGGTGATGCTGATGCTTAGAGTGTATTTGAGAGGAAGGTTTGAGAAGTCAAGTGTCTATCATGAAAAGAAAATACTTTGCCCAAAAGGGGAAGATAAAGATACTCTTGGGGTATAATCTACCCTGAGAACTACATCCTCCCTTTTTTATTCTACTTGCATGAAGAGCACCTCTCCACTGCTTTCTCATCTCTAAATCACTTGGTACACGGGGTTCATGGCCTGCTGACTACAAGATGGCAGACAAAGCAAATGATGGTTATGAGTGTGTGAACAAATATCACCTTGATATTTCCTTTTTAACAAAGCAACATCCAGGAGTCATTGTCAGGAAAATCTGGTCATGATTTTGAGGTTTCTCACTTATATGCTAAGCTGAGAACAACTTTGACATGCAGAACAATGGTGTTTGTATGTGGTTTTTGGTTTAACACCATACAATTCTTTTTTCTCATTGATATCATTGACACTGAAATGGGTAAAGCTTTGATTACAGCTTGATTCACTTTGCCTGCAATGCCAGAGCAAACACAGTTGAGCTGCAGGGTTTATATTGGCATCTTGCACCACTAAGACCCGGTGAGATGTTGGAATAAAGGAGAGCAGGGTGCTGTGCCCTGAGAAAATATGTGAGTTCCCAAGTTGTGATAGTAAATTTCCCTCAGTCCAGGGGAAGAAAGACAGTGAGAATATAGATCCTTTCTCACTTTCCCCTCTTCCTTCTGTAGTGGATGTGGGGCAGAGGTCAGGTATTATCTGACATCCCTGTGCTCTTAAGATATTTTCACTGTAGAAATAAGTATCAGAAGTAAGAGCCTTCCCCCTTTCTCACAAAGCCTGGTTCAGTGTGGGAAGCACCGTTTCTGAAGGGAAAGGGTTTATTTTTGCTCAGTCTTGAATCAGTCCCTGCTTTCCCTGCTGTGAGAGCTGGAGGAGGAGGGGAGGCCAGGCAGCCTTGTGTGTGAGGATTCATTTCTCCAGGTCACTGCCACCCCTCAGATAAGGTGGCACTGAGGTTCAGCTCCCTAAGCCCAAACTGAACTTGAACCAGAGTCCCCACTTGAAACTCCCAGGGGGTTTTGGGGATGCATCCCTGCCCTGCTGCTTGTACCAAATACCCCACTCTGCTTCTCTAGCTAAAAATGAGTGTGAGGAGAGGTCTGAGCCTGTCTGGTCTGAGCTCTGAAACCTTCTCACTGTCTTTTAAGACCTGTCCTGGGGACAGACTTAAAAATATCCCAGGAACAAATGGACTGATGCATCCTCCTTCTGACACGCTCCGGGATAAGAGGAAGGGAGCTGTCTGCTCCTTCCTCCGCCCCTTTCTCGGTGAGACAGATGCGAGCCATGCAGCTCTCCCCTCTGCTTTGGCGAAGGGAGGGGCAGTTTCCTGTTTTTATACAGAAATTAGATAGATCCAGGATGCCTTTGTGCGGCTGCCGGTCCCGATGCACACGGAGGGGCTCTCTGGGTTTTATTCCAGCTTTCCTGCTCGTGCCTGTGATCCTCCCCCTGGCTGTACCCCACGGATGGATGGGACAGGTTCCCAAGTTCCCAAGCTCCACTGAGGAGCCTTTCCTGCACGAACAGAGCCTGCTTTTCCAGTGGCCCATTGCAGGGTGTTCGCAGCAGCAGCACAGCTCCATCCTGCCCCAACCATGGCACTGCTCCTCGCAGACCGGGGCTGTGTCTGGCATCGGCATCCCAGGAATCTGCTGCAGGCGGGCAGGAACAAAGTGGAGAGAGAGATGTTTACAACTGCTGGAGGGGGGAAGCACAGGAGGGGGAGCAGAAACTGCCCAGCGTGGCAGTCTCACGGTCCAGCTGTCAAGGAATTGGTCTTGCATGAGGAAAAATGGAGAGCAAGCAGCAAATTGGCCTCGCTGTGTGCTTTGGCCACAATTAATAAGGAGGGAACCGGGCAAAGGTACTGGATAATTAAGTTGGCTGATAGCAGAGCTCTGTCCAGAGCAGGAATGTGTTGTATGCTGTCACGCTAAAATTAGCAACATCTTGTTATAGTGCTTTTCCTTCACAAAATGCACTCGGTGAAAGTTGCCAGGTCCCCTCGGGGAGGGAGGCACCACGTCCTGATCCTGCGTGGTGGAGGGGTCTGGGGCTGGCAGAGGGATAGGGTGGCACTTTTCCTGCAGAAGCCCCCCTCTGGAACACACAGGGTCCCTGTGCCCGGGGTGACCTGTGGGATGGGTGGTTTTGCCTGTGAGAAAGCCGGAGAATGGAGGGGTGAAGTGGCTTTCTGAGGTCACCAACTGAGTCATGGGTAAAGCCAGGAATAGAAGCCAGCAGTCAGGCTCCCAGCTGCTGTACCTATGGTTATTTCTGTTTATGCTCTTCACTTCTCTTGCCCATGGTTTACTGAGTGCATTCCAAGAGTAACTTGCCTGCCAAACTTCCTCCCCTTTAAAACCAGAAATGGACAGATAAGATAGTAAAAGAAATAAGTTTAACTGCTGGTATGTGCACAAACATACCTGAACCCCATCCAAGTTATCAGCCAGTTTTTTTTAAAATGCTCTTTTGGGGCAGGAGAAACTCCTCCAGTCTCAAAGTGCCTGTGGCAGTTTGCTGGCACGATGTCAGATGATTTATTTGCTTTGCCTGTTGTCAAAAGGAGAAAAAATTTAAGAAAGAAAAATATAAAGAAACATGTTAGACATAGCAAAACCCGGTCAAGTGACTCCACTATAAATCCCATGAAGGCAGTGGGAGAATTGTGGCTCTGGGAATTGGAAGTTTAGACTGTAAACCAAAATAAAACTGAAACCTCAAATAAATGCTGCATTCTCACCCAATAAATTTTCCCAGAATGCCTTATCTACTTCTCAGTGAAGGCCCTGAGACTTTCTTCTACCAACTTGTAAATCAGATTGGGCCCAAGGCCAGAGTATCTGGAAAGTCCTAAACTGGGGGGTAATGACTTGGATCCTCCTTATTCTTGGCATAAGCAGAATTAGATTGCTCTGTTAACTGCTGTTCAGAGGCAGCAGAAAAAGGTTAATCCAGGTAGCAGAGCTGACGTGAAGTCAGCCTCTCACATCAAATGGCAGTGGCACAAGTGTCCAACAATGCTGTATCTGTACCTCAGGCTGCTGTCCCAGAGCAGGCACTGAGGATGGGCACTTGCCTACACTGTGACCTTAGCTAAATTCACTCAGGCTGCCTCTTGCTATGGATCAGAGGATGGGCTGCCTTTGCATCTCAGAGTAGAATCCCATCACATCTTCATACTTGGCTCTGTCTCTCCTCTCTTCTCTGTGTTTTGTTTTTTTTTTTTTTTTTTTTCTTTTTGCATGTTGCCCTCTGTATTTCTATTTCAGCGCTTTTACTGCAGTTTTGTTTTATGGTTCTCTTCATTCCCGGACTGAGAGGTGATGCACTGTGTCAGGCATGCAGAAGCTACTGCTGCTGGCACGAGTCCCCTCCAAAAGCAGAGAGGGATGCCTGGGTCCCCAGGCTGTTGTCTGACCCTCAGGATATGGCCATGAGTATTCCTGACAGGGATCTGCACTGTGGAACTGCCTGATCTTTGACCAGGATTCAGCACTGTGTGGTTTTCTGTGTTTCCTCTGTTCTACTTTCCTGGATTCCCCCCAACTTCCTCTGGGATTTCTTTGCAGAAGGGATCAGGCTGGAATAATGTTGGTTTGCTCCCCAGATATCTTGTATACACAGGCTATCCTTTTCCAGGAGGTGACTTCCAGAGTGTCCCAGACATAAGAGCTGACCTCTCCTCTTTGCCCTTGTGGTGATTCCCTGGTGCTGGAGCTGATGTGCAGTGTCCAACCGAGTTCTCCCTCCTCCTGCCAGCCCTGGCTCTGCACACTGGAGTTCCAGGTCCTTTCACAGAAATTAACATTTACTTTAAGAACTAAAACAAACAAAAACCCGAATAAATCTCCTCACAAAATAAGATCAATAAAAACATAGCCAAGTGCTTTGTTTTGCTTAGAAGACGCATCTTTGTACATACCCACTCGTGTGTTGCCAAGTTTTGGAAATCAGCAAAGGCTGACATTGTTTACTGCAAATTAAAGACCCTTTGGAGACACTCTGTCTTGCTTTCCAGTGTAGCCTGGGGCTGGGGGAGGGAAGCACTTGGACAGTAGCATAGAAGAAACCCTGTTCCAGTGTTGCTAACTATAGCATTAATTTCAGAGTCATAAATAACTGCAGTACCATGGTTACAGCACTAGCCAAGTATGATATCACGTAGTTTAGGATTAGGGGAAAATATCTTCCTTGAGGCCGTGGGTTCTAAAATAAGCGACTTTTCCAGTGTAAGTTTTCTCCCAAAGACTACACAAACGCCAGCCTGTAGCCGTAAATTAGGGGGATTACTCTGGTAAAACTGACTGCATGAGAAGTGTCAGCAGGTAAAACAGCTCAGAGAGCAGATTCTTCCAAGCTCCTCTGGGAATGACAGCCTGGCACTGGCTCGGTTTTCTTAGAAAACAGCACCTTCCGGGAATGAGAGCAAGCACAGCCCTTCCAACCCCAGTTCTGCAGTGGAGAGGAAGGTCCCTTCAGAAATCAGATGCCACTAATGACCATTATAGAGATGGATTGAGAGGCCAGCACTGACAGTTCCTGTGGCTGCATGGGCAGCGTTAAAGGAACTGCACAAAGCAGTGACAGCTCGTGGGCACCCATTGGCCCCGTCGAGCAAACAGCTGGGGTGTTTGTTTTACAAAATTTACACACAATTACACGCACACACACAAACCTGCAGGAGCAACTGGGAAAGGCTGTTGTGAGGGAGATCCTGAGCACATGTTCTGGAAAGTACAGCACCATCATGGATTACAGCAAGGACTCAAATGGAATAAGGCTCTCTCATAAATAAGGGAAAATTTTATGGAGAAACACAAGCACAGCAAAAAAAAAAAAAATGGTCACAGTTTGATGGAACAGGAAACCTGGCCTTAGGGCTCCTGGGTGCAAAATCCTAGACCACACAACCCACAGCACTGATCCCATTCAAAATTGTTCAAGAAGTTATGACATGAGGTCTGTATTGGTAGGCCTTATGCCAGTTTAGATATTGTCTTTCTTCCTGCTGCCGGCGTCCAGCCAGCACAAACACCGTGTTGTGAGCTCTGGCTGATCCAACAGAAACGTCATTGTGTGCCCAGGCACGATCTGGATTGAATTTGTGCTGCTAAATGATCCACTCGTGCTCAAACCTGGCATAAAGGACCGTGGAATTGCGGTACAAAATTCCATTTCAAATTTCTTTTTCTTCTCTAGTGCCAGGCAAGAGGATTTTGCCCCATGCAAACGTCTGTGATAATCATTGGAATGTTTTCCCTCAGTTGAGTGGGTTGGATCAGAGGTGTCCCTTCAAGGGAAGCAGTGGATAAACTTGAATACACCGAGAAAATGAAATACCTTTCTTTATTTATGCTCTTCCTGCTCTTCATGCAGACATCTGAAAATTGACATTTTGGGATAGGCTGAACCAGCCTGATGCATACACTGCGTGCATTAGCCCTGCCTCTCACTGCTGCAGCCACATCCCTGGTGAGAGATCCTCTGATGGTTAACTGAGTCTCAGATCCTGAGAGCAGAATCTCAGCTTTCAAGGAGATTTTGGGCTTCTGCACCTCTGAGCATCCCCAGCCTTTTTCTTTTGCTCTTTACCTGTGCTAGCCTTGACTTGGGAAGTAACTGAAGGTGTGGGAGGCCAGCATGGTTTTCATTTTCTCAGCAGTGAGTTCTGCAAACACCACATACCTTCCCCTCTTTTGGGTTGTGTTAGACAGAGGGATGCTTTTGGTTTAGCAATAGTGCTCTGTGTGTGTGAGTTTCTCTGTCTTGAAGTCAGCTTTGTTGAAGCTGTGTGTTGCAAAGCAGCCTAAAGGGGAAAAAGAGAGGAAGAAGATGGGAGAATGACATTTGTGTATGAGGACAGAGGTTTTTTGAATTACCTGGTATGAGTTACATGATAAAATACAAAGGTCATCTGGCCAAGGGAGTGGATAGAAGAGGTCAACTGACATTAGTACTAATTTAGGGTGTCAATAGGTTCTTTAGTATAGCCAGTGAATAAAGGTATTGCTGTCAGGCTCAGAAGATGGACAGCTTGCTTGTGGCTTTGATGCTGATCTGTCCTTTAACCCTCACAAACTCAAATCTTCGTCATTTCTTGTGCTATGCTCGTTTTCTCTGCAAGAACTGCAGGATATCCATTCACTGCCAAATAACACAGGACCCTGGGATTCCTACCACCACACAGGGAATCACTTTTATAGTGACCCAGCCTTATTTCATTAGGGTTATTTAGAGCTTCACTGTTCTCTTCAAATCCTCTGCTGTCAGGGAAGAGAGTCAGGTCTGGCCCACTTGGATATTCAGTTGAGCTGCAATATGCCAGACAGCCTAGTCTGTATTTGGGGTGGGGATTGAAGAGTTTAAGGAGCCCTCTCTCCTGCAAGGAGGAACCATCTGTCAGAGCTGTGTGTGGATCTCTGCTTGGAAGCTCCTGGAAGCTGCTCTCAAGTGCAGTTCAGAAATATGCAGGCAATTACACATCACTGCTGTTGTACTGAGGCTGCCAGCTGCGGGGTCAGGTTGTCCCCTTTGTTTCCCAGTAATTACTATTTTTAGTTCAGGTTTCATGAGCCCAAAGGTCCTCTGGCTGTGCTTTGTGCAGCTTCAGGGAAGACAGATGGGGCATTACAGGCACAGTGTACTTAGTCCCTGCCACTCATGAGATTCAAAATCAAATTCAGATGGTTGAAGAACAATATTTTCAAGTTCTGAGAAAAGCTCTCTCTGGGTGGAAGCAGAATATCTGCAGCAGAAGCACAATTAACAGGGAACAATTTCACTGCACAGTAAAACAAGAAGATTGGAAATGTTCAGGGACCACAGAGAAAGTCTGCCATGGCTGGGGTTCTGTTTGACTAACTCAGACCATGTCAGCTTGTCAAGTGCATCCTGAGAGATCCATATCCCTCCTCAGTTCCAGGGCAGGAATTGAAACCAACCCCAAATCCAAGGAAGGAACTGGGTGTGCAGGTGCTGGGCAGAGCAAGTCAGCACAGCTCCCCAGTGGGGGAGCCGGGCCAGGCAGCATTCCTGGAACTGTGGTTCAATCCCAGTTTGAGTGCTGAGGGTGCCAGTGGCCATCCCAGCTGCAGTGTGAGCTGAGGGCATGACTCAAAGCCACGAGGGGCTGCCATGGTCTTGCCAAGTATAAAAAGCACAGTTTGCACAGAGGTGCTGCCTTGTGCGTGCTTTGCTTCTGTCTGAAAACAACAGGGAAGGTTTGAGCCACTGGATATCGATTGCTCAGGAGATCAAGAAATCCCAGTATTGCTTTGATACATGTATTGGGACTCAGAAAGCATCATACGTATTCTAACCTTCCACAAACATTAACCAAGGGATCGTTGTAAAAGGCCTGGGAAGATCCCAAATAGCACAAGCTTCATTTTACAGAGGCCACAAACAGTAATTAGCTGACTGAGGACTGCAAACTCAGCACCCACATTAAATCTGGGACTCGGGGAGTTCTGCTCATGCCTCGCTGCTGCTGACACCTGAGCACTGCCCAGGATCCCAGCACTGGGAAAGCACAGCTCTGTGACACAAACACAGGGCTCTCACAGGCAGGGTGTCATCACAGCGGAGAGACCCAGGCAGGCAGGGTGAGGTCAACAGCTTCTGGAAACAGCCTGTATGAAACAGAGACTGCTGGTGAATTCAGCTTCTTGCTCCTGACACAGGTTCCTTGGAGTCTCCGCAGTATTCCAGAATAAACCCTGCAGTTCAGCTCCTGATTCCAACTCTCAGGGTAAAACATCACTGGCTGCAGGTTAAAACAAGGCAGCCACAGGTGAAAATGACACTCAAGGTGGGTTAAACACAGATATTATGGCTGAAATGTGGTGAGGTGAACGACACAGGGACAATCAGTACAAAGCCAGGGATGAACTCTGGGAGCTGAGGTTGTTTTCACCACGTCATGTGAACCCAACCTGCCTAGTTTCACATGAAGGGCAGCCTGGGGCACACTGGTCTTGTTCTCAGAAAGTGGAATTTGTAGTAAATACGTGGCAGTCCGTGGTAACCGGTAACTATTATTATCACAGGAAATGCTGCTGGTCAGGAGGAACAAACGTGTTTGATCCCTGTGGTGTGAACAAGCCTTGAATTTGTCTGTGCTGTGCAGACCCTCGGGATTATTACATGGGCAATGTTCTTAATAACAAGAGAGGCTGAGAAAATGGGTTTGACTCTGAGCAGAGAAGCCAACAAGCCATGGAGAATAACATGTTCTCAGCAGAGGAATATTGTGGAGTGTAAACAGTCTGCCTTTGCCTCAGCTGGGCTCTCCTTAGAGCTGTACCCTGATGAACATGACTAGCAGGAAGGTAAACTGGTTTACTTCATAGATTATTAGAAATGAAGAAAGTTTAGGGTGTTTGAAGGGTTTATAACACAAAATGCAAGGCGGGCAGTGGTTTAACTGAGACTAAAATAATCTAATTGAGTGTATAGGAGGTTAAATTTCTGCCAAAACTGCCAGAAAATTCCAACTTATCTCAACTTAGAATCCATCAAAACAGTGTTAAAGCTGGATCTTTGAGTCAGCAGTTTATGTTCCTGTGGGAGGGAGTGGCATCCCAACCACAGTGGGAGTGGTGCATGGTGCCTGCAAATGACTCTGAGCACATTAGCTTTTCACGGTGGATTTTGGGATGAAGATGGAAAGGAAATTAATTTCTATTTGAATTAAAGCCAACAATGTTTGTGGTTATTAAGACCAGTAAGTGATTTCAGTGAAAATTTTGTTCCTGTGCATGACGTAAAAGCTTTGCTGTGCTGTAAATGTGTTTTGTAACAGAAACTGTGAATCTTGGGGCTTCTGTGTTAACAGTAATTTTACTTAAAAAAAAAAAAAAACCAAACAGCAAAAAGTGAGGAAAAGGATTTTTACTCTAGAGAAAAAACCACTCTGAATTCCAGGGGAAAAGAAAAGGGGAAAAAAAAAAAAGAAGAAAAGAAACAAGAGAACCTGGTAGGAAAACTCTTTAAAGAGGGATTTTGTAAGTAGATTTGAAAGAAAAGCTGCTAAAGACAGAGAAAGGCTCTCTATAAATGAGGAATCCTTTCATTTGTGCTGCTCTTACAAAACAACACAGGAAATCACACAGGATGTGCTGCTGGGGAGGAGGAAGCGGTTTGGAGGATGACATTGAGCGCTGCGAGGGGGATGCCAGGCGTGTTGGATTCACATGGACAGGCGGTGCTGCTGCCAGCTGACACCCCCCGAGCTGCTGCTGTCCCTCAGCCATGGGGATGGACAGCCCTGGGAGCTCCATGTGCTCATGCTGAGCCAAAACCCCAAACAGCCCCATCCCCTCTTTATGCTCCAGGGTGATGGTGTTGCAAAACCTGCTCAGGAACTGAAACTTTTGAAGCCTTCCCGAGCTGTCTGGTGAGGGCTCCACCTCCTGAGAGTCCTGTTGGACCCGGGACACATCATCTGGGAAGCAGGCAGCTCATGAGGAGGTGTTATTATAGAAACAGGGCAAAGCACTTGACTCCTGGGGAACTGGAGGCTGCCTTGGCCATTTCCAAGTGATTACAGCAAACAAGATAATCCATGTTTATTGAGGTCCTTGGCTTGTTATTTTCCTCTCCCTCTTGATGTGGCGTGCAGGTTCAAAGGCAGCAGCACAGCTCTTTGCTCCTGGGGAGGTGCAGGGGGTGGTTTCTCAGCAGGCCTTGCTGCCATGGCGTGTGCTGCTGAAAATGAAAACAGTTTCTGCTCTAGACACTCCTTTGCCACAGATTTGAATAGCTTTAAAAAGAACTGCACACATATAAATAGTAGGGGTGCACCTACAGAATGTGTGTGTGTGTATACATCTATATCTATACCATCTATATCTATCTATATCTATCTATATCTATCTATATCTATATCTATCTATATCTATCTATATCATCTATATCTATCTATATCATCTATATCTATATCTATCTATATCATCTATATCTATATCTATCTATATCTATCTATATCTATCTATATCATCTATATCTATATGTATATCTATATATCATCTATATCTATATCTATCTATATCATCTATATGTATAATCTATATCTATCTATCATCTATATCTATATCTCTATATCTCTAGCTATGTGGCATATTTTCAGTGAAGGTGCCTGTGTGTTTCTGCACAGAGTCTTAAGTCTGTGCTTCTTTTCCTGTGTAGCTAATGTAGCTCAGATTCTTTTCAGCTAATCTACACAGCTTCTAAGTGGTTGAGTTCAGGTCAGTAGCTGCATGAAGCTGAAAAAATCTTAAATTTCTCTCAGAGCCCTTAAATCCAAAGCCGGAGTAAAATAGTTATTCGTAAGTCTTGCTCATAAACGGTTCATTATAGTGTTATATTGGTGAGTTTATAACAAAATGCAGGTTCCCACCTCCACTTTGTTTGTTACTTGTGAACAGAAATTCAGGAGATTGACTCCACAGTATTTAATTTAATCAGAGCCAGTGCAGATCTAGCACTGCCTGTTCGTGTGTATTAAATCTCCAAACACAGTAATGCATCAGTTCTGTCAGCTCCTGCTACAAAACTGAAATAAATTTTCCAGCTGTCACCTAAGCATCAGAGGGATGAATGTCAGAAGGAAAAACCCCAGCTCTCAGCTGTGTGGCTCAAAGGGTCCCTGTCCTACCTCTCCTCAAAAATGTGAAATGTGAAATGTGAAATGTGAAATGTGCTGTGTGCCCCTGTCTTCCTGGCAAAACGTGGCTTCAATCCCTGACTTCTGTAGCAAAGCAAGGAAGAGGTTTTTACCAGTGAGAAAATATTCTGGACAAGACAAGGAGGGATAAATATAGTCACATCTTAAATCTGCAATTTATAAAACACAACTGAATTCCAAATATGCTGGAGAAAGAAATATCCTTGCCTAATAAACAAGATCCACCTGTTCTTTGGCTCTTTTAGTTTCAACGTTTCTTTTTTCTACTGGAAGTGGCCTTTGTGAGAAATAAATTCTATAAATGGTTGGAGGTTGAGTTTCAGTGTTTATCCAGTTTCCCAAGTGGAAGTCAGCTCCTGGTATTCCTGTGGTCCAAGGTGAAATAGCTCTGGTTTTCATGACGGTGAAAATGAGACAAGTGAGATCCTTGCTCTCATTTCCACCTTTACACCACTTTAGAGATTATCAAAGAGCCAGGGGCCAAGGCTATCCCCAGGTGCTTTCCTTGGGCAGAGGAGTGAAGAGCAAGGGTTGCTTCAGTGCAGTGTGCTGCTCTCCCAGATGGAAAACACCTTTGCAAAGGAAGGAAAGATGGATTTCCGCCGAAACTCCGTTTCCTAGGCTAGTGGAAGGTACTTCCCAGGGCAGCCTGGATTGCTGCTGCTTCAGTGCGGGTGCAGCCACATATATTTGGCTTGAGCACCGTGGCTGCCTTGGCTCCCAGGGCTGATTTCCCACCCCAGGGAAGTCTCAGGCAGGGAAGTCCTTGCAGGCAGCCTGGGAGGGCCTGGCCATCTCCTGGGTGGGTGCAGGAGCCGTGGGCTCCCAGCCTGGCCCTGCACAAGGGTTTGGGGTCAGCAGAGCTCAGCTGTGTCTGGGTGCTCCCTTTTCAGCCAGGCTTTGAGAACAGCTCGGCTCTTCAGAGGCTGAACTGTCGAAAATCTGCTCAGTTGAGTAACAAAAGGAGCTGCCACACACTAATTCATAGTGATTCTATCTCTAAGAAAAACCACTTAGCAGACCCGGACAAGGGCTGAAGCTGATAAGGAAAGAACTCATTAAACTGATAGAATTAGAGATCTCTTTTAGCCTTCTCCCCATCTGTCTTTTGCCACCTGTCACTCACTGGTGTTTCTGTAACTCAGAACTTTGGTTTGGGGAACAGAGATTGTTTCTTCCTACATCTTCTTCTTAAGGTTCTTTCAACATTACATAATTGCCAATAACACAAAGGGAATAAGGTATGAGAGCTGCAGAAAACCAATCTTTGTGATGCTGCTCTTGACAGCAAAAAGCCCCTTCTAGCTCACAAATCCCTTATAGTGAATACATCTCCTAAATAAAACATGATAAGACTCAAAAAAAAAAAAAAAAGGAGAAAACCCAGCAAAGCTCTCTGGAAAACCTCTGTAACTAACACATTGCTGGAGCCAGCAGAAGGATCCTCACCTGCCCAGCTGTTGATTCAGGCTGAGAACAACTCCAGGAGCAGATGATTGTGTTCAAACACCACATTTCTTGTGGATGCTGAAGAAACAAACCTTAAATATATTTGTATAGATATAGATGTTTTAAATGATCTTTTTTATTTTTTTTCCTCAGGAAGGCTTGGGAGAAATCACAAAACAAGGACTAAAACCTCCTGGCCAGCCCAGCACAGCACAGGGTGGAGCAGGGCCCAGTTTCCCCAGCCCCAGAGGGGTATTTTCTGTCAGGGTTATCTCTCTGCTCCCATCCTCACTCCCCCACTCCTCTCCATTGCTTCAGGGCAGTGCAGGGAGCCCTCAGGGCCTCGATGCCAGAGGCTGTTCACAGGCATCTTGTTCTCCCTTTTCATGCCACAGCTTGTCTAGCAGAATAATTCCTTTTTTTTTTTAACTGTTTAAATGCCTTCTTATATAAGGAAAAGCTGTACAGTGAAATCTCAGTAAATGGGTACTGAAACATGCTGCTTCATAAGCCTCTTTTTGTTTAGTATTTTAAAAAAAATATTATGAAGACAAATGCTTTCAGAAACTCCATTTTTTATTTCCCAGCATCTTTCATTTCTTTTGGCTGGGCACCATCAGCCAAATAGGTGTAATAAAACCATGGAAGAAAAGCAAATGTACAACAGGGCGCTTTACCTGGGCAGATGTAAAATTGCACTCATTAAAGAAGCACATTTAGGCATAAAATGCAGCTCAAAAACCTCCATTAAGAGCTTCCACTAGAGAAAAAGATTGCTTTGACCTTCACATATTGACGCAATGTGTGATGTTTATTAATCGTTTTAGTAAGAAAATATCTATACAGGGGGTTGTCTTGCCTTTTATTTTTGGCTGGTTTTGAGAGCTCTAACTGTTTCTTGGCTTGCCTACTGAATAGGGCTGATGAAAAACTCCCTGCTCTTAGGTTAATGTCCATCAAAAGATTTCTCTGCTCCTCTGATGATGAAAGTAGCACTGTGAATGCTGCAGGACATTCCTGGGCTTAATCCCATCTACCAGATTTCCAGAAAGGGAAGGATGGCTCCAAGGCTTCCAACAGCAGTTCTGTGTGTGAGAAATGCTCTCTGAAGCATGAGGGGCTTGGGACAACTCCTTGTGGAAGCATCTCCTTGTTTCTCCTCGGGAGATGCTTCCTGCCCTTCAGGAGGTTTTCTTTAATCAAGATTTTCAAGATCTGTTTTCATGTTTTAGCTCACGATTTGTGCTGGCTGTAATCACTGTTGCTGAGGGGCTTTGCACAGCACAGCTCTAAACCATCAGCAGTACAAACCTGTCTCTTTGCTGATGTGAAGTTCAAGTGTGAGAGTTTCTTCATCCTTAACAAAGATCAGCTGAATTTTATCAAGCCACCCATTTCTCTTTGTTGAAAGCACTCTGCTTACCCAGGCCAGAAGGAGTAAAGCTGTCACACAAGAGGAGTAAAAGCTGACACGAATGCCACTCTCAGGTTTAAACACTCACATTTAATGAGTCAGGGCCTGGGAAGGGTTTGTGATGTTACTTTTCACAGGCAGTTAGAGCAGGGCTTTGTTTTTTCGCTTCTCCATCCCTGAAAGTTTTCAAGGCTGGGGCTTGGGGCAACCTGGTCTGGTGAAAGGTGTCCTTGCCCATGGCAAGGGGTTGGAACGAGATGAGCCGTAAGGTCCCTTCCAACCCAAACCATCCTGGCGTTTTCTCAGATTCCATGATTCCTTCCCCGGAGCCTCTTCCCAGCCCAAGTGAGCCAGCCAGCAGAGGGAGCGCAGCACATGAACTCACAAAAATAGGAGCCTGCTAAAAAAAACCCGCCCCAAACAAACCCAAACAGCAGAATGATTACGGTCTTTAGCAGAATAAACAGAATAGTCAGGAGGCAGAAGCTTTTCCCTCGGCAATGAGATCCAGCTGCAGGCGGGATGGGGAACAGGCACCGCATCTGGCAGTGAGCGTGTTCACCCCGGGAAATCCCCACGGTGAGGATGTTCCCGTGTGCCACCCCTGCTCCGGGGTGGATCCTGTCCCTTTGTCACCCTCCTTGGCAGAGCCACCTCCACAGTTTCCCCTTAGAGCACGACAGTCCTGGAGGAGCCGGGGTGGAGAGGCAGGGGCAGCGCAGGGCGCGGGTGCAGGGGGTGGCACGGTGACAGCAGTGTCACAGCTGCCGGGCCTGCTCGTGCTCTGGCCATGCTGCAGATCTGGGCTGGAAGCTGGGGAATTTGGGGCTTGCCTGCGAGGGGTGCAGTTCTGCAAACAGCGCGATGCGATCGGCACGGCAGGGTGGAAGTTCACCCGTCTGCCTGTCTTAAAGAGGATGATAAATAAAGACTAACAGGAACTGGAGGTGTTCTCTGGGACTTTATCATCTACAAAAGGGCTTTTCCAAAGGTTTGGGAACCTGCCTCAGCGGACACATCCTCCTTGTGTCTGGTTGTGGGGGAGCAGAGCTCATGGGGTGTGTGGTTGGCTTGCTTGGGGGGCTGTGGCAGCTGATCCTGTTGGGAACATTTAACTCTGGGACTTGCTGCTCTCTCCCTGCACTGCCCAGGGTGAGAGGCAGCTGGATGATTTCTCTCACATCCCTGCCAACATCTGGGCCCTCAATATCTCATTTACTGCTTGTGAGGTGTCTCGAAACAGGGCAAACTGCACATCCAATATCTTATCCTTCACTCAGAAGGATGGGGAAGTTTTGATGGACTCCCTTGAGCCAGGATCTGTATCTGACACCAAACCTTTTCAATAGCAGGCTGGTCATTAGCTGGAGCTCAGTGCTTGCAGGGTATTTCTGTCAGAGCTCTGTGGCCCTTCAAATCAAATGCACTGCTTTCATTGTGGATTAAAAGTGCAGTATGCAGCCAAGCTTTGTTAGTTTAGTTTTTAACAAGGATTTAAGCATTTTAAATTCTTTCAAAGCTGTAAGTAAGGCTCGTAATTTAAACCCTCACAGACAGATATCATGGCAAAAATATGAAGACTATTTAAAGGCGGTCAGTCTGCCTGCCTGTCCATCTATTTGTCACCTTCTAATCTGCCTGACACGTGCCATTGCCTTTCTCTTTCCAAACACAACGAGGCCAGGTCTGCACAGGCACGTGTGGAGTGACCTGAGCTTCCCCAGGGCCTTGCACACTGCCTGCCAGCTGCAGCCTGGCAATGGGAACGGGAACGGGAATGGGAATGGGAATGGGAACAGGAATGGGAATAGGAATGGGAACAGGAGCGAGAATGGGAACAGGAATGGGCTAATGCTGATCCTAATCACGGAATCACACACTAATTTGTGTTGAGCTTCTTCCACCCTTCTGCCATGGGCAGGGACACCTTCCACTATCCACTCCAAGCCCTGTCCAATCTGGGTTTGAACATTTCCAGGGATAGGGCAGCCACAGCTTCTCTGGGCAGGTGTTGATGCTCAGCCTTGCTGCAGAGCAGCTGGATCTGCCTAGATTGGAGGTTCAGGCTTGCTACATGGGGAGGAGACCTGCAGGTTTGGTGGAGGAGTTTATCCATCCAAGGCATTCTTCCCTCTGAACTCAGTGGGAGGAGGAAGGCATTCAACTCACCAGATAAAGTTTCTTCTTTACTTGTTTGGGAACAAGCATGACACAGAAACTACATCACTCTTTGGAAATAAGTGAGACATGATATTTCACTTTTTTTTTTTAGGTGACCTGAGTATATTTTGTCCCCCCTGTAGAGAATGAAATGATGCTCAGCCAAGTCAATCTCTTACTTGGTCAGGCCTTTCCAGCTGCCCTTCATTGGCCAGGGACCAGTTGCCTTGTATGGGAGCCACGGCTTCCAGAGAACCCACGGACAGCCCTGCAGATGTTTTTTGGGGAGGCAGGAGGGATCAGCAGCTTGGGCTGACACACACACACATGTCTAATTCTGGCAGCACAGAGGAGGGTAAAGGTGACAAATGACTCAGGGATGGCACATCTCACTCTGAGGCTGGATTTAAAGAGGGGAAAAAATGTTTTCTGGTTACTTGTGTGAAAAAGTTTGGGAATATTATTTTTAAGATTTTTTTTTTTTTTAAATCAAAGATCTGAGCCTAATTTTTTCTTAAGAAAACCATTTTGGGTCTGACTGAAGTGCCCTTTGTGTCAGTGGTGGTTGGAAAGAGAATCTGAGTTTATTTGCTGAATTTATTTGGGGGGCTGGGACATCTGAGCAAGAAAGTTCATTGCAGAAATTCTCAAGCCTCCATCCTCATGGCTGAAGGAGCATTTCCAGGAACTGGTCTGGTGTCTTTCTGAGAGATCAAAGTGCCCTTTGCCTTTGGCTTATTGAAAGGATTTGATTGCGGTGCTTGAGTTGTGCAGCAGTAGGCAGCTCTGTGGGGCTTAGCAAGGATCAACATCTGGATGCAAAATGCAGATGAGTCCAAATTACAAACCAGGAAAACCTTTTCAATAGTGTGAGATTGAAACAGCAGAGCTCTCTGCCAAGGGGATCTTCTTTATCTCTGAATAATTTTGAGCTATGGCTGATGACCTTTCTGCAGGTGCTTTTATCCATCACAAGTTCCTGGGCTCAGCACAAAAATAACTCTGAAGGGGGAGAAAATGTAGCAGCTTCTTTTGGCCTTAAGGGCTCAGAAAGGTTGCAAAGGACAAGGCAAACTAAACTCGATTTGTGTTACTGAGATTATCAGAGAAGATAAAGAGGTTGTTGCAGTCCAGGCGTCGCTGCTGACTCCCTGCCACGCTTTTTTGCTGGCTGAGGTCTGTGCCTTAGTCTCTGCAGCCCATCCTGGGGTTTTGGGAGGGTTAATAGGTGTTTGCACAGTGCTCTGGGTGAGAAGAGAGGGCATCATTTATTTCTGCAGAGATTGGAGACTCCCTGATGTGATTATAACGTGTAGTGATGGAGGCTATTTTTGTTGTATGTTGTGAATATTTCCTTGTATGGAATCACAAGGAGTCTACTTGTGACTTGCAGCTCTGTTGAAAGCTCCAACCACGAAGTTCCCAGCTCCAACCACAAAGTTCCCAAAGTCTTTGGCATTCCCAAGTCAGTGCTGCATGCAGCAGTGTTAATTAGCCTTGGGGGCGATGCATAACATTGATGAGATGATGGGAATGCCTCTGGCCTCTGCTCTTTGCAGAAGGATTGGACAGAGCAGCACAGTCTCCTCTGCACCTCAGGACCTGGCACCTGGAGTGAGTAATCCCCACGGAAGTGGGAGGAAACTCTTAATTCTTCTTAGTGATCCAGACTGCTGCTCAGCAAATCCCCTCACCACTGGAGCCGCAGATCTGAAATGGCATTAAAGAGGAAATCAACCTTTTGCACAGTTTCCTCTTGGAAAGTGAGTGTTACTTCTAATTATAGCGATTGCAATGTTTCAAATGCTCTCCCAGGGACCAGGATGCTGGGGGTGGGGAGGGACAGCTGGAAATGCAGATATGTTCCCCCTCTGCATTGATTCCTGTGTGTTGTCTGTAACAGGAGGGGAGAGAAACTGTCCTGGCCATTGTCCCCACTCTATCCTGGTGTTGATCAGGACTGTGTCCCTGAAAGGCATCAGCCTCGGTGACAGAAACATCTCTCCCAAGTTGGGGTTGCTTTTCAAAGAAGGTTATACTGTCTCTTTTCCCCCCACTCTTCCTTCAGAGCTTCAGTTCCCCGGCTGCCTTTTGGTGGGTGAGAAGCACATTACGAGCGATTTTGTCCCTCTGCAGAAGAGCCACCATCCACGGACGAGTTGAGCCTGCCACCTCCTGGTCACACTCTCCAGGACTGACCACAGCTCGGAGCTTCACAGCAGCTCATTTTGGCACTTCTCAGAGGGCCCTCGTGCCCCCTCACCCTGACCCCAGAGATCTCTTCACCGTTGTGGGAGTTGCCCTTGTGGCTCTCCTGTGGGGTTGAGCATGTGGTTCCCTCTCTTTTGTAGAGGTGAGGCTCAGAAGCTCAGTTTTGCCCCTTTTGAAGTGCTTGAGTTTGGTGTCTGATGGTTTAAGGACCTGGATTTCCTATGTGGAGAGCACACAGCACACAGAAAAGAGATGCACTTCTGAGGAGGAGGGTCCAAATCGTGTTCTGGAGGTGAGGCAGGGCTGTGGCTGTTTGGCTCTGAGCCTTGCCTGGAGCATGTCCCAGTTTTGGCCACCTGTTTCCCCTCTGTGGCTGGTGCTGGGCTGCTGTGAGAGCCTGCCTTGCCCTGGGAGTTCCCAGAGCCGTGTCCATGCTCTGTGCTGTGTCTCTGGGTAATCTCATTACAGCTACTCTCAAATACCATCTCTATGGTGATGACTCCGGCATGCAGCCCCTCTCTGGGCTCTCCTCTCCCTGTCCAAATTCATATCTCAGAGAAGCTCTCTGACATCTTGTGAATGTCTCACCACCCTTTCAAGCACAACACAGAGCCAAATCAGAGCTTTTAACCTCTCCCTCTCAGCTCAGGGATTCCCTGAGCTCAGCAATGCCAGGATGCTGCTTTGCTGCCAGAACCTGAGTGCTGTTTTCATCTCCTGCCTCCTCCCATGTCTTCACATCCTGGGTACCTCAACAGCTTGCATAACCTTGCTAAGCCTTTCCTAAAGCTACAACTCTCACCTTCTCTTTCATCACATCCCCCTCCACTTGTTGCAATATCCTTTACTGGCCTCAACAAACTTGCTGGGGGGCCAGCTTGCATCCACTGGGATGCTGTTTCAGGCATTGCTTCCCACCTTTCCTGCCCCTCATCCCTCCCCCTTCTGGGCTGCCCTCCTGCCCACAGCCACCCTCTACCTCCCCTTGATCCCACCCACATCCCTGCCAGCTGCCAGGGCTGTATCCTCCTGTTAGTTCCTCATTTGATTTCTTCATTGCCAGCTTTTGGCTCACAGGCAGCTTTCTTTGCTCCTCTTCTCACCATTGCCGGGCAATCAGGCTGCTGCATTTCAGTCGAGCTCCTATTGACTGGCACAAATGGGAAAACTCCTCTCTTGTGGGCAGGGAGGGGGCCACTGGATGGACAGGGCAAAGTATTTCCCAAGGCTTTCGTCAGGGAGGTGGCTCAAAAGCTGCCCATCCCTCCCTGGGAGTGCTGGGTGGGCAGGCTGGCGGACACGAGGCTGTCGAGGGCTGCTGGCAGCACGGAGCTGCCCCCTGCCAGGCTGGGGTGTGCCAGCAAAGGGATGGGATTTCAAGTGCCAATAAACATCCCTGGCTCCAGGCACAGAGGATTCAGCTTTTTCTTGCAGCTGCAGGAGTGCAGCTACCCCAGAGGCTAAATAAACCTAAAGAGGCCACTACAGAGGGACTGGGAATGGGGGGCTGCTGCAGGGGAGTGAGCAGGGGGAGAGCCTTCACCTGGGAGCAGAGTGAGGCTGGGAGGATGAATTCTGCCTCAGGGTCTGAGCTGGCAGCTGTGCTGGCATGGATGACATGAAGGAATGCCAGGAGCTTGCTGGACTCCTGGGTCTGGTCCCCTCGGTGGGCAGAGGAGGTTGTTGCTCCAAACATGCTGCGGGACAGATCTGGACCAGCTTGTTGCACAGGGGACACCGAGAAACTGGAGCAGAGCTGCTGCTGTGTCCCAGAAAGGTGTTGGCAGAGCCTGTACCTGCTGTTTCCCTGCTAGCTGAATATTCATTTAGGCAGGAGCAGAAAGCTGTGATGTGCCTGCTGAGATCTGCAGTGCCTCTGCTCGAAAGCAAAGGCTTTCCATTAATTTATCAATGCTGGGCTCCAGCCTCATCTCTGCTCCTGCAGGAGGATGAAAGCAGCTCCTTGCTCTCTTCTGCCAGGAGTGGGGCAGGTGTGTGTCAACAGGAGTTTTATGTTGACGTGTGAGGAGCTTATTCCTAAAGCAGCTCATTCCTGGATTCCTCCCGCTGGTGCCAATGTGCATCCCTGTGCTCTGACATCCTGCAGCCCTACAAGCCCCCAGGGCATGCCCTGACCTCTCTGCAGCTCTCACAAGAGCTGCCCTTCTCAGATGAGCCATCAGGATGAGCCATCCAGATGAGGGATGGTTTTAATGTGGCTGCAGAAGAGGCGCACTTACAGCCCTTGCTGTGATCCTTTCTTAGGTTCTGTTCAGGAAGGTTTTATTGACTTCTTTAAGATATAAGGACCTAAACAGTAAGAGAACCTCACCACTGCCCAGCTGTGCTCTTTCTTCATTCTCCAAATCCTCCCAGCTGGGATTTCTTCACTTTTGCTCTCTCTTCACTGAGTTTCACCTATGGCCTGACAAAAGCGGTGTCAGGTGTTTTGTTTTCCCTGTGAATTCATCCTATGGCCATGGCCTGCCTGGGGTTAAAAACAATTGCTGAGCTCTGGGGAGTTTGCTTTGCAGCAGAGAGCACAGCTGCTGGGAGACAAAAATCAGTGATGCAATCCTAGTTTTGAAGAACTTGGCTCTGGATCACATGATGCCACCCCAGAAGTCAGTAAAAGCACTGAATGGGAAATCCCCTGAATGTTCCCAATTCCCCATAACGTTCCCACAGAGCTGGCCTGGAGGGATGCTGTGGGTCTGCTCCATCTCTGGGCAGGGAAGGGCACCACAATGTGGGCAGGCACTGATGTGCTCCTCAGGCCAGTTCTGCCTGCCTGGAATCACCCCCTTCCCCGGGATGCCCTGGCTGAGCAGTGCCAAACTGACTCAAACAAGCCCCAAGCACTTTGGATGGAGCTTTCTTGGCTCTGTGCTTGAAGCACCTTTAGTTATTATCTGAACCAACACGGTCTTCTGATGGTGTCTTGACACATTTACCTTTTCTCTACTAAAAAGGCCAAAGGAAGGTCCACAGGTGCTGAGCACAGAAAGCAGCTTTGGGTGATGCAGGGCTCAGCCCTTGCTGTGTTCACCCTGCCAAAGGAAT
This sequence comes from Brachypodius melanocephalos, assembly GCA_013398615.1. Classification (NCBI taxonomy): domain Eukaryota; kingdom Metazoa; phylum Chordata; class Aves; order Passeriformes; family Pycnonotidae; genus Brachypodius; species Brachypodius melanocephalos. The sequence continues at coordinate 6,245,286 of VZSR01001238.1, read as the reverse complement.
GAAGGCCTTGCTGTTTCCACTGAAATGAATTCTTATGGGAATCTGCTCTCTGATGCAACGCTCGGCAGGAGATTTCTTTTTCCCATCACTCCGCTCTTTTCAGCTTGAAAAATAAACAGAGGAGAAAAAGCAACAGGCAGTAAAAATATCTGGGAGCTGCTGGAAGAGTTAAGGGTTTGCCATCTGTCCGTGGGGAATGTGGCACGATGGGGAGCGCCGGGTGCTGGCTCAGCTGCCATTCTTCAGCAGTGAGAGCCCAGGGAAAGACTAAACACCCTGCCTCCTATTTTGGCTTGGGATTACATTAGAAATAATAAATATCTGAGCTCTGATTCTCAACTGACAATATCTCTAAATGGAAGGGAATGCACGGGATGGGAATCGGCAGCCAATGGCCTAAAGGAGTGAACAACTCCTGCTGGGAGTGGAGGGGGTGTGGAGAGGCAGGGGAGGGGGCTGCAGTGGGGCTGGGGGTGCCTCAGAGTGTGGGATGGGGACCAAAGGAGCGTGCTGGAACGTGCATTCCTCTGGGGACAATGGTGAGGTGGAGGAGGAAGAGGAGGAAGGCTCTTGTGTTTCTTGACTGCTTCGTATCTGGAGCATATCTGAGTCCTGGCCTCGAGCTTCAATTAGGACCTAAAAAGAGTTTCATGTTCAGAGAGCTTAGCCTGAGGCTTCTGTTTGTGCTGGGCCATTGCCCACAGCAGGAGAGGGCTGGTGTCCTGGGGGCTTGGGAGCAGCCTTTGAAGCCCATGGCTGTGACAGTCTCCTGGGTTTGTGCTGCTTCTCCAGGGCTGCTCTGCTTTGCTGTTCTTCTTTTGCCCCTGTACTTTTGCTGCTTTGCTGCTGGATCCATCCCTCCCTGCCTTTGCCAACCCAACACAGATTCCCTCAGTGATGGAGTCTGCATTTGAGAGGGTTTTTTTTTGAACTCTTCATCAGCAGAGCAGAGCTGAATGAAGAGCAGGTTTCATTGTTCAGTGCCTGAGCTAAAAACACTTGCAGAAAAAAATCGTGTGGGGTTGAGCTGAGATCAATGGGAAAGTCTCCCTTTGGGTGTGCTCAAGAAGACACATGAGCTGCTGAACTCCAGGATCTGGGGCTGGTGGCCTGCAAGGCTGGGTGACCTTGTGCCTGTCCCCAGCCCTGTGACAGCACTGTGCTGCCTCACCCGCCCAGGAGGAAGAGCTGCCCATGGCCATGAGAGCTGACCCAGCCTCTCTGTTTGCTTTTTTCTTCCAGGGCTTGTTCCTCTGAAAGTTGTTTGTGGCTCTTGTTCTCCGCTTCTCTTTCTTCTAGAGGGTTCATCTCTCATCCACTGCAGACATCCCCAGTCCTGCTTCCGTGAGGAACCCAGAGAGGTTTGATGTGTGAGACCAGAGAATCAAATGTCACCTCCATGTGAGAGCTGATTTCCCAGGGAGGGAGGAAGGGAGGAGCTCTGCAGGTGTGATGGTTAAAGCCCAGACCCACACTCCTGGTGTGCTCAGGGTGAGTTCATGTGGGTCCCCGTGGTGTTCTGGGCAGTGTGACCTGCAATCTGACAGCCAGCAATGCTGGGGCAGGGCAGGCTCACCTCCACCTCCTCCTCTTTCCTGGCTGTAATTTCCTGCACTGAACCAAATCATCGTTTCACTGGAAATAGATGAGTAGCAGGAACACCGAGGACAGGTCCTTGAGGCACCTCTCTTGTCAAGGGGATGGGTCAATAGAACCACTCAGACTCAAACACTGGCCATGTGTTGCCTCCCAAATACATCTCCATTCACCAAGAGGTGGATTCCTAACGAGAAGAGCTCGAGGCAGGCAGCAGAGCACACTGCAGATGATAGCCTGAGTGAAAGAACCAGCCGAGTATAGGAATTTTAATTAAACCTGACAAACCCTGAGAGGAAAAGGGGAGAGACAGAGACCAGCTGGCATAAAGATGCTGAGTAATCTGAGTCTGGTGAGTGCTGTTGACCTGCTGCAGTTTAGGAGGATGTGCATGTCCCTGGGTGCAGGGGCCAGCCACAGGTTTTTCCATGATGCTGGGTCAGGAGAGAAGCCAAAAGGAGCTCTGATCATGCTGTGCTTTGCACAAATACATGAAAGCTTCCTTGGCAGTAAATGGGCACTGGGATGCTCTGCCCTGTTTCTGACAGCACTGAGGTGATGGGGTGTGAAGGGAGGATGGACTGTGCTGCTGGGGGATTTTGTGCCCCCTCTTCATGGTGCAGATGGGGCTGATCCATCCACTGCAGCCTCCAGCTGATCCCTTGGATGCTGCCAGGCACATTTTGAGACCCTTCTCCATGTACCCTTCCCATGCTCCTGAGGGAAGGCAGGACCATGCAGGAGCTGGGAGCAGTCCTGATACCTGGAGCCTTATCAGAGGCTCAGAGAATGGTTTGGGTGGGAAGGGCCCCTAAAATCCCTCCTGTTCCACACCCCTGCCATGGGCAGCGTCACCTTCCAGTATACCACGTTGCTGCAAGCCCCATCCAACCTGGCCTTGGACCCTTCCAGAGATAGAGCAGCCACAGCTTCTCTGGACAGCCAGAGCCTCACCACCCTCAGAGGAAAGAATTTCTTCCTTACATTGAACCTAACCCTGCCCTGTGCCACTCTGGTGCCATAACCCCTCATCCTGTCACTCTGTGTCCTGGTCAGAAACCCTCTCCAGCTCCATCACCAGTGTGGGCAGCACCCTGGGCCAGGAGTGGTGCTGGGTGGGTGGCACAGGCTCTGCAGCTGGGAACAGTGTCTGTGGCATGGGCATAAACCAGAGAAGGGCTGTGGGAGCTCCTGGCTGTGCACAGAGCCTGGCTGCCTTTGCTGAGCTCTCTGGGGCTTTTGACACAGTCTGAGCCAGCTTTAAGTCCCCTTGGGCTATTAATGCAAACAGCAAGGCGTCGGTGATACATTTTAGTTTAGCTGGAAAAGCCTTCAGAGCAATGCTGAATAAGGATTAAAAAGCCATTTAATCTATTTTTTTTTTTTTTTTGCCTTTGCAAACACAAGGAAAATTCAAACCAGCTGACAGGGCTGGTGGTTTTGAGCCAGTTGCAGCAGCCTCTGGGATTTCCTTGGCATGCTGGAACTGCCCGTGGGGAAAAGCTGGAATGAACCAGGTAATTTGGGCTGTGTCCTGGTGGTGTTGCAAGCGGGGGTGGCTGATGGGCTGCTCTGCTTTCCCTTTCCCTTGCCCTGTGATGGAGCCCTCCCCCATGTGCAGTGAGCGTTGTGCCAGGTGTTTGACCTGCCTGGGGTGAGGATGGATTCCTGCCCGAAGAGGAGAGCCAGGGAAACAGAGCTGAAGAAGGCAGGGGGGATGCTGGAAAGATGCATTTTACTGTGTGGATCGTGCTGGCAGCAACATACATCCCCAGGCATCCCTCCCCTTGCCTGCATGCCCAGCATCTTTGCTTGGCTCTGCTCTGGCAGATCCAAACCCTCCATCTGTCTCCTGTGCTGGAGATGATATCAAACCCATGTTGATATCATCTCCATGTAGACACTCTGTCCCTGCTCTTATTTCCCAGCCCTTTATGTGTGGCTCTGGGGATCTTTTCCTGCCAATTTAATCCACCTGGGAGAATTCTTCAGTTGCTGTTCACATCTGCCCTGTCTGACAGAGCCCAGCCTGCCACAACCCTGCCTGGACATGAGTCTGAGCACCTCATACTTCCCCTGGATTTTCAGCCCCACTCCATGCTCCATGTCCATCCACTCCTGGTAAGATAAGTTTCACCAGTCCTGAATACAATTTTTTTTCCTGAGTGCAAGTTCCATCCGGAGTAATTGCATCTTCATTGCAGCCATTGTATTACAAAAATAATAAAACTCCATTAATTTGGCATAAATGAGAGCGGTGGAGGCTGGAGGGAGGATGCACAAGGGGTACAACTGCAGTATCCCGTGTCTGATCCCACTTTTTGCTGCCTGCATGAGGGTTCAAGCTTTCCACAAACCACCCCTGGGGCTCTCCTGGTGTTCCCCAGCCCTGCCTGTGCTCCTGCCTGGAGCTGAGCTGCACATGTGAGTGAGGGCATGTCCCCAGCCCGTGTGCCAGAGCCCATCTTCATGTGCCTGCAGTGCTCTTGAAATAGTTGTGCCCAAACATTTTGACTCAGCCCTTTGCTGTCCCCTCCCTGCTAGCACCCCAGCTCTGTGGTATCCCTGGAAAATGCTGGCTCTTGCTGTGGGACAGGCTCTCCTGGCTGCTCCCCCAGCTGCTGCTTGCTTCAAATTAACTTTGCAAGCAAAGCTCTGCCTCGTTTTCTTCTGACTCCAACAAGCTCTGGGCTGCTCAGCGCCTGTGTGGCCTGTCCCCCCCCCCCGTGCCTTGGGGACAGAGCTAATGAAAATCATTCTGGGTTGAAAATCACAGCCTGGGAGAACGGGTTTCTCCTCTTCTCACCAGGAACCCGGGCAGCTGAGCAGAGGAAACTGGTTTTGGGGACCAGGCAGGGATGTGGAGGGTGGGTGCTGGCATTTGGGAAGTTTGCTGGCTGGGAAGGGGAGACTCCCTGCAAAGCTTTGCAAGGCCTGAGCTTTGCTTTTATGCACATCATGGGCATGGGCTGGATACAGCAGCCAGAGAGGCCAGGGTGCCATAAAGGCTTCAAATCCCCTGTGCACCAGAGCAGGCTGCAACCCCCTTCAGAAACTGCCTGGTGAACTCGCTGCCCAGGACAGACTCTGTGAAAGGAGGGGTCCCAATTCATCTCAGGTGCCTGCAAGGATCTTAGGAAGAGCTTGGTGCAGTCTTGGGAAGCCTTGATCCATGTGTGCCACACACTCAGCCCATTGGTCCTGGAGCACATGGGTACCTGCCTGCTGATTACCCATCCCTGCATCCCCATCCCTGCATCCCCATCCCTTGCTTGCTCCAGTGTGGCTGTGACCAGCAGGTTCGCTAAGGAGGGGGTTTCTTGGCTGGAAAACCAGAAAAATCCTCAGTCTGCAGGGGTATGGAGAATCCTTGGAAGGCCAGGAAGGCTCCAGGGGTTTTACCTGAGCTGCTCTGTTAGGATCATCCCTGCCTCCACAGTACTGCAGGCACGAGTGGACACAGGACTGTGATTAATTGCATTTCACAATGCTTTACACACACAGTGAGATTAGCAATGCTAAAAATGAGGGGCAGTTGCCCAGGGGAAGAGCTGAATCTCAGCCCAGCAGGGCCTGGCCTCCTCTCCCTGGCACGGTGGGGCTGGCAGAGCTGAAATGTTCCATGCTCCAGTTCATTGGGGACCAACCACACCAAGCTGTGCCAGCTCTGCAGGATGTGTTTGGCCTCTGGTCAGTCCCACACAGGCACAGGGTCCCAGCTCTGCCATGGGACAGGTCCCACTGCCCCTCTGGGCTCTGCAGCCCCGCAGCACAGCTTCCCTGTGGCTTTAGGAGGAGAGGAGTGTCAGTGGGGAGCACAGCAATTCTCTTGGTTAATGCAGAGAGTGGAAATACCGAAAATCTGGGGCTGATGTGCTCAGTGCTTTGGCAGTGCCCAGTGTGCTCAGCCTGCTGTGGGCATCTGGCTGCTGCTCCCAGGGGAGTGGGTGGAACCCTGCTCCAGGCTGAGGAAGGAAAGCAGGAGAGCAGGAGGATGCTGTTCTCTCCAAAGCTGGCTCCAGAGCTGGCTGGAAGGATTACTTTTGGAAATGTTGGCACAAGTTGCAGGGGAAATCACTCACAGAGGAAAGGCTGGCTTATTCCGAGGTTTCTCCCGGGTTTAGGTAGCTCAGGAGGGTGTGTTTGTGATAACTGCACTCTGTGAGGAGCAGAGGGAGAGAATTAACCTCTGAGTGTGTCTCTCAGGGGGAAGAAAGTGGTGTCAAGCTCAGCCCAAAGCTCAGAGGAGCCAATTAATTTCACTCCTGCATTTTTCTCTTCTTTCTACCAGCACCCATGGAAGCACCCATGAAGAACTCATCAGTGAGAGCTTTGGGAACAAACCTTCCTGCACATTTTTCTTTCCCAAAGAAAGAAAGAAAAAAAGGAAAAAAAAAAAAAAAAAGAAGAAGAAGAAAAAAAAGCAGCTTCTCTTTGAGTTGCTGGGTCAGCTCTTTGGCTGCTGCTGGTGATTCCAGTGGATGCTTTTCCCCTCGTTAAACCCTGCCCTGTGCGGAAATGCGTGAGCTGGGGAACTTTGACACCCCGGTCCCTGCCAGCGCCCTGCCACCAGCCTGCCGTGATTGATGGCTGTGCACAAGGGGCTGCAGATGCTGTGGTTGCACAGAACAACAGGGAGCTGGTTCCTGCGGTCGGGGGAGATGCTATCTGCCTGGGACTGGCCTCAGGAAAAGCCCCCCCAAGGCCCCCCCTTCGAGTTGCAAAACCAGTTGAGGCCACCCCGGATTTGGCTGTTTCTTTGCAATAAGCACTAAATGGAAGGGAAGATTTTAGCAAGCCCCTTCAGATGTGCTGCTCAGTGGGGAACTGGGCAGGAAAGCCAAAATTCACGATGGCTGCTGCAAGGACACAGGCTTTGGTCAGAGCTCTCCTGGCTCAATGACAATGGAATTGATGGTGCAAAAAAAAAATGAGCTGCAGGGATGTGATCCCTGGACCCCTGACAAGGGGAGCTCCGGATGGGTGAAGATGTGACACTGGATCTTAAAACCTCGGGGTGTGTGTCCCCAGAGCCTGGGGCAATGGTCACTCCTGGGATGAGTTGGATGGACTTTGCCACTCACCCTCACAAGGCAGAGCTGAGCCTCCTGAGCTCCATGGGGCTGGACCAATCAGCCCCATGGAGATTTTACGTTTTGATCTCTTTTCTTCTTCATTACATGTGGCTGAGACACAGATTTCCAGAGGCCTCATTTTTATTTAGAGATTATTTAGGTGGGAAGGGTGGAGCCCATCTAAACACACAAATATACATAAAACCTCTTGCTGCTTCAGAGTGTGAAAGAGCCCTGCTCAGATCAAGTCTCCCCTGCTGTAAACAGCTGCTGTCAGCTGCAAAATACCTCCTTTTTCAATTTGCAGTACCTGGACAAAGCAATCTGCCAGGATTTGGTGAGACACCATGCCCATCTATCAGCTGCTGTCACCCTACCCTGAGCCTTGCTTGATCCCAGAGAATCAATCCTGCCTGATGCATAAGTACTCGATGTGGAGCCTCAGCTGTGGAGGAGAACGCAGAGCTGTCAGATAAGCTGCAATTAGTACATTTATCTACTTTATTTTCCTGTCGTTTCCCGAACACCATTTGCCTGCCTGCTTTTAATACACGTTATTAAACCTGCAGTAAATGTTGATTAAAGGAGCCTTAATCCCAGGTGTTTGTTTTCTAACACTGCTGTGAGATGCACTCTTCAGCAGCCTTCGGGAAATTTCATTTTTTAGGAGTTTTTCCCACCTTCCAAGCATAGTTATTCCTGGGAAATGACTTTTTAAGAGCAGATTAGTGAGTTGTCCTTCTGATTTGCTTTGATATGCTTGGCTCCACTGGAGAGGGTGATGGGTCACAGCTTTGCAGGCAGCTCTTCTGCCTTGGAGAAGCATTTTCCCCCTTCACCAAATGCTCCACAACCACTTCAAACAAAGCACTGCAGAAGAGATAGATATATTCTTATTAGTCTTGCAAGAGAAACTACAGCAATCAATCCCAGTGCTAGACTAACTCCTTCCCTTTGCAATTTGGATGTTTAGAAGCAATTTGGGGAGTAATGTCTGCAAATGGCAGCATGGAAGTAACTGCCTGCAATAAAACATTGCGGGGGTGACTGTTATCCTAATGATATTTCCAACAAACATTACTGAAATATGTTTTCCTCTCTAAAAATGGCAACAGAATTTAAATGTTCGTGGTGGTAGCATGGAAATGGAGTAAAAATTAGCTGGGTTGGTTCTGTGATGATGATGGTTTCTTTATTATTGCCGTGGTGGGTGGGTTCCCCCCTTCCTACTGCCCTGTTTATCCAGGGGTAGAGCATTGTTCCCTGTTCATTATTCTCTGCTTCATGAACTGCTCGTGTGTTATTTCATGTGACAAAGCCCCTTTCCATTAAACCAATATAAATAATTGCTATATTCTTTCACAGAGGAAGCAGGAATATTGCATGTGGCAATAGCATTACAGGAAAAAGCTGCTGGCCTGATCCCAATGGCCTGTTGTCCTTTTTTTTTTTTTTTTTTTTTCTTCCAGATGGGTTGATCTCTTATTTTTTGTGAATAATTTATCTAGGTATGCTTGGAGAAATACTCTGAAGAAATTGCAATTGTCTTAAAACATCTATACCAGTGCTCCCTCTTGGGAAGGTTCTCCGGTGATGCCTAAAGAACCTTCCTTTTATCCTTTCAGCAAAGTGGTTTCCTCTGTGTGTGAGAGCAGGCCAGGGGTGTTGGGCTGTGCTGGGATTTTGGGAGAGGAGCTGGGGAGGGTCAGAAGCTGGAGGTGTGTGGACCATCCAGCCATCATCTAATTGTGAGGTTGGAGGGTGGCTGAGATGTTCAAGGGTAAAATCAGGATCTGGGCAAATCCTCTGGGACCTGGGACAGAATCACAGAATTTTTAAAGCTGGAAAACCCCTTTTTTTCCATACAACCATCATTGCAGCTCTGACAAGGCCAGCACTAAACCACGTCCCCAAGTGCCACATCTACACATCTTTTAAATCCCTCCAGGGATGGTGACTTCACCACAGCCCTGGGCAGCCCATTCCAGTCCTGGACAACCCTTTTAGTGAAGAAGTTTTCCCTTCTGAGCAATCTAAACCTTCCCTTAGCTCAGTGAGCCCGCTGGGTGCAGTCGGATTGGGTTTATAGAGAATGATAGCTCTAAAAATGAGGATGGGGGCTTAAAGGGGACCTGCCCACGCTTTCCTTGGGTGTGTGGGTGCATGTTGGGTGCCTCTGGTTGCAGATGGAGCCTGTAGTGGCCAAATCCCTCCAGCCAATTGCTTCCTGTTTTTCAGCATTTCCAAACCAAAGTGAGACGGATGGAGGAGAACTGCCAATCCTTGCTCCTGTCTCCATCTGGCCAAACCTGCCGAGAGGCCTTGGAGGCCGGAAGGAAAAACTCACCAGGATCATCACCGAGGCATCTGAAATCCCAGGACATCATGAGCTACAGGAAACACAAGAAGGAAAAAATTAGGGGAGGCTTCAGACATTTGCTGTGCCTGGTGCTCCTGCTCAGAATGCAGCCAAGCATCATCCTCCCCCGGAATCACAGCAAAGCCCTGCAGGGCCAATTAAATTCTGTGTGGAATGAAGGCCGGGGTGTTGTTCAGCCCTCGCTGTCCCTGTGGAAGGGGGGGCTGCTGTCCTTAGCAGGATTCTGTCCCCCCTGAGAGGGGGAGTGAGCTCTCTGCTGCAGGTGATTAAACGCCATGCCTCTCCATTGATCCTCCGCTGCTTCCCAGAGCCAGGGCTGACGTTATCCTCTTTGGATATTCATGGAGCTGCTGCTGAGAGCTCGGAAATCCTTCTGGACAAAGGTGCCAGCAGCCGTCTGCCGCCTTCTGCAGCGCCTTCGGCTGCCAGGCTCCCGTGCCGAGCTCCTGGGCACAGAGGGACAAGGGATTGTGATCATCAGCCCCTGAATGACCACGGTGTGGCCCCTGCCGGCTCTGGAGGTCCGTGGCCAGGAGGAGGAGGAGGAAGAGGAGGAGGAGGACGACACATCCTGGTGCATCCACTCATTCCTGCAGCTCAGGCTCTCTCGGGCTCCGCACTGATGGGATGCTGATGTCCTCTCTCCTCTGGATGTTGGGCAAGCCAGGCTGTACCTTTGGGGATCATTTCTTCCTTCCCACTGGTTGTGAATACCATTGTCCCAATGGTTCATGTAGTTTTGGTTTTTTTCTCTCTCATTTGCTTGATTTTCAATGGAAGCATCCCCGTGTGAGCAGATGCTGAGGGAGCCCGAGTGACATCACCCTCTTGTTTGGATGGGGAAGTCAAGAACAGAAGGGAAGGCCTAAGAGCAGGCAGGCTGTTCTCCAAATGCACTAGAAAAAAACAATAAAAAAAGGTTGGTTTTAAGGCATTTTTACTAGGTGTTTGGTTTGCAGCCAACAGCCTAATGCATCACTGAGCTGAGCTCCATCCATTCTGCAGTGCAGTTGCCCAAAAAATCAATGCCCTGACATACTTTCCTTTGCTAGAAAATACACTTTTGCTTGAGTGGGTGTGAAAACCGAGCTCTTGCCAAAACCTTGTGAGTGCTGGGGAAGGCTGTCCTGCTGAGCCCAGCTTCCAAAGGAGCCACAGGACAAAGGCTTCGCTCTCCAACTTCTGTTCTACCCGCAGGGGCCACGGGGCTTTGAATACTGACCAGAGAGTGATTTAACCAGGGAAATGTCTTCCAGTTTCTGGCTGAAAATAACCTTTTTCTAGTGCGTGCCCAGGTGGTTTGTAGTCTAGGCTGATTTTCCTTTATTCATAGAGCACACAAACCCCTCCCCTGGCACCACCTGGGCTGGGCTCTGATCTCTGCACTGACACAGCTCCACTGGGTGTGTTTGGTGTGGGGTGCCTGCTGAGGTGATGGTGGTGGGCTCCTCCCAACAAGGGTGATTTTTTTTTTTTTTGAAGCTGTTCTGCAGGGTCAGGTGCCTCTGCATGATTGCCTGCTGTGAGCACGGATTTGGGGAAATGGTGGTTTCCTGCAGGGAAAATCCCCATGGATTTGGGTCTGGGGGTTGTCAGACCTCTGCCATCCCAGACCTTGGCTCACTGAATCTGTTTCACTGCTGGCATTGTCCATCCCCCTGCCTCCTTCCTGAGAGGTCTCTGACTCAGAGCCTGTCTCCTTCTGACAAGTTTATAGGTTTTCCAGAGCCTTTCCAGTGCTACTGAGGAATAGTTAATGCCTTCAGGAGCGGGTGAGCCGTGTGCTGGGCTAGCTTGTGCCAGACCCCTGTTCCTCCATGTCCCCCATCCCTGCTCCTGCTGCAGCAGGGAAAGCATAGGAATGCCCTGATGTCATTCCTGGAGGGTATTGGAGGGGCTTGCTTGTGTTTCCAGCTCTGCTGGGGAGATGCTGGGTGGTTTTGTTCACATCGGAGCTCTTTGCTGCCTGCTGGGATCTGCCTGGAGCAGGGGCATGAACAGGGTGTGCAGTGCTTGGAGTGAGTGGGGCAGGAAAGCCCCAGGAAAGTCTTACAGGTGTCCTGGGCACAGGGTGCTGCCAACCCCTCAGAGGCACACACAGGCTCCTGGATGCTCATTTTCTGGATGGACTGACAGCTCCCAGCTCCAGAGCCCCCAGGACAAGGAGAGGTGAGCTCCCTGGTGCCCTTCCACCCCCACTGTGCTCAATGGCACAATTTCCTGTTGCTTAGGGAAAAACAAAAATTCCACCTCAAAATTCACTCTGCCACCTCTCAGAGGTACTTGATGCCCCATCTCCTGCCCAGGTTCCAGCTGGCTTTCCTGCTGTGGATCTGGCCAGCTCCTGGGCAGAGCTGTGTGTTCTCCCCAGTCCTGGCATCCACATCTCTGATGGCAGCACATCCTGGGGACCCTCCTCTCACCTTGGGGGATGCCAAGGTTGTTAATCCACTTTATGGGTGAAAAAACTGAAAACATTTGGAGCATGAAGAGCTGTATCCCAAACCCCTGCTGCCCCAGCACCCAGCACTGTGCCTTTGAAGGCATTGTCAATGTGCAGTGTCAGGCCAAAAATGGGACTTTTTCAGTGGAGGGAAAAAAAAAAGTGCAGCTGGGAAAGGGCAAAAAAAAAAAGGTGTTTACTCCTTTACCACATTATGACAGGATTGTGATGGGGAAGAGTGAAGGGATGCAATGAGCAGAGTGCTCGTGAATGAGTCCTGCATTTGTGGAAGAGGAGGCTGATGACAGGACCCACATCTTTGAAACCAGGGATCATCTGTGTCAGCAGTGGGGTGGAGTAAACAGTGAGGCTCTGGGGTGGGGCAAATAAAACCTCAGAATGATCCCTTTCCTCTGTGCCCTTGAACCAAACCTTTAATTGTTCTGGGAGGGATTTGCCTGCATGGTGGCAGGAGGACAGTGCTTCCCTGCTCGAGGCTGGGGTTTGCACAGAGGGTGAGATCTCAGCTAGGACAGAAATCCACTCAGCAGAGTGCAGGGGAAAGAGCAGGGAGAGGCGCTTAGGAGCTGCTGTGTGACACCTGGGAGCTCTGTGTGGGCTCTGTGTGGGCTCTGCGTCCTGCTGGATGGCCGTGTGTGGAGGAAGCAGCTCTCAATTTGAGCTGAGTATTTTCCAAGCATCCAAAGGTTCTGGGGAGTCGATTTTCATTACCTGCTCACTGCAGGTCACTCCTCTCCAGGGGCTGGGAAGATGCTCTCTGAAATTTAACTGCAGAAGAGGAGTCAGTCAGATGTGCTCCGAGTAATTTCCACTCCGGGAGCCCCACAGGGTTTTTGGAGGATGCTTATCCCTTTCAGGGGAAAAAGTTGCTCCCAGTGCTGTAGAAATGGTGTGAGGTTGGGCTCAGCCCCTTGCCTGGAGCAGTGAAGTCCAAGGGAGATGCTCTTTGAGCCAGCACACTGTGCCCAAAGGATCCCAGCTCCTTTCTCCTGCAGGGTGGCAAGGAGAGGGGCTGAGGGAGAGATGACCCCAAACCTCTGCCCTGAACAACAGTTGAACAATTGTAGTTGTAATTGAACAATTGTTGTTGTAATTGAGCAATGAGAACGCTTGAACGAGAGTGGGGGCTGCCCTGTGTGAGACACGCCGGGAAAGCAACCGGGGTGCAGCGTTCAGGGGGGACCAGTTTGGGGAGCCGCTGTGAAGCTTAGCACAGACATCCCCCAACCAGCACAGCTGCTGTAGGTTTCCAGAACTCTCCTCTAAGCGCAGAGTCAAGCAGTTTGTGCTCAGCCCTTGGCTCACCAGGTGTGAGTGTAAAGCCCGGGTCAGCTCTGCTTCCCTCTGATCGCTCCAGGTGCCTGTGACCTGGAGAAGCTGGAGCTCTTGTCCTCCCCCGACACATGCTGCATCTAAATGCCTTTACAGAAGCTGAGCTAGTACAAAATAGTGTTTTTGCTTTACTCTTCCCCTTGCCCTAGTGCCTCTGGTCCCAGCCTGTCCCTGTGCTGGTCCTGCTCCATCCCTCCCTCTCTCCTGCCCTGCAGGGGAAGCTGTGACCCGCTCCCGGCGTGAAGGAGATAACGCTGGAAGAAAGGCTCTGCCAGAACGGTGAATTCAGCTCATTACAGAGTGTTCCCACAAATTTCTGCTGGCCTCTTATCAGCCCATCAGCTTAACCAGATCACCCTTCAGCTCCCACCAGACACCTCTGCGCCTCCGCGGTCCGAGCCTTGGGAGCTGCAGCCTGACTCACACTGTGTGGGAGAAAGTAATTGTTCCATCCACAGCAAATTGGACCCGTAATAACCTCTCTCCATAACAGCAATGATAGTCCCTCAAAAATATTTTTTAATTGATTTTGGATAATGAATTCGGCTTAGCAGGGAGCGGGCAGTGGAGGGATGAGGAATGGCTGGATGGGGAAGAGCAAGAGGAAGGGAGAGGTGGCTGTTGTGTCCCGTGGAGAAGGTGCAGGAGGGTTGGTGCTGCAGGCAGGGCATGGGCAGGGCACGGGCAGGGCATGGGCAGCCAGGCTCTGGGACACGAGCAGAGGGTGAGCAACACCACTGGGCTCATCATCAGCCTTGCCCGGGGCTGTTTCGTGGCGCTGTGTGCACACAGAGCCTTGGTGAGCATTGCATGTGCATGAAAGGGCTTTCCTTCCTCCTGCTCCCTCTGCCAGCCACTGCAGAGGCTTCCCCAGGGTTCTCTGCCCGTGCCCTGGGGTGCTGAGGAGCTGTTTCACATCTCTGAGAAAGGATAGTCGTCCCTTCCTCAACAGTTCTGCTGTGAGGCAGCAAAGAGCATCTGATGGAAGATAGGCTGGATCCAAAACTCCAGTGCCCTCCTCTGCAAGGCTTTGTTCATCCTCACAGCTCACAGCAGAGATATTCAGGGGGTTAATGTGAGATTGCCGTGTACCACTGCAGCAGTTTCGAGTTCTCTGCTCGGAGATGCCTCTGTTCCTGTCTCTTGCTGGGAAGAAAATGCAACAATGCTCTCTAGAGGCAGAAGAAGTCAAGGAGAGCTTTGCTTTCCCTGGCTCTGCCTTTCCTCATGACCTCATGCTCTTCCCAGCTGTTTATTCCCCACAAAAACAGCTGTTTCTGGGCATTTTGGCCTCCTGAGATGCAGCTTGGGCAGTTTGCTTCTCCCTCCCTCCTCACAGGACAATCTGATGCAATTATTGTGGCTGATCAGAGGGGGGCTGGGAGAAGAGGGGAGGGTTTTATGTCAGGAGGGGGAGCATTTTGGGTCAGGGTGGAGCTCTGGGCAGAGTTGGCTGTGCAGGGTGATGGAGGAAAGAGGTAAGGGCTGGGAGAAATGTGCTGCAGCATGGTCCAGCATCACTCTGAGGCAGGGAAAGTGGGGCTCATTGTGGGATGTTGAAAGGGGAAGGTGTTCTGAGGACTAATCAACCCCAGGAGAGATTTTTTTCTTCATGAGGGCAGCTGGCTGAGTAGAGCTCAGCCTCTGTGTGGAGCAGTGCTCAGTGGGGTCCTTTTGCTTGTGCTGAGCCACAGAATCCCAGAATGGTTTGGATTGGAAAGGACCTTAAAGCTCATCTTTTCCACCCTCCTGCCATGGGCAGGGACACCTTCCACTATCCCAGGGTGCTCCAAGCCCTGTCCAACCTGGCCTTGGACACTTCCAGGGATGGAGCAGCCACAGCTTCCCTGGACAGCCTGTGCCAGGGCCTCAGCACCCTCACAGGGGAAGATTTTCTCTCTAATGTCCAATTTAATCCTGCTCTTTATCATGTTTAGTGCCATTCCCCTTGTCAGCTGTGCTTACTATGCTCTTAAAATAAAGGGGGACAGTCCCTTACCTTACACCTTGAGCTGGTTGGATGCAAAGCCCAGACCACCCCTGGTCATCAAAAGAAAATAGAATAATTAATTTTACTATCCTGGCCAGTTTCCAGTCCAATCAATTACATTCTGCTGATCCACCCTGCAATCCCATATGTTATTGTTTATTTTATTAGCTCATATTGCAAATCTTTCAGTAAAAGCTGCCCTATGAATAGCCTCGCCTGCTGAATTAATTGTGCTGCTGAAAGTTTCAGGTTAATGTATAAAATGTACTTGCAGGCCCTGGATAAAGGAAACAAATGAAATTATTTTACTGAGCCAGGCTGGGCAAATCTCATGTCCTCAAGTGACTGGGGAGGATACATAAAGAATTAACTGGACAAATCACCACCCTCACAGGGAAGAATTTCTTCCCAATATCCCATCTAACCCTGCCCTCTGGCAGTGGGAAGGGATTCCCTCTTGTCCTGTCCCTTCAGCCCTTGTCCAAAGTCACTCTGCAGCTCTCTTGGAAGCCCTTTAGGCACTGGAAGGTTCTGAAGAGTGCTGAGCTGGGTTCATCAGCCAAGACAGCTGTACCTGTCCTCCCAGACAGCCACCCTGGGGTACCCGTGAGCTTCTTTATGTTCCTGGTAACATTCCTATTGCAAGGCAAGTCCTATATTGCACGTCTGCCTTTACTGAGGATGCTGGATGCATCTGGCCACATCTTTTAGCTTTTATTTGGTGCAGTCTATAAGCCAAGGTGGGTTTTGTGGGGCTTTGTTCATCCTCTGCTGTGCTGTGATCTATCAAGTGTGGAAATCAGCATGAGGGGTTACATGTGCAGGCTGCAGATATCCATGGAAGGGCAGCTTGTGTTAAATTGCACCAGATTAAAGCATTTCTGTTCGGGAACCCTTGCTCTGGTTTAATTTCATGGAGCTGTGTGCTCTGAGAGCCTTGGTTGCTATGGGGAGCTCGCTGCCTCTGAGCTGGAAGGGGTCACGTTGGTTGTTTACTCCGACCCCCAAAGAGGTGTAAAATGTTCCCCACAATTCTGCAAACCCACAGCTCTGCCCAAGTGCTACATCTTAACTCCAAGGCTGAGTGATGCATCCTAGCAAACCCCTAAAAGACCTTGTTAAATTTGGAAGCTGCCCTGGCAATTAAAAGCTGTCTTGTTTCTAGCTCAGACTTTATTTCACTTCAGTTTCCAGTGCCAGGGGCTGGTTATGGCTTTCCCTGCTGCATGAAAAGATGTTATTGGGCAGCACCAGGCAGGGCTGTCCCAGAGAGAATGAAGGGGATGGCCTGGGTGAATAACTGGGATTCACAGCTGCTTTGGGAAGGGGACAGGCAGGAACAGATGATAACGGAGTGTATGAAATAGCAAAGGCTTGAGGCAAGGAGCTTTTTTCCTATTTCCCAGACCTCAGTTCATCAAGCTGATGCTGGACTTTGCAACCATCCTGCATTTGTGCAGAAGCTCAGGAAGTTCTTGCTCTCCTAAGACTGCTTTGCTTTGCCATCTGCATTTTCCCCAGCTCGCTGGTGCTGTTACATGGATGGATAAGCAGTGCCTTGGTTTATTCCTGGTGTTTGGTTATTGTGAGGAGCTGAGGCTGGGCTGTCTGTCCCAGCCCAGTGTGGTCCTCTACCACCCCCCTTTGCTTCCCGAGGGCAGAGCAGCGTGGCTGGGATGCTGGAGAGCCTCAAGGGTGGGGGATTGCTGAGATCAGAGGTGATGTTCTGCTTTGTCCCACAGATTCATCTCCAGGGAGCTGCCTGAGGTGTGAGCAGGGCATAATGCTAAAATTGTGGGGAAATTTGAAGCCATGTGGGACCCTCAGTGAATGTTTTCACTCCCTGCTCTCTCGCCCCTCCTTCCCCTGGCTGTGCTTGCAGGGCACAAGCTCTGGCCTTGGCAGCACTGCAGACCCCTCCTGTCCCTCAAGGGTGACCTGTGTTTGCTGCCAACTCACACTTTGGTGCTAACTCTTATTTAACCCCAAATCTCATGGACCTGTGCAGGAATTTGTACTGCTGTTGAGGGGAATTTGCATTTGGGTGGTGAGAAAATTGTGCAGCCAGAGGAATGCTGGTGTTTTCCATCAGGCAGTGAGTGCCATCCATTACTCGCTGCTCTAACTCGATTTGAGGCACTGTGCTGTCAACTCTTTAAATCTGATTAGCACAAGTGTTTCTTCTTCTCCTCAGTGATCTGCTGTGGTCTTAATGCGATGCCCACTAATGACAGGGGGAGAAGCTAAACCAACTTGTTTTCCCACCAAATAAATGGCAACTTTCATTGCTCTTAAAAACAGTGAATGGAAGAGGAAACCTCCCTTGTGGAGGCTGCTCGATGGAGTCAATTAATTCTGACCGCTAGGGGTAGGATAAATTGGGAAAAGGGAGCTGGACATGCACTCACACTGCCCTGAGAGGAGGGGATGATTTGCTCTGGCTGCTCTTAGGCCTGGCCAGGGAAGCTTGGAGCTCAGAGGACATGAAGTTTGGGACAAGCCAGCTCTGGGAGTCACCAGTGACCCATCAACTTCCCAGATTTCTTATTGGCACCATCCACCTTCGTAGCCCAACCTGCAGGGGCAAGATATATCCTTGGGGATACAGGACCATGGGGCTCAGGGCCTCTCACTGCCAAGCAAGGCTTTATCTGGAGATCCACAAAAATTCCTACAACCACTGGGGTGGTTCCAGAGTGTGTCTGTGCAGCAAAAGGTGAAGGCAGCCCTGGGCCTCCCCCCAGCTTCAGAGTGCATCAGCAGCTCTGTCTCTTCGAGCAGGGGTGGGAAATGCAAGTCAGATCTCTGCCAGAAGCACTGCTCCTGCTTTGCATGCAGAGTGCAGGTGCAGACAGGGGGAAATGTGGCAAAGGCTTCAAGGGGATGCAAAAAAACCCACTTGACTTTTTTTTTTTTCCCCAAGTGCCTGTCCTTTTGGTCCAGAAAAAGTAGGCTGAAACAGGTTTTTTTCTTTCTTGATCTTATTTTTCATTCTTGCTGTGTCTGTTTTGCTGCAGGATTTACTACACAGAGCCCTTCATGCTGTTTCCACAGGCTGATTTAATATCTGGGGTCTGTGGCAGTTCTTCCATGGCCTGTAGGCTTTACTGGGCTTTTTTCTTCCACACTGCAACTTGCTATTAAATTTCATTGTGTGCCCTTGAGCGCTTTTGTGGAAGGATCCCACTGATGTGTTCACAATGATAATCATAACTCTGTGCTAATTACTTCCATCACAGGTAACTGTGCTCGGCTCTGAAGCATTTCTCCTTCTCTTTATTCCTTTCTGTCTTTCCCTGTTCCTTCTCCCTCCTGGGCAGCAGGAGGAGATCTGTGTTCTGAGCATGAATGCCACTGAAGAATTGCTCCTTGCTAGAATATCCTGAGTAAGTGGTTTGTAGAGCAGTACTGTGTGTTACACATCCCATAGTGATCCCTGCTCAGAATCTCTGATGGTGCCTTGTTGAGGTTTGTGCTGAGGGATCTCTGCAGACTCGGGGATGGCATTTTCCATAATCGATGTCCTACTGAAGGAGGTGATTTAATTCTGCTGAAGGCACATTTGTTTTCTACAAATCTCCCTCAAAGTTCACGAGGCCAATTAATCCAAGGAGAGGAGACTTTAATGGCACTGATGTATCATCCTGTGTTGAGCTCATCCCCACGTGTGAGGCAGGGTGATGATGATGATGATGATGATGATGAAGGCTTTGAGCAGACCCTTGGAGCCCTGCTCTCAGGCAAGGTGAGATGCTTTGCTCCAGACACAGAGCAAGGCCAGGACTGTCCCCATTTGAGGGAATTTGCAGTCCTGAAGTATGACTCTGACACAATCCAGGACAGATGTGCTGTAGAGCCTGACTCAAAAATCATCCTGTTCTAAGTAAATGTAAAAGTCTTCTGAAGAGCAAAGCCTCCAGAAGTGGAAGAACCTCATGTTACATGTTCCTCTGCTCCCATCTGCTCTAGAGCATTTTCCCTCTGTATTTTCCAGCTTGGATGATGCTGGCTGGGGATCCAGGACTGCTGTCAGCTGGGTGCTGCTGTAGTTTTCCTCATGGAAGAGGCTGAAGATTAGAGACGTGTAACCTTTACATCCAAACCCTCCCTGGGGGTCCTTCATACTCAAATCCTCCTGTTTGCCCTGTTTCCATAAGCTGGTTTCTGTGAGCTGCAACTTAATCAGGATGTTAATTTTAACCTTTTCTTGAAGGATTATGTTCCACCCTGCTTAACTCCCAGAAATGCTGACACCCCATGGGCATTCCCTGAAACCAAATGTTTTTCTGCCTTCAAACTTCCCCGTGTCTTTGCAGTTCTGCCTTGTTACTTCTTTCTGATGGTGCCAACACAAATCCTGGGGCTCACTGAATAACTTTGCTGTGTGCTGGAATTAATAATTAATAATAGGCATCTGTCAGCTGGAAGCTGCATTATCCAAAGAGGGATGATGTGGGTGGGCAGCTGCTCTCGCTGGTGGAACATCTCTCCCATAGCATCATGTCACAGCATTAGGGGAAGGCTGGGTGATGTGCTGGGTATCAGCGGGTGTGTGGGAAGGGTGCAGGTAGTGATTCAGCCCTGAGAAAACACGCCTTGCCTGCTGCCAGTACCCATTTCTGGGGAGAAGGGTAGGAGGGATGTGAATCTCCCAGGGCTTTGTCAGGATATTGGGAAGTCAATGGGACAGAAGGGAGGAGCTGCCAAGGCAGAGGCTGCTCTGCTTTCCAGGCTCTGCTGCTGTGACTCAGGGGCTTGGATCACAGGTTTGCCTCAGTGACAGCTTTCGCAGCTTTTGTTTCCCTAATTTAGGCAGCTCATAGCTCGTTTGTTTCCCAGAGGGTTTCTCTGGGATTTTGCCTCCTGCTGTTTCCCTGGAGGGTTTTTCAGTGACACCTCCATGACATTCTGCAATGCTGGAGCATCCTGGGCTGACCCACAGTGAGGGAAGAGCACGAGTTTTTCTCAGTGTTCAGTATGGTGAGGACAGGACCCCCTGAAAAGAGGATGCTGCTGTGTTTGCTTCAGGAAACACCTGGGAAAGAGATGCTGATGGGTGGTAGTTTTTTGGAATTATTTTTCCCTCTCAGAGGCTTTTTATAAAGTAAGAACAGGATAAGCATCATCCCCTGGTGCCAAGGGTGGCTCCTCTTTAGCGAGGAGCACTGCCACTGCCACGGAGTGACATTTCAGGGTGGCAACAGCCTGGTTCAAAATAGTAATGAGGATACAACTGTTGTTTGCACAGATGAATGTAGAAAGTGATGTGAAATGGCAAGGAACCCATTTGTCTGGAAACACAGGTTTCTTAGCACCCACTTAAGCCCTCTGACACATGACATTTCTTCCTCTGAGCTTCAAAGGAAGTGAAGGCTGTGAAAAGCGGGTTGTCTACCACGGGAAGAAGAAATGTGTCTCTAGATTAGAGATGTCAGTCCACGTTTGCTTTTTGTTGTGGAAAGGATGAGTTTGCCCAGGGGGCTGTGGGAATTTCCCTCCTTGTCCCTGCCTGTCCTCGCTGGGCAGGAGGATGCTGAGGATGGGCACGGATGGAAGGCTGAAATTTTGCCATTTTCCTCACCACCATTGCAGTTAGTAAACACCATCTGCCTGCCAGTTTCTCTGGTGGAAACTGTTCAGGAAAAATGCTGAAAAAAAAAAAAAAAAAAAAAAAAAGCGGTTGCACAGAAGTGATGCTTTCAAATGGGTGCTTTTTACTTTTTTTTCATCAGCTGTTGCTGTCTTGTGAAGTACCAGTTACTAATTAGCCCTCGTATCTCATTAAAATCATAGTGGGGGTTTTTTTACCTACTGAAATTTTGCAAATAGCCTTTATTCTGGTCTTTAATGCACCGTGATTGAAGTATTTATTGGATGTCACTTATGCAGCTCTGTGCCTGTGTTCATTTTCTTCTTAAGACATTTACTAAACCACTGCTTAGAATTACTCCAGCCCATCTGGCATATTAAGTGTTTGTGCAGAGTGTACCCGACTTTCCCATCCACTTCCTCAATTAATATTAAATATTCAGGGGAATTGAAATTTTTTTCCCCCCTCCTTGCCATCTGATCTTCGTGGCTATAATGGCATATTTGGGTGGAAATGTGGCTCTGGCAGTGGAGTGTGAGCTCAGAGGTCGTGAGGGGGTGTTGGAGGTGAGGTCGAGGTGTCCAGTTCTGCACAGCAACAGAGGCTGCAGCAGGCAGATGGCTCTGGGAATGGGGATCCTCAAAGCCAAGGATATCAAAGTCAAAAGATATTATTCCACCTGATTCTGGCATAGCAGGGAAGGGGCTCCTGGAGGCAGGGATTTAATTCCACCCTGCCAGCCGTGTCGGCTCTGAAAGCTGCCCTGCATCCCCAGGGAGCAGCGAGGATGGGAAGGAGCAGAGATGAGCTGCCCTGGCAGAGCCCTGTGGGGAAGCACTTGTAGGAAACCTGTGTGCATCAGGCATGACAGAGACAAACAAAAGGGAGAACAGAACACATCACTTGCTTGGTGATTATCCAAAGCTGCCTAAACCCTGTGCCAGCAACAAAATCAGGGCTAAGAAAGGATTTAAGTGGCAGTAAAATCTCCACGGTGGGGTCGAAGGAGGAAGGAATTTATTAGCTCTGGGGAGGATCTCCTGCCATAAAGAGGGCTCTGGATTTATGGCTCTTCCCATTAAATGGTAAAAGGTGCTGCTTGGACTATGCCAGCCTTAAACTTGTCCAGCTGGAGAGAGAAATAAGAGATGCTGATGAGGAGGGCTTACAGAATTCTTACTCCAGGATGTTGTACAGTCTTTACAGCATCATTGTGGCTGGCTTGGAGTGTTGATAAGAAAATCTTTCCATGTCTGTTTTCTATTATCTGTTATTTTCCTTTCTATCCTTTCCACAAGATGAGCAGAAGTGAGCATTCATGGAAGGTGACAGCACATGGAATCTTCCCCCTTGGAGCTGGCTGTGGTCCTGTGTGTGTGCAAGACACCAGGACCTGGGGAAGCAGTGGCTGTTCACCGAGCCAGCAGCCACTGTGGTGAGCCCTGATCTCCCTCAGCAGGCACTGGGAGCCCTCCACTCCTGCCATTCATCTCCCTGGCAGCTGCTTTCCCTACCCCCTAACAAAGTGGATTCTGCAGCTTCTGGAGGTCATTGGGAGCTTGGCTTTGTCTCTTTGGATTGAGGGAATCTGAGGGGAGACGGAGCATTACAGAGCCGTGAAGGTGCAGGCACACAGTTATCAGCATAAACTCGGGGTATATGATTTGTATTGATCCACGCAGGGCTGTAGAGATGCAGATCAGCTGTCTCATGCCTCATTAACATGCTCCAAACCTGCCTGTGCTGCTCTCAGCAGCCCCTGGGTCCCGTGGGGGATGTGTGATGCTGAGATCCTGGCAGGAGATGAGGCTCCAGGGCTTGTTTTGGGCTGAAGCTCAGATTCTGGCCACTGTTTTACTTCGCGATGGAGCTGTGCTGGGTGTGAATTTAGAAAAGGCGTGGCTGCGTGTTTGTGGAATTCCTGCCCCAAAAAGACCTTCCTGTGTCTCCAGCAATGCCCTGAGGTGGATCTCCTTGGGAGGACAGAGCTGACCCATTTTGTGCTGTACTCCTCTCTCCTTGCTTCCTGTGTATTCTTTCTTATGGCATTTTTTTCCCCCTGAAAACAATATGAAGGAGGAGGGAAATACCCCTTCAAACTCCCTTCTCTCCACATGGAATCTGTGTGTTTTAATGTCTCTTTGGGGCATCTGCAGCTCCCTTCCCACTGCTTCCCCTTCCAAGCTCCAGGGGACCCAACATCTCAGTTTTTGGAGACCCTAAGCAGCATTGCCTGGTGCAAACCACATCCACATTGCCCAAACCCAGCCCCAGTTTGCTGATATTCCTAAACAAAGCAGTGAAGAGCTATGGTGCAACTGCAGAGTCCCGTGGCAATCCTGGTTTTTCTTCCCAAAATAGCAAAGAGAGCGTTTAGCAGTGATAATTCCTTCTGCCATGGGAGTGACTGACAACAGCATCTCCTGGTGAGAGACACAAACGCGGTGTTTTAGACAAAAGGAGACATTTTCTTTCCTTCCAGAACTGCAACCTGTTTTGTGCAAGTTCAATGGCTGTGATTCAATTGGAATCCACCTGGTGATGAGCTGGTTATTCAGTGACACACTGCTCCAAATTGCACACCCCCTACTCCCGGTATTTCCAAATTACTTGCCTATTAGAAATTAATCCTAAAGAAGGGCAAACACTCAGCGTGCTGACAGCCTGAGGGTTTGCTGCCACCCCTTCAGTAATTATGGATTTGGCAGGTTCGTGGGAAGGGGAGTGCAGGAAAGCCTCGAGTGAGGTGTTGCCCTCCCTGATGCTGAGAGGGGCCAGGGGAGCGTGCACAGGGAAAAAAACCCACTTTTTTGATCATCTGGGCATGGTGATTTCTGCAGTGTGGGTGGCAGGTGGGCACAGAGGTGCTGCAGAGCCCTCCTCCATCTGTGCTGGATGGGAGCCGGGGGGGGTCTCTTCCCAGATTTTGCTGACAATGTGTCTCCCCAAACTTGCCAAGGCAACAGAAGGGAAAATTAATCACAGGGAAGGCTGCTTGGAGCTGTGCTGGAAAACAGGCAGAAGTGACTCGCTGTGTTGGTTTCATTGGTACAATGTTCTAAATTGGATTTTAACCACTTCCATGACTTTTCTCTCTCTAGAGGTAGCTCTACCCCGAGGCAGGGATGGCAGCCTCTCCTGTGTCCCCACCTCAGCCAAGCAGGATCCTTCCTGGAAGCAACTGGAAGTTTCTAATTCCCACCTTCTCCCTTCCTTAGCTGCTGGTTTCTTTGCCACCAGCCCTCCTGTGGGAATCACCTCTGACAGCTGCTGTGGGTGTTTGCAAAGGGATGTTTGTCTTTGTTCCCTGCTTGTGAAAAGTGTTTTTGCTTCCAGGTACTTCTGTGTCCCCCTGGATCTCTCCTGCTGCCCTCCTGGCCAGGGAAGCACCTGATGCAGAGGGGAAACCCCTGCTGATGGGTAGTGATGAGCAGCTCCTCAATCCACACTTTTCCATTGTGTAAGACGTGGCAGCCCAAATTGCTGGCAGATTTTTGGGTCTAAAGGAAGTTACCTCCTTTACTGTTCCCATGTGGGAAATATGGTGATAGTTCCAGCTTGCAGCTCCCTGCACCCCGTGGTGACTCTCTTGCAGGCTGGGTGCAGCCAGATTTCCTCCTGACACACTTTGTCACCTCCTCAAGCTGCTCCTCACAAGCTCAGCAGCTCAAATGTGCCTTTCAGTGAAAAATGCCAGCAGGCAATTGAAGTGTTTTTCCTCTTTTCCGATCAAAGTCGAGGGGTTTCCACCCAAACATGTGCCTGTCATCTGGAGTTATGAGAAGCTGCAGAATGACTCTGTGCTCAGCAGATGCTGGGGAGTGCTTGGTGCAGTGATCCACCTTGCTGGAAACTGCTGGAACCTCACAACATCAACCAAAAACAGGCCAAGAAAGATAAATTTCCTTTATTTAACTTATTTATTTGCACTGGAATATCACCCTTGTTTTTTGTCTTATCACTTTCTGACTTAGTGCTCCAGAGTTTGGCTGTTCAGTGCCATCGGTGGGCAAACAGCTGGAGGCTGAAAGGCTGCTCATGGCAATGCAGTAAAAAACCTCAGCTGGACAAGCCCAAGGTCTTGATTTCAGCAGGAATGGCACCAGGAGAGACCTGCAAAAGAAAGGAACAGGCTGGAGAGGAGCTGCAGGTGCATGTGGTGAACAAAACCTGAAGGTTTTATGATCTGAGGAACAGGATGTGCTGGGCTTTCCACACCCACTCATCTCAGGCATTGCTGTTTAAATGAGATTTAGCATTTTTCTTACCCTGTGTAGCTTTATTTGGGATGCACAAGCCAAATCTGGAACTGTTTCCAACTGTCTCAAGAGAGCCTGCCTTTGAGAAAACCCAATTTGGAAAAAGATGTGCACATGACAGCTGCCTGTCTCTGGGTGTGAGACAGCTGCTCATCAACTTAATAACAATAAATGAACTCCCAGGTGGTCTTGATGGTGTCCTTGGGTGTCCCTTTGCTTAGGATCTGCTTGTGTAGCTGTGTTTCTCTCTATTTTTGGTGATCAGACTTTTAAAACAGCCTGTTTGCCCTGCAGCCTGAGGGTGGGTGGGTTGGGAGTCTTGCATGTCCCTGCACTTTGCTGTGCAGCTGGCACAGCCATAAAGGGAGGGAATCATAGAATAGAACATCATTGAAGACCTCCAAGAGCATCAAGTCCAGCCTGTGGCTGTACAGCACCACTAAACCATGTCTAACCAGTAAGTGCACCAGTCACAGCTCTGTATAAAACCCTCTGCATCAGCCCTGCCGTGGTCTAAACACACAGGAATTCCCTGCAGCCCCATCCCACCAGCCTGGAGCTACATCCTATGGCATCATCCTTTCAGTGACACAGACTGGTTACACCTGCAGGAGCAGGGAGAGCCTTGTGTGGGACAGAAACCCCTCAGCTTGGTGGGGTTTTGGGGGAAGCATCTCTCCATGGGATGTGGGGCTGGAGCCTCCTCCTGTTGCTGTGGCTGCGGGGAGGAGCAGACAGCAGCTGGAGCTCTGAGCACAAACACAGCCAGGGTGGGTTGACTCACGCCTGCTGGTGTTACTTGCCATGTGTTATAATCACCCAGAAATGCTTTGCCTGTGGTATCATTTCCTTTAAATATATCATTAGGGAAAATGACAGCCCAAATTGTGGGAGGATGTTAATGGCTCTGGAGTGGCAGACAGATTGCAGAAAATAGTTCCCTGCAAACACTTTGCAGGTGGGAGCTGGGAGAGGAGGAAGGGAGAAGGGACGGGCACGTGTGAGCTGGGGCAGTGGTGGGGTGGGACACCCCTGTTCCCTCCAGCATTTGGAAAACCCTCTGTACCTCCCTGCTGCTTCTCCTTGGGGACTTTAGAGGGAGTGGGGTGAGGACTGGGCCCTGCAGGAGCACTGGAAAGAAATAATGTTTGTTTAAGCACTGTGTGATGGAGAAGTGTCTTTGCAAAGTACCTGGCACCTCTGCCCTGCTGCTCCAGGCTGGGTGCTTGGCATGGGATCTGTGGTCCTGCCCCTCTGCTGTCCCTTACAGCAGGTCTGGGTCTCCTCTTCCTGCTCTGTCAGAAAGCCCTTGTCCTCCCCAGGGCTGCTGAGATGTAGCTCTTGGTGTATACCATCAGAACTCTTTCCACCCTTTGCATAAGCTCTCCCTCTTTTACCTCCTTTTTTAATTGTGTGAAGAATAGCAAGGAACAAAATGAGGTTTGAACTTTGCAGCTCCCAAACTCTGTTGTTTTTAATCAGCCCTATGTCCTCAAATTTTTTTTTTTATTTCTCCTGAGCCTTTGCAAGAGACAATAAAAAAGAATGACATTTAATTTCCATGCGGCAGCCTGCAGTTCCTGGAGATGCTGCACAAACACCGTGTATCCTGGTTGATAAAGGTCCTCTGCCTCGTTCTCCAAAGATTTTGTGCTTAAATCTTCTGGCACTGGATTTTTTACTGAAATTATTCCTCTCTGAGAGCGCTTAGCAGTGAGAGGTGCTCTCACATGGAGGCATTAATTGCCTCAGCCCAGCGGCTGCTGGGATCAAATGTTGAGGGCTGTGGGGAGCCCAGCAGCGCCCTGTGCATCACAGCAGTGGTGTGGAGATGGGAGGAGGCTCTGCTGAAGGAAGAACCCTGTGGAAATGGTGCTGCTTCAGCTAAACCTGCAGTCTTGAGCCTGCCCAGGGGCGAGGACAGCAGGATCCACGTTACTGGGAGTGTCAAAGCCATTTCTGCTGGTGGCACAGCCACTCTATGCCCTTGTATGAAGTCCCTCCACAGGCAGAAGCACCTTTAGGTACTGGAAGGTGCTCTAAGGTCTTCCCAGAGTGTTTTTTCCTCCAGGATACCCAAGGTTTCCCCTCAGGGAGGTGGGAATGACTGCTCTGTCCCTGGCTTCTCCAATTATTCCTTTGGATATTTGCATTTCTGTCACATTGCTCCTGGCAGCGCTCTGGGGTGAAGGGCAGATTTATGGCTCCACTGGGGGGGACGTGGCTGAGCTTTCCTCTGATGTGTCTGGTCCTGGGGTAGGAATATTTATAACCCAGAGCCAGCCTGAATCATGTCCTTGCTTTTGATGGTGTTTCAGGGGTTTCCAGCTCTCCAGGGAAGAGGGGGACCCACTCCCAGCATGGCAGATGGAGACAAAAGGGATTTATTTACTATGAACAAGCTAGAAACACCCCCAAATGCTCCCCTCTGCCAGCAGCAGCAGTTAGGGATGGAAAACATGTAAAAATGATGGAATTTGTTGACTGTCATTAGTGTTTTATCTCCTCCATGACTGCTGTGTGGAAATGTTGTTTCAGGGTAGCGGTGCTCCCAGGCAGGGAGCTCCCAACGGGATAAATCAATGGGACAAATCAGATCCTGTTCATGATGTTGGGCCCTGAGGAGATGTTGTGGCTGTTTTCTTAGCTTTCAGTTATTTCTTCTTGAAATTGAAAGAAGAATTAATTAATGGAATTT
The DNA here is from genome assembly GCA_013398615.1 of Brachypodius melanocephalos. Taxonomy (NCBI): domain Eukaryota; kingdom Metazoa; phylum Chordata; class Aves; order Passeriformes; family Pycnonotidae; genus Brachypodius; species Brachypodius melanocephalos. The sequence goes on along the minus strand of VZSR01001238.1, from coordinate 6,217,902 downwards.
ACTTTAAAAAGGATTTTCTTCTAAAGCCAGTAAGAATTTAGGTGAAATGGCACTGAGTTTTCCTGGCTGATATGGGAAGGATGGATTCGTCGCAAGAAAAGTGTTTTCTTCACATGGGCTGATAAACAGCCTGCAATGTGAATATTTTCACACATTCAAGTGAGGTCAGACCCTCTGAGAGGTTTTTCTTAACACGGATCTGTGAATAAAATAACATTTCTGCAAAGCTACAAAAATAAATAACAACCCAACATGAATCTCATGTTCTTATTCAGCCAGTAGGAAAATCTCTGGGTATTTTTCAAACAGAATTTGAAACACCTGAAATGTTAAGGCAAAAAAGGACTGAAAAAATGTTCAGTTGTGTGGAACCATTTGGCAAATCAAGAGGGAGGGAGGCTCAGTTGGTCCCATCTGTGCCAGATTCTTGTTGCTCTTCTGAGCTGGTGAAGCTGGAAATAATGATAATAAAGGTGAAAATCTGATGCTGGGAAGGAGATGGGCTGGGTGACCTGAGGGAATGTTCCATCCCTGGAGACATTTCTCACCACACAGGTAGGATGTGTGGAGAAGCTGCCCTTGCCTCAGCTATTTTCAAGTGCGTTGGTTTATGGCTCTTAATTCCACCTTAATTTTCCTTTGGCAATTCTTCATGCTCGGTGTTTGATGCAGCAGGCGTGAGATGCTCTTTGATGCAATTACAGCTCTGGAGCTGGAGCAGGCTGGAGCACCTGATTTAAATTCCAAGCCCACTGTGAGACAGATGAAAGCAGTAACTTGGATTGCTGCCGGCTCCTGGGTTTGCCTCTGCTATCGGGGCAGGATCTCGGATTTGCTCCTTGGCTGGATGATATCACCACAATCCCAGCTCAAGGCTGCCTCGTGGGGTTTTTAGTGGGTTTTTTTTCAGTCTTTCTGCTACTTTGCTGCAGTTAAAAAGCATCAAGTGCTGCCTCTAGGTAAGGGAAAGCCTGGTTGATGAAATGTGTGTTCTTTTACTCTTGGGCCAATGTCCATTGTGACAGCCAACAAAGGGACATGGAGTTCAGTTCCTCAGGTATCCAATGGCAGCAGGGAGCCAGAAAAAATGGATGGGATATGAAGCTGGTTGGTTCTGCTCTGAAGCAGAAAGGAAAATCCTCATCAGGGGATGTTTTGTGAACATTTTACCCCCATGTCCAGCGTTCATCCTGGAAGAAATAACTTAGAGTTGAAATACGATTTGTAGATAAATTAGTGATAAACTGATTATCACGTTCTGTTTGGCTTTTTCTGCTTTTTTCATCCTTCACCTCATCAAAAAGGGCAGTTGGTGATTTGGGTGATTTGCCCATGTGCACACCAGCTCTGTGTTTGCTCCCCAACCTCTCATTTCCTCCTCCAGCTGCTGCAAGAGGGACTCAGCTCCTGGCAGGAGCTTCAGCATGTGTAGATGTGCTTCATCATCTCAGCTGCTGCTGCTGCCACATGAATATGTTTATTTATTGCTGCTTTCACTAAATAAATAGCCAGAGCTTATCCACGTGGTTCTTGAGGAAACCGGACATAGAAAAGACAGATAACAAGAGGAAAAGCCCCTTGTGGCTGGTTTGTGGCACTTCTGTCTGAAGTCCAGCAGTTTGACCAGCATCAACCTCATCTCCCATTAGTGCTGGACATTCCTGTGGGATCTTTCCTGCTGAGGTACCTGCATGGTGCAGGGACAGCGTGGAACAGTTGCCATTTAAAGCAGTGCCAGAACGTGTGTCTGAGATGGAAATAAGGATGTCACAAGTCAGTAGAGAGTCTTGAGAAAAAAGAGATTTTTCTCAACTCTTGCTTGTTTCTCTGAAGTCTCAAATCTCATTGGTGTTTAGGGCAGCAGCCAAGTGTATTTTGCTGAAATCAGCGGGACCCTGGGAGTTCCTGACAGTCTCTGGGGTGCCCCACACCTCGAGCTGGAGGTGCCCTATTGGGGAATCCCCTCTTTGAAAGGAATGTGCCTCCTGTTTGTCTCCAACTGTTCTTTTTCAATATTATCCTGAAAAAAAACAATCAATGAATCCACAAAATTACTCGCTGGAGTGAGGGCAGGTCAAATTGCATGTTATCCTATGCCTTGCTGAGATGTTTTAAATTAGCAGAATTAGCTAATTAGGCAAGCTCCCTGCTCTGTCCTGCAATTTGCAGCCCCAGGCACTGGTGGGTGGGAGCATCCTGCAGGATCTGTCCTGCTCCCAGTCCAGAGGAATCTTGGAAGCAACAAGAGATGCTCAGCAGACTTCAATATCTGTCAGCTCATGAGGAGCCCTGATTTACAAAAGGCAAAACAACAACACCCCCCTCTCTGGTTTACACCTGCGTGGAGAAGAGCAGATATTCAATTAAGGTTCTGATCCCTCTGAGCAATTACTGTGGCAAAACGAAGCTGCCTGGTTATCTCTGAGTGCTGATAACTCATCCTGCACCTCACAGGCAAATTGCCAGCAGCTGGGAGATTGTGAAAGCCAACGTGTTGGGCTCCTGGCTGTGAGCTCAAGACAGACCAGAGCCCTGCTGTGCTCGTGCTGGGGCTGGGGCTTTGCTTGGGGACTCCTCTGGGTGGGGTGAATGCCAGTGAAAGGCTGAGGTTGCTGTGTGGAGGAGGCAGAGCTGTCCAGCACGGACACAGCAAGGAGGGATGAGCATTGAGGAGCCTCCTCCATCTCCCTGTGTGTCAATGACTTAGGTCAGGCTGGACCTCGGGGTGAATTGGTGACAGAGGAGTGTTTGGGGATGTTTAGTGACTGGCAGGAGCAAACAGAAGGCATCAGTTGTGTGTGTGTAGGAGCCACACCTGAGACACAGCACGGCTTGAGCTGTAGGCTTCAATCCAGAGAGCATCTCCCATCACTTCTAAGTGTGAAATCGCTTTCTTGGATGGCTGTGTCTGCTCCAAAGGGAGCTCTGAGCTTGTCTGAGTCCAGGGATGGGGCTGAGGGGAAGGAGGAGGGTGGAAAAGTGGAGAAGAAGGGTGGAAAAGTGGAGAAGAAGGGTGGAAAAGTGGAGAAGAAGGGTGGCCCACAGCAGGTCCTGGATGGCTGTGCTGCTGGGCTCCCCCAGTACTGCAGAGGGATGAGGCTGTGCAGGTAATCCCGTGTCTCACCTGCCCTGCAGTGGTTTCCTCTGCACCATCCACTGGCTCTGGGATGTAACTGATCCCAGTTTGGCTCTATGCTGGCAGCTCCCAGCCTCTAATGAGAGCCCCAGGCTGCAGAGGTTCCAGTTAGGGGCTATTTATAGGAAGCCATTCCCATGCTCAGATCCCTGGGGAGTTTCTGAGGAGAGTGGAAAGAAAGCTCAAGCGGAATACAAAAAGCTGGGACTGACCAAAAGTCCTATGGAGGGGGTTTCTCTGTGAGACCATCAAGGGACAAGGGAAAATCCCACTGAGGTGACTTTCTGCAAGGACCAGAAATCCCTCAGATCTCAGAGATTTAAGGAGTAGCTCTTCCTGTTTCCTGCTTATTCACAAACAGGACGTGAAACCTCTTTTGTCCCCAAATGAGCAAGGCTCTGCTGCAGCCTGGATGGGGCTTGTGGAGCTCCCTGCAGACCTCCTCAAGCCCAGGCAATTTATCATCATTATCATTTTTATAACAACTGGAAAACAAGTTGGTCAAACTCTTCAGTTCCTGGCTGTTCCTGGCTATACAGAGCAAATTTTCTGGTTGTAATAGAGATGCTTTTTTTCCAGTTCCTTTTCACTGAAGAAAGCGGTATCCTCCCTCTCCAGGGTGACTATAACATACACTGTAAAAACAAGTTATGTTCTGTGGAAAATCAGTTTTCCTGTGTCCTTTTCCCATCTGCAGTGGCTCTGGGGAGGAAAGCAAGACATCATCTCAATGGTCTCATGTGGGAAGAGGTGCAAAGCCAGATTGGAACAAATAGGAACCATTCTTCATGAGATGTCCCCGTTGGCACACAGTGCTGAAGAGCTGACAAAGTGGGCACAGAGGGAAACAGGGACAGAGGAGGCTCCTCTGCAGAGCATCTCCAGCAGCCTGGCCTGGGGGGGGGATATTCCTGACATGTTTCTGGGCTTTCATTCAATTTGCAAATTAATTTTACCCTTCTCAGTTGCGTGAAGGGGCTCTGACATGTTTCTTGAGACTGGGGTAATGTCCAGGTTCTGAGGGAATTGCAATGAAATGGTGAAATCCCTTAAGCTTATTAGTGAATAATGGTGCTGGCTTTCAGTGGAGCTGGAGTAGCAATAGCATTTTAATTTTCCTAAAAGGTCCATGTAACACGGTGCCTGGTTCTCTCAGTAAGAACCACAGATAACTCCTTGCTCGGGAAAGCTTAAAGTTGTTCTCCAACAAATTGACTTTTTTCTTCGTTATTCCTTAGACTCTTATCTCCAATTTCAGGCTAAGAGATGATAAAGTTGAAATATTTGAAACATTAGAAGTTGCAAGATGCAGACAGAAGTGGTCCCAGGACATGGGGTGTGGACAGTTGTGTGGGTCTGCGGGAGTTTCATGGTAATCAGGGGAGAAATCAACTGAAATAAACTTTATTGGTGCATTGCTGCATGGCCTTCCCATGGAAGCTGTGTTATGAATCAAAGGAGCAATGAAAATTTCAATGTTCTCTCCAGGCTCCATAAAATGACAGCAAAATCTTTGGGTCTTGCTGTCCTGGGCTGCAAAGAGCCTTGCTCTTGCTGAGCTATTGTGGCTGTAGCACAGCTCCTGCCACAAAATTTGGGTTATTTTAGAGTTGGATTGGAGTCCCTGTGTTGGGAATCACAGTTGTCCAAGTGGTTCTCTTCCAGTTTTGGGCAATTTCTTCTTTTTTTGGGTGGTTTTCTGGAAACATCTCAGCCTACAATAGCTCTGTCCTTGCTTGATGGGTTTGTGAACTGAGTCAGCACAGGTCAAGCTCCAAATTTCACCAATATGGGAAAGATTGGGATTTTCCTTTGCCAAAATCTCAGGAGCTTGAGCTCAGCCTTCTATTTCTGTGAATGCCCTTGTCTGGAACAGAAAGGCCAAATGGGAATTGTAGGGTTTAATTGTGGGGATTAATTTTGCCAGGTGCTTTCACCTGAGTTTTGTGAGGCAGGGACTGCACTTAAAGCACAATAATAACCAAACACGGTAAATACAGGTAGTTAAGGAGCACTAGGATTTGGCAACTACCAGCAATCACCACATTTTTCTGGTTTATTAGGCTAGAGAGGGCGTAATTTGGAGTGCTGCTCCTGCCTCTCCCCTGCGGTGCTTTTCACTCGGTGGATTATTAAACAATTCCAGGAGAACCACGCACAAGCCATTTGTTTTGCCCTGGTTTTTCCACTCTTTTTATTTTGTTTAATTTTTGTCTGTTACACGAGCCTTCGGGTACATAACGCTAAAAACGTTATTAAGAAGCCATTGACCATACGTGCCCTGCAGATCTCTCTGATAAAAGCCACTGCCCTATTGCTTTAGAGAAAGGAAGATTAAATACAGGCTGACTGCAAAAATGCTCCTGGGAAGGGGTGGGGGAAGTTGCAAAAGCAAAGACCTTCAGTGACGTCCTTGGTGGCTGACACGGTGGCTCGGGGTCTGTGAGGACACCGGGCTCCCGTGGAGAGCTGTGGGTTTGTAGATGGCTCTTGTCTGCAGAAAGGGGAATTAGATGAGAACATTGTGACCTTAAAGCTTCCTGAATAGCTAAAGGCATGAGCTGAGCTGGGAGGTGGAGTGTGGAGGGGTCGTGTTGGGTTTGGACGGGGAAAAGGGAGAGAAAAATGGGAGAGCTGCTGCGGAGGAAGGGTTGAGGCAGAGGTCGGCAGGGTGAGCAGGGTGAGGAGAGTGGCTGTGGCTGGATTAGGGGTGAAAGAGTGCCTAACTCTCACCTGAATAATTTCCTTTTGTCGTCTTAAGAGGAGAGGAGGTGTGATGTGGCCTGGGAAGAAGGAATCTGCAGAGCTGTTCCATTTCCTCAGGCAGCTTCTCCTTCCTCCTGGAACGTGCCCAGCCCAAGGTTTGTGATGGTTATGGGCAGCTGAATCAGTTACTACTGTCCTGCCCTGGAAGGAGGTGCTGGAGCACTGCTGAGCAGGAGACAAGCTTGGCTCACACCTCTCCACCTGTGTGAGGTGAACCTGCCTGTGCACAGGTGCCCTCTCTGTGTCCCTGAGCTCTGTGGATGGAGCCCGTAGCACACCGTGAGCACTGACAGCAGTTTTCTAATCAAATACAGAGCCCTTGTCAGCCCAGAGCTGGGGGGTTAGCCCCTGCATTCTAAACAAGCTGCTGCCAGCTTTAGTTCCAGAGTATCACCATTTGCACTTTTTAACAGGGAGAAATCCTGCCTCATCTGGGAGCTGAGTTCGTGTGGATGGAGTGATCTGTGCAGCCACACGGCCAAGATGCATTGCCCAGCTACAGCAAAAATGTAACAAGGGCTGGATAAAAAGCTCTGCTGCTCTTCCAGAGGGCTGCTGGATGCAATTCACCGAAGCCTGAAGTTGTTATTTTCCTCTCTGGCTGTAAATTGTTCTGATCAACAACGTATGAAAGACACTACATCAAAAGGAGTGGAATCAGATGGATAACGGGCCTTCCTAGGGAGCTGGAATTACTCGGCATTTGACTCTGTGGCTCTTGAAATGAGCCACCCTGAGATATCTGTGTGTCCTGGGTACCAGCTCACCTGCTCTGCCTCAGTGCTCATCCCGTGCTGTTCCTTGGTCTGGATGTTCCCCAGGTCAGCATCATTGAAGTGCTGTTATTTTGGGGTGGTGCTTCTCCCTCAGAGCTGCAGCTGGCTGTGGGGTACCATTTTCACCCTCCTGTGCCTGGGTGGATGGAGAATACAATATTTTGGGGGAGAAGAAGCCCAGATGGTGCTGTGATAAGCACCCCTGTGAAAAGCGATGCCAACCCCAGCTCTGGAGTCCTCCCCTGCGGTGGGAGGGAGCTCGTTAACTCTGATTAGAACACTCGCAATTCCAACAAGGCCGTTCATTTCCACCCTGGCTCCTGTTCTGCATATTTGATGCTGTTCTCTGGTGACAGAGTGCAAATGTTAAGATGTTAGAGTAAGATTGCCCCAAGGTTCAGACACTAATGACAAGAATTATCACAGTCTGAGTAGCTCAGGACTTGACAAAAGGTACGAAACAATTAAGCCGTGATTAACAGTCGAGTGTTTCCGTAATTATAGAGCGAGGTTTTGTGGTACTGCTTACTGCCTTTTATAAAACAAAAAGGGATCCAGTTGCAGAGACCGGTTTGTTAAAAAAACCCCCACTGGTGATGTTGGGTAAGCACAGAAGATCCAAGTGAAGCCCAGCCCTGTGTTATGGTTTAGAAACAGGGGGGCCCAGCAGGATGTGGAGCCTCATTAATGCACATTGATTAAATACTTCTCTACCTTTAGGTGACAGATTGTGTTGCAGTGCCAGGGACTACTAAATACAAGCATTAAAAATGACTTTCTGGACACCCTTGTCATCTCCCAGCCTCTCCTGAGGCAGTGCCCCTCAGTCCCTTCAAATATAAAAGAATCAATTATTTGATGCATGGGGAAACACGTCACTGAACAGAAGAGAATTTAACTTCATTTTAACATACGAAGGCTTCCAAAAGCAGATTTTAGAATTAAATGAGGGAATTAAATCAAGGAGCAGGATAGGGAAATGAAAAGGTTTTGACAACAAGCCTAATTATATCAGTAAAGAAGGAGGGAGTGGTGTGGGAGGCCAGTCCTGGATGATGCTGCTTTGCCCTTTGCTGCCCACCCAGGAGGTGCCACCCTGTAAATGTAGCAGAGCTCTGGATCTGTGTACATCCATTTAACTCGTCAGACTGTGAAGAGCTGTCAACTGCATGGAAGAGGAAGCTGGGATAAATCATAAATAGTTTAATTATTAGGTAGTGCCACAAATATTCCTGCCAGCCTCCTGAGGATTAAAAAGGTCCTGTTTGCCCCTTGCCAGCAACAAGGGAGCTGCTGCTGGTTGAGATCCAGCCTGACTGGGTGGTGTCCAGGGACCAGTGAGTCCCACGGGGTGAAGGGGAATTCAGCAGCTTGCTGGGGCTCCTGAGTCTTGTCTGAAAGCTCCTGAGGTCATTGGTAGGTTATTTATAAGCAATCAGAAATCAGGAGTGATTTGCTATTACCGAGAGATGCTAATTCAGATCCTAGAGGGGATTCATTAGCTGGAATGGCTTTGCTGTGTGTGTGTTGATGACAGCCCTCTGGGTGCAATGCCTCTGGCTCCAGGGGGGCCTCTGACGCCTGTGGGAGCAGGAGGAGCCCCAAATAGAAACAATCTGGCACCAAGGGTTGTCTGAGTCCAGCTGGGCAATTCTTCCCCCTGGATATCTCACCGTGGGGTGAACAACCCCAGCTCATCCTGGGGTCTCCCAGATGGCCCTTGAGGAGTGGATCCTCTTCATCCTGGAGGATTTTTCAACCTTCACATCACCATGTTTCTCTCCCCAGAGGGAATATTTCCTTCCCACCTTTTTCCCCAGTGTCACGGCAGGGCTGTGGAGCACTTCTTGCAGGAGGCAGCACCACTGGTTAGTAACAGCTCTTATTTGGCTCTGATTTGTTTGGGACAGCCTGAGACAAGGACAGAAAACCACGTGAAGCAAGGAAATACACGGGCAGCGTGGCTGCAAATCATTCTGTTCCTCTTGGCAAAGGAGTTAACTGTTGAAGAAAATTGGGCAATTGGTGGTGCTGCCAGCTGTACAGTGCTTTTGGATGGCCAAGGTGGCAGAGCTAATTTTCAACCCTGCTGGGATGAAGAAAGCTGTGAATTACAGAGGGTGGAAAATGCCACAATAAAGAGATGAATAGAGGGAAAAAGTTGTTTTCTTCCCTTGAAATATTTCTTGATAGAAAGAGCTCAAGTTCTGAGCTAGAAGAGGACCAAGCATCTTGTATTTTGTGAGGGTTTTATTACTGTTAACATGACCTAGGCATTGCTTATCATTTATATACATGTGATAAAGAAGGAAAACCTCTTTGCCTTTATTTTCATGGCTCCAGTTCTTTCCTGGTGTAGGTGTTTTTCCTGACTCTGTAGGATCAGCTCATTAATCAGCCACTGCTGCCCTTCCTGTAGGTTATTCCCTGGAAGCCCCAAGGAGAACCAAGGTGGGTATAAAAGAGGGCAGTCAGGAGAGAGCAGAGCAGAGGGAACATTGTCTGCCATGGAGCTGGGACCTGCCAGGGACTCCCAGCTTTTCCTGCCATGTCTGGAGTGTTTGCAGCACTTCCCCCATCTGATACAGGGTAGAGCTTCCATTTGGAGGTGGATTTTAGTGGGGGCTCTATTGGGGAGGTGCTCTGGTTCTTGGGACCAGACTGGGGAGATGCCTCTGCCCCCGTGGCTGGATCAGGGAAGTGCCTTTGTACCTGAGGCTGGTGGCTTGGCACTCAGCCACTGCTCTCTGGTGTCTCTGTGCCTCCCCAGCTCCAGCCTGGCTCTCCCTGGCTGGCAGGGAGTCAGAAACGCTCCTGCCTGCGAATAAAACCCTGCTCCATTTGGCACTTTGAAACAGAAAGGAAGGAGAAAACACCTGTGAAGCAGAGTGCAGCTGTCAGCACTGGCTGGTGTTAGTGTGAACCCTCTCAATGCACTGAGGGGACAGAGCTGGGTTGCTTTTATTTAATGCTTGCCAGGCTCTTTAGGAGAGGAATTAACTCAGCACAGATATAATTATTCCAGCAGGATGATGGCTTCTGCAAGGCTGAAATTTTCCCTGATGCAAAGGCTGTGGGGAGAGGGGAAGGGGTGAGAGAGTGAAGGTGAGGGACAGCCCTTTGTATTAATGACCCTCAAACACTGAAGGAATGAGCTTTGCAGCCGGGCTGGTGGAGTGAGGTCGGAACTGTTCCAGTGCCTTTGGGCCCCAGAACAGCCTCTGATGGAAGCCCAGCTGGAAAGATGGATACCTGAGGACTTCCTGCAGCAGAAATATCCCAGGCTTGGGATGTGCGGGGGTGGAGGCAGTGTTTGGTCATCTGAAGCCTTTCCTGCCTCAATTCCAGGTGAGATTATTCCCAGGCTTGTGACAACCCTGAGTTATGGTTTTGGGAGGGAAAAAAAGCATTGGAAGGGAGTGGAGGAAGCTTGGACATCACTAACAGGAAAGTTCCCTTGCTTTAGAAGATGCAGGATATTTGTTTTGTGAGACATCTAATCTGGTCTCAGAAACATCAGATATCCATGAATGTGCCATCTCTCTCAATGCCTTGTTCTGCTGCTCAGTCACCTGGAGCTATGTGAGTTAAACCTTGGTCCATGTCCAGTCTGTGCCAGTGTTCATGTTGAGGTCTAAAAAGGCTTCACTGGTCTTTTCCATGCATGGAAAGAAAAAGCAGGAACTGCTTTTCCTGCAGGAACTGCACAGTTGTGGCTCATGCCTTGCCATTTCCAGCCTCTCAATCCCAAGCTGTCCCTGGGGGCTGGGGATCCCCTTTTGGGGCAGCAAAACCTCCCTAGAGATGGGAAACACAGGGATGATCTGTCCCACAGGGACACTTTCCTCCAGAAGCATCAGGAATGAAGAGTCAGGTGGGAAAGGAAAGTTCTTAAAACACCAAAAAAAAATAAAAGCTAACCCCAGCAGTCAGTCCATCAGTCACCATCCACCAGCTCAGGAGGATTCTCTGCTTCACCCCAGTGCCCCAGCACCAAGGGCATTTTTATTTAACTCCCCAACACTTTGCTTTTGCCTTCTGCAGCGAGATGTGTTGTTTGCTAAGAAAATAAACGTGATGTTTAAAAATCCAGCAGGATGGATGTGCTTTAAAGCAGGTGGGGGGAAATGTGAGCAGCAGCTCTGAAGTGCCCTGCCCTGAGTGCCTGCAGCACATTTCCCTCTGGTGCAGTGCCTGCTGGCTCCCAGCTCCTCAGGACACGCTGTGGTTAGTGCTGGAGCAAGGTAAAAGGTTTCTGTTTATCTTGGGTTTGTTATTTCAAAAGGAAGACAGAATAAATACCAGACAACAAAGCTTTTACCTCTTTGCCCATTGTGTAATGCAGAGACCACTTGTGATTAATAGAGGGTGACCTCAGCTCCAGAGAAGCTGGAATTAAAGCCAGGTGAATAATGGATTGTTTTTCTGCCTTTGTGGGTGGCTCCAGGAGAATCAAGTACTAATTTAATTTGGACTTAATTGACAAAGACATTTTTTGTTAAGTTTAGGTTGTTTTTTCCTGCTGTAATATGAAAGAGTAACGTCAGCAAGGTGATGGCTTCAAAAAGCCACAGCCTTGTGTCCATTATAAACCCTGTGGATGCAGAAATGTACATCTGCTTTTGGCAGGGTGTTTGGGACACTTGCTGGGAGTATATGGTGGTGTTGTAATACTTATTTTCTTGAACAGGGAGTTTAATGGACAGATCATAGAATCCTGGGATGGTTTGGGTTGGAAGGGAAAGCTCATCTCATTCCACCCGCTGCCATGGGCAGAAACAACTTCCACTATCCCAGGCTGCTCCAAGCCCCATCCAATGTGACCCTCAACACCTCCAGGGATGGAGCAGCTCCAGCTTCTCTGAACAACCTGTGCCAGGGTCTCACCATCCACACAGGGAAGAATTTCTCCCTAATATATAATCTAAATCTACTCTTTCTCAATTCCTGCACAGGCTGGGGCTTTGTGAGGCTCTGCTCTCCTCTCCTTTGGAGTAACCACCAGCATCTCCAAGCTGCTTCAATACCTTCTCCTCCAAAATCCTGAAAAACCAAGCCCTTCACTCACAGAATCCTTTGGCAGCAACACAACCCACAAGTTTTGTGTCATCATTTCCTCACAGAAGGTAAAAGCCAGAAGACAGAATGTGGTTCGGGATTTTCGCTCCATATTTATATTCAAGTTCCTCTGGAGCATGATAAACATTTCTGCTGGATTTCTAGGTCCAAACCTTCTACCATTACTGTCAGCTTTTAGTACCTGGCCCCTAAAGTCTTGCTGCAGGATTTAAAAGTATATTGGAAACAATTTTGTTGCAGGGAAGTTATTAAAGATTGAATGATGTCAGACGATGTGTTGAAAGCAGTGTGAGTGGTTTAATATAGGTATAAATATTAAACTGTCAGGGGCAAGTATACAAGAAAAACAATCCCTGAATGGTATAAAGAGCAATAGGTAAACATCACCTTTCAGTAAATTCACATAAAAGGATCCTGCCAAATTTAATTCAGAACTTACATTTAGGTATATGGGGAAATAATTGCTACCAGTCATCATAAAGAACACTGTTGTTTTTCCCCTTTTTGCTCCTGAGTTTTCAGAAGTGACTTGGGAGTTGCTTTTATCCCGTTTGCTTTACTGGATGCTGAACACAAGGGAGAGGCAGCAGGGTCTGAGAGCTGGGTCTGAGGGTGTTGTGGTGCTGTTGGGGCAGTGCAGCCACACCAAGCACACAAATTTTCCCCTCCCTGTACATTTAAATCCAGTCTGGCTGCTTTGGAGCACATAGCCCTGCCTAGTAAAAAGTTAAATTGTGCAGTGTCCTGTACCTTTGAGCAGCTGATGGGGTCAAGGATCTTGAAGTGGAAGAAGAGGGGGTGGGAGTCAGGGGAGTTTGTTGCATGCAAGCCCTACCTTTGGGAAGGGCTTCACTGTAGGAACATCACTTCCCAAAGAAGCGTTCGAGACTCAGATCCCTGAAGTCTAAAGCCAGGCACTTAAAATCCAGTGAACTGTGGAGTTCCTGAGTTCTCCTATAAAGGTTATTTCTGCCATCAATTTTAAAAGCAAATATAAGGGATGTCAGAGAAATAAAACATCCAGAGATGGGCAATGGCTCTGTGGATCAAACAGCTTTACCCTGAGCATCTCCTGAGCAGCCCCACCACCACTGCAGCTGAAGGTGCCCAGGTATGACACAAGCTCAGGTGAAGCTCCTCCTTTGCTGAGGGAGGCTTTGTCTGGCCATTTGGGTCATTGAAGTGGGGTTTGCTTCATATTTAGCATTCTGAAATTTTCCCTGTCTCCTGCAAAGAGCTGCAAACATTTATTCATTCCCAGGCTTTGACCTAATTGCTGGCCATAAATATTAAATTTTCTGCAAAGGACCAGAGAAGAGATGATAAAGCAGAAGCCCCAGTCAAATGGCACAGATGTGAAACAGCCCTTAATTGACTTGCTTTTGTCAAACATAATTAAGTCCTACATTTCATTGCAGTCCTTGGCTCACAGTCACATCTCGAGAAGTCTTTGGTGATAAAGGAGTATTCTTGCTTCAAATGAGACTGATGAATTCTTGCAATCACTTACACAGAAGGCACAACATTTTCTGTTGTATTGGCTGAAAGTAAAGCCGTGAGGCACTGCCAAAACCCGGGTTTCTGATTGCAGTGAAGTGCCAAGATGTCACTCCTCCTTCTGTGCATCTTGCTTGTGTGTTCCTTCCACTCGTGTGAGCATCAGTTGCTTCACAGTTTGCCAGCTCTGGGTGGGCTCAGCTGCCCACCCTTCCTGTCAGAGTTTGCCTGTACATGATGAAACACATGCTTAAATCTCCAGTATATATATATATATATATATATATATATATATATATATATATATATATATAATTCCTAATTTTTAAATTTTAAATATTTTTTTTCCTGAGTGAGGATAGACTTCAACACCTACCCAAGTGTTTTGATGAACTGAGGGCCCGGGTCCCAGTGTTGTGTCTGCAAAGTCCCTGCTTTGGGGACAAAAGTATCAGGAATTTAGATTCCTTTGTACTGCTCATTGCCCTCCAGAGTCAAGCAGCACCTTTTCCCTGTGAAGGAAAAAAAATAAAAATGTCATGAAATGAAGGAGCTGGATCAGTGGTTTGAGTGGCAAACCTCAAGCCAGTCCACATCAAACTCTCTTAGCTGGGAAGTTGGATCCTTCTTCAGCCACCCAGGAAAGGGTGTGGTGAGTCTGTACGGGGAGTATTTGAGGCACCTTTGTGAGGAGGCTGAAGATAACCAGGGAGATGCAGATGTGAAGCCTCCTGTAAGGTTTTCATACCCCTTTGCAGAGGAAAAGGACTTGAAAACCTTCCCTTGCCTCACTCCCTTTCTGTCTGCTGCATTATTGAATCTCACCTTCGCTCGCTGGATTTCTTATGTGCTGAAAGGAAATGAAATCTCTGCTGTGCTGTTGTTGCTCCCTGCTCAGATAAATAGTGTTCTGCTGAATCCAGGGAATTGCATCCTGGCTTTTGGCTGCCAGACGCACTGCTCTGGGGAAGAATGGCTCTAACAGGTGGGAAGAACTCAGAAGTGTTGCAGAGAAATCTTTAAATCCACGTTTTGAAGCTGGATCCTTTAATATCTAAGCAAAACTACTGGGTGTTTTGGATGAGAGGGACTCCAGGAATTGTCAACTACCTGGAATACAAGAGCAAAAGCTGAGTTTTGATTCGGTTTTAACAGAGATGCTTTGTCTTGTTTCTTGCCTGCTGGGCTGAAGAAAACTCCCCTTTCTGAAGGAAATATGTGTTTAATCTCCAGTTCACTGGACACAAAGAGTCTTGGTGCTTCACACAGCTCAAAGCACAGCTCAGCTGCTCTGACAGCAGAGGTACATCTGTGGTGTGAAAAGTTCTCACAGGACAGATTTCCTTGTCCCCAAAATGAAGACAACAGAGAGAGGCAGACTTGAGGTGAACTTCCCACTGTGCTGCTCACTGAGAGTGATGCTCAGAGTCCAGCAGTCCTGGGAGATGTCTGGTACACAAGAGGAGGAATGGGAGGAAGGACAGGGAGATTTGGGGAGAGCATTGGAGGTACTGAAGGTCAGGAGGGAGCTCAGACTGCAGAGGGGGTGGCTGCCCTGCAACTGAGCCTGGGAAAACTCCAGGATGGAGGGAGAGGGAGGCTGGTTTGGTTTGATTGCTGTGGACCCTGCCTGCTGGTGACCTGCACTGCAGTGGCCCTGTGCCCTCTGGAGGGGGCATGGAGGACACCTGGCACAGTGGTTCTCAGCAGTTTTTCCTTTGCCCAGTGTCTGTAGCATTTCTATTTTTGGACATTTTGGGACATTGTTCTCCCAGGGTCCTGCTAAGATGTGAGAGCAGGTCCAGGTGACCAAATCTCCCTGTGATCTCTGTTTCAACTCTGCCCTCCTAATGGTTGGCTGCTGACACTCAGGTCCTTTGAAGAGTGCCAAGAAGTTGGGTTTTTCTTTTGTTGACTCTTTCATCTCCTGCTGCAAAGGGCTTTTCATGCTCTTTTGAGTTGTCTTCTCTGCTTCTCGGTTGCCCACAATCTCCAGACACTCAAGAAACTTTGGAAAAGGATAAGTCTAATTCAGTTTTAATTAACTGAAGAAAAAATAATATGTCTTTTGGAGAGAGAATATTATTTTCCATCAAGACTTTCCAGATTCAGATTTAATTTTTGCCCAGAGGGAAATTTGAAGTGGCTTAATACAAGCAGATAGGAGCAGAAACCTGGAGAGATTCAGCTCCGGCAAATAATACTTTACTCAGAAATGGGATCAGAAATGCTGGGAAGCTGAAAATCTGGGAATCACCTGGCTGGGAAGGGAGATTTCCATCTCCAGGAGCAGGGAGTGCTTTTGTCTGTAGCTCTGTAAGACCTCTGGCTTCACGCTGGAGGAGTGAAAAAGTGTGTGGATGTGTTTCCTAATGAACCCTGGGGATGTGGGAGAGGGATCCTTTTCCCAAGGACATGCTGCATCCTGGAGCAGGGTGGGCTCTGCTGCTCCTGCTGACAACCTGCAGGAAGAAAACTGTTGCCATTCCCAAGGGTGACTTTTGCTGGAAGTCCTTTTGCTGCAGTAATTAACACACCGCAAGGCTTTCTCATAATGAGCTAATAATTTTCTAACACAGAAGATATTTTGACCAAAACAAACCTGGAGCCTCTTCTGGACTTGGTTGCTGGACAGAAATTTTGTGGTTGCTTAGGAACTGGCCATCAGTGCCTGATTGCATCCAGTATGGGCTGACAAAGGGCATTTTCATCAAAATCATCACTATTTATGGCCATAAGGTCCTACAGCAGCTTCCATAGGGCTGCCTCTCCATGCTTGGAATTGTTGGAAAGCTAAAATATGAACAGAAAAGGGTGAACAAATTTGGAAATTTTTATGTAGAGATTGTCATGTGGACAAAGCCCTGGAATTCATTATAAAGAGATGTTGGCTTTGCCTTGAGGGACTTTGAGATCCAGGAGCCAGGTCAGAGAAGATATTCCAAAAAAACTCCACAAAAAGCAGTAGTTTGTAAAAGAAGCTGAATAGCAAATGATGTGTATCAGGAATTATGGAGCTCAGCCTGCTGATGAGGGACAAGAGCTTGAAATCTGTAGCTATCAAGAGTAAGCACAAAAATGTTAAATATCATTAAACAGAAGAAGTGGCAGCTGGTGTGTTCATCACTGGGTGACACGGTTCAATCAGCCCAGTGAGATCTGGTCAGTATTTCCTTGTGGCATTTAGAAAGACAGAATGATGTGCTTTATCTCTGTAATGGGAGATCAAATCGTTCCTGTTCCTTCTCTAATCAACAGTGTAGTAAATTATATCTGTGTTGTCAGGGGGTACACTCAGAAATCAGTGTCCATATAACTCGTGTCTGAGTGTCTCAGAAGATTGAGGTCTGCAGATGTTCGTTTTAAATCAACACCAGAAAAGTTGGGAAAGAGCTGGTTTATACCTTCAAAAGACTGTCATTATGTCCCAGATAACTACAAGCCAGTAATCCTGGACAAAATAATGGTATAGGTGAAAGGGAATTCAAATGAGGAAGAATTAAAGGCTGGGGATAAAACTAATGGATTTATGAAACATAGATCCTCAGACGTCTGAATTCATTAGCTTAGTCATGGTTATTAGGTAGCTCTAATATTCCTGGGGTTTTGCAAAGTGTTTGACATTGTTTCACATGGAATTTGGATTAAGCCACCCGAGGAGGCACAGAGAAACGCTGGTGGGAGCAGGGAGCTGCAGGCATGGGGGATCCTTACCCCACGGTGGGAGCTTTGCTGGGGGAGTGGCACTGATGAGGGCTCAGCCTCCATCAGCTCCAGCATCAGCCTTTTCAGGACAGAAAGCCTCTTGCTGTCCTATTTGTTAGAGAACTAACCTTTTTTCTCCCATTGCAATGTAATGGTGAGGATGCAATCCAACAGAAAAGAACATTTTTTAAAAATGAAAAAAAAAGATAATTTAAAAATAGTGACAGAATCTGCCCAAGTAGCTGTACTCCATCCAAGAAGGCACTTGGATAAATTCTCAGCATTTGGCTTAGCCCTGCTACAAACAGCCAGATGTCCACAGGTGCTTTCTTTACAGTGCTTAGAGCAACAGCGTGTTCCAAAGCCAAGACACGGGATCTTTTTGCCTTCCCCAGGTTGCTGAGGGCTCCACATGAACAGAACGATCCCTGTTTTGAGCTGTGCCTGCCTGTGCCATTCCACCTCTTTAGGGACTGCTCCCAGCTCTGGGTGACTGGGAGCAGGGAGTGATGTTGCCCAAACCTGGCTCTTCCTCCCAACCTCCCCCTGTCACCAATGACCCACGGGAGGAACACAAATTCAGACAGGACCCAAGCTGTTCATTCTTCTGGTGCTCCAGGTTTCTATGAGAATCAGCCCAGAGCTGCTGCCCTCAGGGCACATCCTCCCCAAACCACCCCTCCCAGGGTGAGGTTTGCACCTCGATTGGCATCCAGTGCTGCCTCTTGGGTCTCCCAGGCTGAGTCACTCCTGCTGGGACCCACGGGCTGTGGGGGTGGCTTCTGTCCTGCTCAAGGTGCTCAGCCCCACAGCAAACCTCTCCCCCAGGGCGGTGATTGTCCACAGGGAGCATCCCAGTCCCTCACCACTCCAACATCCCAACAGGGCAATAAAAGTGTTCCTGCTGGCCAACATGCTTTGGTGGCAAAGACCTTGTCTGGATTTTTTTTTTTATTGTTCCTAGAGGGATTGTCGCAATAGGACACGAAAAGATGAGGCAGGGCAAGGCCGAGGTCAGCAGCAATTCTCTTTTTTAAAAAAAAAATTCTGACTCCAATATATACAACTGTACAGAATCACAAGAGATTGGTCAAAGGTGTCAGCACCTCTTCAATCTCTTTGGTGAATATAACCATCACTCCAGAAGCTCCTCCTGGAGGAGAAGAATGCAGACAACTCATTGTTTACAAGAGAAAGTCTGAGAACTCTGCTTCAAGTTCTATAAACATCAGAAGGCAAAGTAAAACATCAGAAGGCAAAGTAAAATATATGAAACCAAGGGCAACAAGGGATCTCAAGTGTAGAGATGGGGAGAGCAAGATATAGGGAGGAAGGTCACACCAGGACTGGGATGAAGGATTTGACACCTCTAAGTGTGCAAACAAATATTTGTGACCTTTCTGTGGACTTGAAGGTGGTTTTTTTGTGTTTAATTTCTCAGGTTAAAGACAGTTCTAGGCTAACACAAAATTGTTGTTTGGTTTTTCTTCCCCCTGGTTTCACATGTGAGATGTGATTTCAGGTTAAAAGCTGTTTTTCAGTGGCCTGGTGATATTAGGGGTGAATTGATGCACAAATGTTTTAAGGTCATCTCTTCCAGAAGGACAAACAAAAGATATTTTAATCCATGGAAGCCAATGTTTTTAATGCTTCAGTGCTCTCTCTTAAGGACGTAACGCAAAGTAAAAGGAAACTTGGTTTAGTGGATTTCTCTGCCCAAGTGGAAAGAATGATAAATCGTTGTGTTTTCAAGCTGTTTCCCCTCAGTTTTGGCATTGGATGAGTGAAGTGGTTGTAACCAAAGTGTGAGGACACAGCTCCCAGCACTTTTACAGCAGCAGCATCCAGAAGCCCATTCCCAGGCCATGGCAGATGCTCCACAGGCACAAACTGAACACCAGGATCTGCCTCAGTTAAAGGGAGAGGAGTGGGAGAGTATGAGGAACCAGGGCCAAATCAGAGCCATTATTTTCATCAGTGTTATTGAACATGCTCTTATCCCATTGGGTTTGGGAAGATTTTATATAGAATGTGGAGTAAACACAGATTAGAGGGTGAAGGATTTTTTTTTCCCCTAGGGTTTTGGTGTTGAAGAAAGCTGCTGCAGATGAGCTGGGGATCGTGGTTTGGAAGCAAAGTCCTGTTTGGGCTCAGGGTTTCTTCCACAAAATATCAGGAGGTTTTGGAAGCCCTGGGTGAGCTGTTGATGTGATCTGCACAGAGAGCACAGCCTCACACAGCTAAGGAGCTCCAGGGCAGCTCTTCTGCCTTTGGTTTGAGGCTTTTCTCCAAGCAGGGGTGGTAAACTGTAGGCAGAAATAATTCCTGTCAAGGATCTAATGATGCTTCAAGTTCCTGCAACCTTTCAGATAAACAGGGTAGGAACAGTACAGTGAATTTTATAAGGAATCTCTAAAAATGTGCAGTGAACATAATGAAGCAAAATTGATCTGTTGTTTTCTCTCAGGAAACAAATACTGCACAAGGATGAAAAAAGAAGATGGGCCAGAAAAATACAGCTGTACTCTCAAAATGGGTCAGTCCTTGCACAGAAGCTGACCTCAGACATTAATGTTTTCACGTTAAAAAAAGAAGAAAATTCAGGAGCTGTATTTAAGCAGCTGCATCACAACATCCAAGGCTGAAATCACCAAATAACTCTTTTAAGTATCCAGCCCAAAGGCACGTAAATTCAGGGTTTGAAGTGCAGTCTTAAGACACAGGTGCTGGCCTTGCTGAGAGACAGGGATTTGGGAAGGGGACCTTGAGTCTGTAGTCCAGATCTGGGTGAGATTCACTCTACACATAAAGGACAAAACCAGGAATTAGCCAGGAAAAAAGCCATGAGCAAATTTCCAGTGCATGGTGCCCTTGGGGAGATGGATGGCAAATGGAGCAGGAGCAGCCACTGCTCAGCTGGGCTGGGAAAAGCTCAGACATGGCCCTGAGCAGGGCTCAGAGTCACATGTGATCCCAGAAGAAATGATCTTGGAAACTTTCATCCCTGTCTGGGTCCCAGGTGGAGTCCCAGGTGAATTAGTGGAACAGCTCTGCCCTTATCCAAGTGCAAGTGGGCTCCCAGGACAGCAAGTCCTCAGGAATGGGGCCAGAGCCACCAGTGGGGGCATTCTGGGGTTCCAAACTGCATCTGGGACAATCCCAGAATCCCAGAATGGTTTGGGTTGGAAGGGACACACCATATCTGGACCCTGATGCCCCCGAGGTTTTCCTGTTCCTGCAGATTTGTTTAACTGGTTGTGTCTCATCCCAGTAGCAGGGAGCAGGCTTCCTTTGGCATCTGCAGCGAGCTGCACCTTCTGAAGGTCCTGCTCAGAGCTGGGGGGGTCACAGCTCCTGCTCCTGGCACTGAGCCACAGCCTGAGGGATGACCTGGGAACTGACAAATAGAATTTCCTAAATGAGTTCCCAAAAGCTTTCCCAATCTTCTAGGACATGCCCCATCATCTGAGGCTGGGATGAAGCAGAGATCTGACTGGTGCTTTAATGTACCCTCTGTATAGGCTCAGCAGTGGCAAAGAGATTCCTGGGGATGGAAAAGGTCCCTGTGTCATTGCTGGGATGGGAGGAAGAGGATGGTGCTGGCAGAGCTGCACAGAGGGAGTGGGGGAACGTTCCTGCCCGAAGCAGATGAAGAACTGCAAACAGGTTTGGAGAAGTGGATGGTCTGGCCAGGATAAGGAGCTGGAATTTGCTGCTGTGGATGTTTATGGCAGTGCCAGTGGGGCTCACATTTATGGCAGTACCAATTTACTGCTGGATTCTGATGCTGCCATAAACATTTTCAGCTCTCCAGAGCCCTGTTCCCTGGCATGGGCAGAGAATGTGCTCCAAGTGCAGGCATCCATGTCCCAGGGATTGAAGGAACAGCATTTTCCTCCAGCTTCAGGGGGCTGCACCTGCTCCATCCCCCTCCCTCATTAGGTTTGGCCATGTCTCCTCGTTAAGGAACAAAAAACCCAACAGCCCCTGGCTAACCGGGAAATTATTTTTTGATCTTTTCCTTGAGGACAGCAGCTGCACATGATGTTTCTTAGAATAAAAGCAGATATCTTTTCTTTCTTTCTTCTCTTTTCCTAGAAATTTTCATCCACGTCATCTGGTTGCCAGAGGTGACATTTTCTGCAGCTGAGGTCCCTGATGTCATGGGAGGAGGCTGTGGAGGACCCTGAGTGTTTCTGTTTCACGTTTCTTCTGTTTATTTTCCATCAAGGTCACCCTGTCTCTTAGCCAGGGTTTGGCTCTTTACCTGGGGCTTTCAAGACAATATTAGTTACATCTTTTCTTTCTGGGAAAAGTGCTGTACAAAATCAACTGAAACTGCCTAAAAATTTGGATGAAATTCATCTAGGGTTGAGCTAGGAATTAAAAAGGGATATGAAAGTTTGCTCTGAACTTGTGATCTTTGTTTGTTCTGTTTGGATCCTTGTGCTGTGTGTGCCTTCAGGGAAATCAGTGCACATAACAGAACTAAATCCTCTGGGGAAGGAAAGGAAAAGAAACGAAAAGCTTTTTGCAAAAACATTCATTTTCATAAAAGCAAAACTTTTAAGCCAAGTACATTTCCATCCTGGAAACAAATGCCTCCTACAGACCCCCAAACCACCAGGGTTTACTGCAGTTTTATGTGGAAGGCACCTGGGTACAGCGGCAAAGTTCCTTAGGAAATATGTAAAGGATTTGTGCAGACAAAACCTGTGCCAGGACCTCCCCACCCTCACAGGGAGGAATTTCTTCCCAATATCCAACCTAACCCTGCCCCTGGCAGTGTGAACCCATCCCTCTTGTCCTATCACCCCATGCCCCTGTCCAGAGCCCCTCTCCAGCTCTCTCAAGCCCCTTCAGGCACTGGAAGGGGCTCTGAGGTCTCTTCAGAGCCTTCTCTTTTCCAGGCTGAACACCCCAGCTCCCAGCCTGTCCCCAGAGCAGAGGGGCTCCAGCACTCTCAGCATCTTTGTGGCTTCCTCTGGGCTCTTTCCAGCAGGTCCAATCACCCAAACAGAATATTTGGGTCCTGGTCCCCATTGTGAGTGGGGAAGGACTGAAGGTATCAAACTCTTCCCCTGACATACTGAAGATTATTGTTTTCCCCTGAAAATTTGGCAACACTTGCACTTGTCAGTGCCTGTCAGGAAGATCTTTTGCATTTCCCATCCCCTGGAGTGGAGGCTGCCTATCAAGTGTCTCTTCTCCACAGTTTAATGTTTCTGGTAAAGCTACTAATTTGATTTTTAGATTTTGTCTGAACAGAATTAGCACACATCACACGTTGGAGCTGCCAGTTAAGGGAAAAGCCAAGGAATGGTCAAGGGAATGAAAGGAGTTATCCCCCCTGGGGCTACAGCAGCAGACAAAGCCCAGATGGTAAAAGTCCATGTGATTCTTCTCTGCACATCACAGAGATGACAGTGACAGAAGGTGATGGTGAGCAGGACATTGGGGTGGGTTCTGCCCCAGTTAGGGGTGAATGTTTGCAGGGTGAGGCTGTCCCTGCACGGGCTGGGCTGTGCCTGCCCTTGGTGGCAGCTGCAGAGCATCATCTGCTGTGGAAATGCAGCAGAGGAGGTGGTGGCTGCTCTTCTGGGTGGGGCTGGGCCTGACCCATGGCTGGGGGAGAAGGGAGATGAGCAGGGGCTCATGCAGGTGCCCTCCTGCCATGCTGGTACTGGAGGAGGCTGGTGGGAGTTTATACCTCTCAGGGAACACTGGCACCAAAAAAGGGATTCTTTTCTGCTGGTATTTACTGATGACATCCCCATTTCTCCTTCTTCTTTTTATCTAATAAATGCCATCTCTCCCACAGGCAGATGTCTCAGCCAAAACATTAAGATGCAGAATTAAGTCAAGGACTAAAAGCAAAAAGCAGCCCAGGGAGGCACATCTGTGGCAATCTGCTCACCCTTGCAATGTTCCAGCTTCGAGGGAAGGCCACCAGGATGATTTTCCAGGGAGACTCAGCTCAGCCTGACTCCCAGAACCTGCTGATGATGCAGGGAGGGGCCCTTGGAAAAGGAAAAGCCATGTCCTTGCTCTGGACAGGGTCACTGACCAGGTTTGCAGAGGAGCACACCAGGAGTTTGCAGGATGCTGAGCACGAGTCTCCTCTCCCAGCACAGCTGCTTCCCACCATGGTCACTGCAGCACCTGCAGACTGGCAAGGGGACACGGGGTGTCTGTCACAGGCTGGGAATGTCACAGGCTGGGAATGTCACACCGAGGTCACTGGGGAGCAGCTCTGGGGCTTTGCAAGTGCTGTGAGAAGAGCCACCCAAGGAGAGCTCAGACCCCACTAACCTTCCACTAGAGAGGTGTTCCCATGGATTCAGGTGTCCTTTCTCCATCCTAGGTGTGGAAAATCCCAGAGTGTTTTCCCTGGGACTGAAGAGCTGAGTAGACAGTGAGAACAAAGCCATATGCTGCATGTCACCATTTCCATCTTCTGCTTCTAAATTCCCCGCCAGGATCTCAGGTTTTTTCTCACTTATGGATTTTATGGGAGGAAAATAAAAGCCTAATAGAAGGCAGGATGAACTCCATGTTTTCTGCTTCAGCATCACCTGCTGGTTCCAATGGGAATTTACAAACTCCTGGAAGAGCTCAGCAGGTGTTGGGGCAGGAGGTGTCAACCAGCCCCTCTTGCAGTCTTTGGGATTTGAAGTGGGATGCGTGGGTGCTTCTCTGGAATGGTTCAAAACCTGAAAGCTTCAGTGAAGAAAACAAGGGCAGAGAGGGCAGTAATAAGGCAGCTTGTTAAATCATTAAACTTTACTGTCATATTCTGAGCCTCACAATGAGGAGACAATAAAAGGCATCCTTGGGCAAAATTTACCAACCACCCTTGGTGACTGTGGCCCTGAACTGCTTTAATATCTACTTCAAAGTCAGTAGAAGCAACTCCAAACATATTGCAAGATGTAATTCACCTTGTCTGAAAGATCAAAGCCTGCAGGAAGGCACAAATCTAAACCTCCAAAACTATAATTGTCTCTCAGCCTTATTAAAAATGACATTTCCCTTCTTCTTCCTTTTCTTCAGGCCTCATTCAGATACTCTTGAGGCCAATAGATAGCATGAGATGATGCTTGTAGGGTGACCTCATACACAGATAAGATCTCAAGGGAGGTTTATAATTTTTGGACTTTTAAAATTCTTATTTCAAAAGCAGAGTTTTTGGAAACTCTGGGAGAGGGTTTTTGTGCTCCTGGGTCTGTTTTCTCACCTGGATTTATCCTCAGTGCAGAATGGGGTTCTAATCCACCTGCACCAAACTTCAGCCCCAGGGAAACCTTGGGATGAACTTGTAGAAACCTCTGATCCAGAGGTCATGAGACAGACGGGTCAGGGCAGGGAGGAAAAATTGTTTCCAGGATTTTCCCTGACCTCTGCAGCTTTTTATTGTCTGAGAACTAGAAAGCTTCAACACATAAGGATGGTAACTGGAAGCCTTCAGCATACACAGTAATAATAAAAGGTAGAGACACATGGCAATGATCTCCCAAAGTTTCCTCAGAAATTAATTCAGTGAAATCCTAAAGGAGTTACATGTCTAAGGCTGTTTCTTCATTCACCAAGGCAGCTCTGTCACTACTTTCTCAGCCCAAAACATGGAGGTTGGGTGCTCAGATGTCAAAATGAGGCTTAAGGAAGGTTTCCTGTCCTACACAGTGCGTGTAATAAAACATTCCTTAATTACCGCATTGAATCTGAGACACTTCTAGTAAAAAACAAAACAAAACAAAAACAAACAACCCACAAAAAACCAAACCCAACCTGAATCAACAGAAAAATTTCACAAAAGTACATGTAAGTTCCCAGTTTCATCTGTCACAGCTCTTCCTCCCTTTGATGCTGCTGAGATCTGAGCGCTGTGGTGCCTGACCTTGTCCCTGGGGCGAGGAACCTGCAGCACTTGTGGCTGCCACCAGAATTCCTCAACAATCTGGGATGCTTTCCAGGGGAAATCCACTCTGGCTTTTATTGGGGATGGACCTTTTGGAGCAGAGCAAACCAAAGTGCTGTGAGAGGCTGTGATGTGAGCTGGGCTGTGTCAATGGGAAGGGGCTGGGGATGCTCACGGCTCTGCTGCTGGGGATGGGTTGGAAACCATCAGGGGTGGGTGGCCTGACTCCCTCTGGGGGCCCAGCTCCCTGCTGGGATGTTTCTGTCAGATGATGGTGCTCTCAGGTTGGATGTCCCTCCCCTGGCACGGAGCAGCACTCTCCAAGGCTGAGGCATTTCCACCTCCCCAGGATGCCCCTTTTCCACACCCAGGCTCCTCCTTGTCCCTCCCCCTGCCCTGCATCCATCTCGCAAATGAGTTTGTGGTGTTTGCAGCACTCTCTGGGTGCCTGCAGGAGAAACTCGGTGTAAAAAGTCAATCCTTGTTTCTGTGATGAGTGCAGCTGGCAGATCCTGCCTCCGGCACCCAGCTCTGGCTGCTCCGGAGACAGACACGGCCCCAGAGAGGGTGATGGAGAGAGCCAGCCTGGAAGAAGCAGAAGACATGAAGTAAAATGGTCTTGAGGGCAATTTGAAGGAGGTAATGAGAGGTTCAGAAACTGGGACAGAGCTGGAGTCAGGCTTGGAGGAGCGTGTCCCCGTGGCTGAAGGAGAGGATGAGGTGACAGAGTGCAGCTGTGCCCTGCTTTGTGCTTGGAAAACACTTAAATAACAGCCCCATATGTGTTCCCTTGGTGTTTCTGAGAGAGGGAAAGTTGTGGTAGGGCATCTATTTCCTAAAGACCTTTCACAGAATTTTTCACATCCAGATGAGCGAATTGTAATAGGATATATGCTGCTCAGGGTCTTTTCATAGAGTTTTTCACATTCAAAAGCCTGGCTCAATGAAAAACACTCAATCTCAGCCTCAGTGGCTTTCCTGAATTGGGTCTGAATAGCTCTGCCAGCTCCCAAGCTGCCACTGCAGCATTTGTGCCACAAGCTTTGCTGAGGCTGGGAGAGCCCATAGAGAGGAGGAGCCTCAGGTGACACAATTTCATTCCATGGTGAATGCAGGTGATGTGGGATGGGTGAGTGGGGGACAAAAGGGCTCTGTGGGGTGGGGAAGGGGGTTTGATTGTGTGGAGGGTGAGGGATACGTGGAAATAGATCAGCTTGTGGGATGAAACAGCTTCTTAGGTAAGGCTGGGGCTTTAGGCAAGGTCAGAAAAGCTTCTGATGAAGGTTAAATGTCACTTTTCTGGGGGAGTAATACACTTTCCTCAGCTGGGCGTGAGCTCTGAGCAGCCCAGGGTGCTGGATAGCTCCTCTCACAGCCAGCTGTGCTTGTGGTCCTGTGGGCAGGCACGGCTGGGTGCAGCCACTGACATCTGTGACACACACTTAGAAGAGTTTTTTTTTTATCCTGTCAAAAGTTCAGGCCCAGATTTTTGGCTTCTGTGACTCAGCACAGCTTTGCTGGAACCAGCTCATCCCAGCAAGGCTGTTGACTCTCAATCCCTCATAAAATCATGGGGAGCTGGAGTGTGTGTGTGGTGCTGCTGCCACGGCTCTTTGTGTGACATCTCCAGAGCATGACAGCCACACAAACAGCATATGTGAGGAGACAGCACATATCTGCTGCTTGGTGCATATTATTTACATACATCTCCTGTACCCAACTGGTGCTTCTCCCCAGTTATAGACTGGTTAAAGGCTGGAGCCTTTTCAAGGCAGATATTCAAGCCTTTGAGAAACTGATGGGAACACATTTCCCTCTACGGTTGCTCGAAATTTTCAGTAAACATCCATTGTTTCCTCTTGCTGGAAAACAGAATAAGGAAAGGCTTCTGGGGCTGAGTTCAGGTGGGTTAAAGCTGTGAAAACACCTTGCTTTGGGGTGGTTTATCAGGCATCAGCTGCTATTGATCCACACAGCAGTGAGAACCTGACGGACATCTCTTTGGGGAGAGCAAGTTCAGGGGGAAGCAAACAGCAAATGGTTTCTGGGTATCTTGGTGTCAGACTTTTTTTGCAGTGATTTTGTTGCTCTCCAAGCTGTTGGCTATGTAAAAGGACTGCAGCACAAAGGAGATAAGCAGATCTTTACTTTGAAAGGCTCCTGTGAAATTCACCATCTGAGCACAGAGATGTGTTCTTCCCTAAGGGATAAGAGGTTAAAATGCTGGGAATGGTGTTCAAAAGATCTAAATTCATCATCTGCTGCTGTTTCTCACTGAGTAGCTGTGTAAATCCTGCAACCATCACTGCCTTCCTTGAAATCAGAGACCCTTACTCTCTCAGCATCTGGGACACCCAAACAGGGAGCCTTGGATGATGGCTGCCCATTCCCAGAATGGGGAAAAAAATAAGTGGCCTGGGCAAGGAATAATGGGGAAGAGGAGAGGTTTCTGTCTTGTAAGAGTAGAGGGACTTACTTGTTTCCAGGTTGATGAGTTTGAGATGCAAAGAGGAGGAAGACAGTAAAACACAATTTAATGTTGCAGTGAAGATTTATGGCCTCATCTGCAGTCACCTGAAATGATCAGTCCCTTGAAAATTGCAAATAGTGATGGCAGACAATAAAATATCAGTGAAGTCAGTAGCTGAATGATATTGTGAGCTCTTTCTCCCGCTGGAGCTTGGGGGATTTTGCTCTAAATGAATTTTTGGTGAAAGCAAGACCTGCCCTAATTATTTGTAAGTAATGAGGAGCAGGCCTAGCAGCACACAGAGTGTTCTTAAAATGCAGGTGGCTGCTGGCACTAATCCTGGTTATTCTCTTTATCATGGACCTTGTAGATTGGCAGAAGAGAAATGGGGAGATTTCCTCTGCATTTGTGCTTTAAATGGGCATGGATTACACTTGTTCTGCTGCCCTGCTGTTATAGAAAGAGGAATCCATTGACTCGAGCTTTGTTAGCCTGGTGGCCCTGGGACTCAGCTGGTTCTTCAGGAAATTGTTTTATTGTATAATATGCCTGTTCCTATGAATCAGTTCCTTGCAGCCTCAGGAATTGGCAGGGAGGTCCCCAGCCAGCATTGAGGTGGATTTACAGGGTACAGAAGGGTCAAGACTGGGCAGATTAAGCTGCCCTTATGGATTGGGGGGATGGTTGAGCTCAGCTGCCTTTCTCTGCTGGGCTGGACCTAAAATCTGTGAGTGAAGGTCTTAGCTGGTGTTTGTGACTGGGTCTGAGGGTGGATGGGATGGGATCAGCCACCTCTGGTATGGGCTGGACCATCACCCTGCCATTTGCATCTTGAGATCTTGTCCCAGATCTGCTTTTCCTGGGAAGTTCAATGATCATGGAAGGGAGATGGGGACTTTGAACAAGCCTGTCACATCCCACTGACTCCCTTCCCCCTTCTGGGACTGGGGTTTAGGTAACACCCCAATGCACTCTGCAGAAAGTGGGATTGCTTTTCCCACAGTGTGTTTGTCCCCAGACCCCTCTGTGCTCCTTGGGAAGAGTTTTTCTGGTTTTCTCTTTGTTCTGATGCTTGGCAGTGCAGAAAAGATTCTGCAGACGTTTCTGTCATCTCTAAAATGAGTCTGACTTGAGGAAGTACAAAAGCTACAATGAATATGTATTACTGGAAATATTGAAGAAGCCAATGTCCTCTTCTTTTTAATAGATGTTATTTCTCATTCTTTGAATGAGTCTGCTGGCCATGGAGGGCAGATAATCCACTTGTGGAATCTTTCTTGTCTTGTGTTGTTTTGTGATTTATAGCACCATGCAAAGAACAGAATTTGTCACCATTTTCTCAGTGAAGTACCACTGAATCCCCTTGTAGAGGCTGCTCTGGAAAAGTGGGTTTTAGCATTCAAGAAAAATGTTTTCATATTTTAATGTCTTTTTATTTATATTTTTTTCTTGTTTCCCTGATGCTCTGTTGATCATAAATCTGTAAAGATCATCCAGTTTTAACTCCCCTGCCTTAGGAAGGGATACATCATTGCTAAATTTTTGTCATCATTAATGTCCTAAGAGAAATATCACCCATTACCAGTGGTTGTGGTCCAAATTTAGCTAATTAGCCTTTGGCAAGCCATTAATCAGGTGCCATTCATCCCAGGAGTGACAGCTGTATTTTTGAACCTTTGCTTTCCAGCACATTCCACATTCCCTGAGCCTTTCTCCCAGTCCCCTCCAGCCCAGGTGCTCATTCCCTGTGTGAAAAAATGATTTCACATCTTGAAAAATTAATTCTCTGCTCGTGATGGCCTTGATTAAACAGATTGGCAAACCATGCTAAAGGTGGCAAAACAGCTCTGACATGCAGACATCCTCACCTCCTGAAAGGAAAGGCAAAAAAAGAAAATCCCTGTGGGCTGTTGCTATTATGAGATGCAGGTGGCTGAGGGCTGTTTTCTGCAGAATCAGCAAAAGTTCTCCACGTTTAAGAACAAGGTCTGTAAAGTTGAACTGGTTGACATGGCAGAAGATGCAATTGTTGGCACTTGAACTGGATTATCTTGAAATAATTAAGGATTTTTCATCCACAACTGGTGTAGACTGTGCTGATGCTCTGGGAGTTTGGAGGTAGAAATGGTAAAGGTGTGTGTGGCTGCTCCATCCCTGGGAGTGTTCCATTCCAGGTTGGATGGGATGCCAAGTTGGAGCAATCTGCTCTAGTGGAAGGTGTTTTCATGTGCATGTTGATGCTCTGGACTCTCTGTTGTAAATTTAGCATCTCCTAATGGTGTGTGAGATCTGCTGCCTCCCCAAAGGCTCCCTGAGCACCACCTGGAAGAAGGGTGGCTTTTGTCTTGTTCTTTTCTTGGGTTTTGTTACCTTGCTGTCTGCTGAGAAACCTTTGAGCTGAAGGGCTCATCTGTTTCTCAAAGAAATAGGCTGGGATAAGCCCTTTTTGGGTAACGTTGATAAAATTTAGGTTGTCTTCCTTCCCAGGCTTGGTGCATAGACCCCAATGGACAGGAGATTTCTGATGAAGGAGAAATCTGGCAATCATGCTCTTGAGATGATTGTACCCCTCTCACCCCAGGGGTCCTGGGAAGAGCATGTGTTAAGATACCATGAGATATTCTGGAAGGACAGATCTCACTATTATTGAATTATAATTGGAGTGCAATCATGTGAAGCTGCAGGATTGGGACTAAAGGTGAAGCATTAGCATCCTGAGCTGTTTTTCCCCATGCAAAGAGGGCAGGGATGAACACTGAGGAACAACCAGAGGGATGGATGAGGGGGATTTTTGGGAGGATATTTGTCCCAGGCACACATCTTGGCTGTCAGTAGTTCAAAGTGCATTCCTGATCCCTTTTCCAGCAGCCTTTCTAAAACACATCTCTCAGGGCCAGGAAGAAAACCACAGGATAAATAGGTGAACCTGCTGTATTTGCTGCACTGCATTAACATAAAGGAGTGTGGGAAGGGCTGAGAGCATTTGTTGTGGTGAGAGCCAGCAGAGAGGAGCAGAGCTGAATTTGCAAACACTCTTCCCGTCAGCTCCTGGGCTGTCCAGCTGGGAGCTCTTGCACTGATTTACTGCTGTCCTTGCTTCAGCCTTTGGAAATCAATCCACTGACAATTAAGGTAATGTCTGGTCTAATATTTATTTCACACTCTCGTTAATGGACTGACAAAACCCCACTTTTTGAAGCGGTGAGACTGTTCTGTTCCGCAGGAGGGCTGGAACTCTGGGTCATGCTTTTTTTCCCTTGTCCCTGTTAAAGCTGAGATCTCTTGTTGAAGCTTTCAAGAAAATTGCCAAGCAGCACCAGACCTTAGCATTGTGCTCCTGGTGAAGAAGATGCAGCTTTTGTGCTAAATATCCCCAAATATCCATTAAAGGAGAGCTGGAGCACAAAGGGGTAGCCCTGGCTGCCTGCTGGGAGCTCTGTGCTGGGCTGGCTGTGGGTTGGGAAGGGAAAAAACATTTGATGCCCAAGAGCTCATATTCCTTTTCTTTATCTCTTGTGAAAGTGTGCTCTGACTTTGCTCTGACCTGTGTGTGTCCCTGCTTGTGTCCCCAACACTGAGAAATTTCCCCAAAATGCCTGGAAAAAGCTTCTTTGGGGAAACACTGCAGATGGCCAGGGGCACCAGAGCAGAGGGCTCAGCAGTCAAACAATCTCTGATCTGGGACCAAACTGGGGGTGGGCCCCAAATTCCTCTGGGAACCCTGGGGGACTCTGCAGCCCCCGGGAAACGAGTTTATCAGGGCCAGTGTCCCACAGCCTGACTGGGAACTGCAGGTACCTGTGGGGTCTGTGTGGATCACCCCACCTTGAGGTAAGGAATTTACCACTGCAGCTTCTGAGAGACCTATCTCAGATGAGAAGTGCAGGATGATTTGGGTTACCAAAAATCACCTTTAGTTAATGCTGCTAGAAGAACACCAAATAATAACATATTTTTCCCCACAGTTCTCATTCCTCCTCGTAATTTTTTTGCCAGTTTCTAGGTCAGATTCCCCATTCCGCCGCTCCTGCGCTAGAACAGCGCTCAGGTTGCACAATTGCAGAGGAGGGAGGAATCTGCTTCCCGAATCCCGATCTCCCCGGGAGCCTTTCCCGATTCTTCCCTACTTCCCAGCATCTCCTGCTGGGAGCCCACCCCAGGTCGGCTGGGGGTCGGGGGCTGCGGCAGGGTGCGTTTGGGGGGGTTTGGGGAGGTTTGGGGACGGGGAGGCCCCCGCAGCTCCCCGGGGCGGGGGGAGGACGCTGCCCGTGTCTCGCAGGTGCGGGCTCGCCTTCCCTTTGCCGCGTTTGGTTATTTATCGTCTCCCCCCACCTCCTCCTTCTTTTCCTCCTTCCCCCTCCCGCTTTTCTCTTACGCAGTGCGAGCAGCCCGGCAGCCTGGCTCTGCCCAGCCGCCCTCCGTCCTCCCTCCCTCTCCCTCATCCCTCCCTTTTCCTTAAAAACGTGGGCTCCGGGGCGCAGCCCCCTGCGCTGGCAGCATCCCTGCCTGCGAGAGCAGCCCTTTCCCCTCCTCCACCTGCGGAGTGCCCGGCTTTGTCCCGTGTCCCCCCTCATCCCCCGGCCCGGGGCTGCTGGATGTGGCCGCGGGGAGCGGAGTCTGCTCCGGAGCTGCGCTAGAGGGGACCTGCCGCAGGTGAGCACCCGCCGGGGCGTTATGGCCAACTTCGGGCTTTCCCTGCTGTTTCATGGGGGATACGGAGCGGTGGGGTCGTGCAGGAGCTCTCGGGGTGCGCGGGAGGCAGTGGAAGGTCTGGGGGTACAAAGCCGCGTGTGGGGGACTCACCGACCCGCGAGGATGGGAGAGGCAGGTGGGGACATGCAGCCCCTGGGAGAAGGGATGATGATGATGATGATGATGATGATGGTGATGATGTGTGCAGCCCTGCGCCGGCGGTGTGGAGATATGCGTGCCCCCTGTGTGCTCGGGATGCGCCAGGCTCTCCGGGTTGCATCCCATTAAAATGCTCCTGGGGAGGAGGGCTGTGTTCCGTGGCAATAAATCATCCTTCTCCCTGGTAATAAATCACCCTTCCCTGGCGTTTCTGGTGCGCTTGCCTTGCTACAGCCCCCTGCCCCCCGTTTGATCAGCAGATTTTAAAGCTGCCTCTTGCTGCCCCAGGTCCTTGGCGCAGGCTGCTGCTTCACGATGGACCCGCTCTTCTCTGCCCACATCTTCGAAGACCCCGACCTGAGGAAGCTGCTGAACGACTCCTCCATGCTCAACCTGAGCTTTCTGCCCAGCAACTGGTTCAACAACAGCACCGGGGATGGTTTCCTGCCGCTCAGCATCAAGATCACCATCGTGGTGGTCTACTCCATCGTGTGCATTGTGGGGCTGGTGGGCAACTGCTCCGTCATGTATGTGATCGTCAGGTAGGACACCAGGGAGGCTCCAGGGAAAGCTGGGAGTGGGGCAGACCTTCCAATCAATCCCTTCCTCCTCCAATCCCTGCTGCGGGTAATGCAGGCAGGCTCTTCCCTGGAGTTAGAGACGTGCCTTAGAGGTAATGAGGTGGCATTCGTTTTATTGTTTTGGTTTTATTTTTTTTTCCCTTCCTAGGCTTGTGATGAAGGTTTCTGCCAGTTTTCAGCTGCCCTCTGGTGCCTCCTAAAGTTTAACCCAGAGAATGGAACAGAGTGAGCAGATCTGCTCAAAAAAAATGGGGCTTTTTTTTTTTTTTCCTATTTTTTTTTCTTTTTAGGGAGCTGGATGTCTCTGGGGAGGGCGATGTGCTGGGAGCATTCCACTGGCAGGGTGTGCTGGCTCCTTAACGGGACCTGTCCTTCCTGTGCTGTGTCCGGCACCCCAGCTGTGTTTGCAGGTGCTGCTCCATCTGGGAGCTGGCTCTGTCCAAAGCTGAACGTTTTTGCAAAGGAAAGAGCCTGCTGGGAAGCTTCCTTTTACTTTTACAGGAGGGAAAATAATAATAATAATAAAAAAAATCACAAACGTAAGTCTTCCAAGCCTTAGGAGCCTGCAGACTTAAATAAGATGTGAGAGGATGCTGCAGAGTTGAGGGTGACTTCTCTGGCTCCTTGTGCTGAAGTCAGGAGGGTGGGGGGAACCTTTCCAGAGGGACTGCACAGAGCATGCACCACTCCATCCTCCCTGCCCGTTGTTGGCATTTTGAGTGTCCCTGTCTGTTCCTGCCATGGTTCAAACCCTTCTGGTTCTGGGAATCAGAAACCTGTTTCACCCTGTAAGTACAGAATAAGTTTGTGCAGATCTTAGGGCTGTGATTATGTTAAACTCCAGCATCCCCCTTCTGATCTCTGCACCCTGCATGTTAAGGAGGGAGCTTCCATTTTATCCACATCTTGGAGCAGATTCCTGGTGCAGATGGACACTGCCAGAACAGAAAAGACAGGCTGAGTCCTCCAGCAGAAGATGAAAGTATTTAGCAGGTATTCAGACACTGATGAGATTTTGTTCCTGCCAGGAGCCCAACTGCTTCCAAAGCACCTTTCCCCCAAATCACAACAAGTTGGCGGGGGGAGATGCTGCAAAATTAGGTCTTTGGTACCAGAGGTCGGTGAAGGGTGGTTAAATCTCTGCTCCAGGGGCAAAGTGATGTGACTGTTCATCAGGCTGCCTGTCTGAGCTCTTAGCTGAGAAGTTTGTGGCACTGAGAGGGGATCCCATTAGCTCCAGGGAGACTCCAGTTGCAGAGAGGAGGTTTGCAGCACACTGGTGCCGTGTCTGGAGAGTTCGTGTTCCTGCTCAGTGTAGTAGCAATCGTCGGAGTAGTTTGTGGGTGTGTGTAAATGTGTGAGTAGTGAGGCTCTGGGAGCTGGAAGCCCTTGTCTGATGTTGGTGATGTGACTGCCTGGGAATGCCAGCCCCTGTGCAGCAGAGGGAGTCCTGACCCCCTGCATGAGCCTGGTTTGTGTGTAAGGAGAAGCCTTGACAGAAATCTTTTCCCTTTCTGCAAAGGTCTGGTGGGATGTGCACAGCAGGATCCTGCTGGCCCTGCCCAGGGCTGGGACTGGAGCATCACCAGTAAAATGAGTGTCCCAAACTGGGGTCCTGGGCAGGGTGGACCTGTGCCATGGCTAACCATGAAAAATACTGGCTTCTGCTCCACACCTTTTTGACTTTGATACCTTCCAGCTGGATAAGAGGTACTCAGGAAAAAAGTGGGATTTAGCACTAGAATTTCCCATGGAATGTAACTCTCTTTGTGTGTGTCCTTTCATTTTACAGTTTTAAAGCAATTGACAACTGACCACAGGTGCCACCCCAATCTCCCTCAGGTTTTTCCATTTCTCTATCTTTATTCAGAAATGAAAAGTGTGTGCTGGGGAGGTTGTAACTGAGCCAGAGCACGTGTAGGAGCTGCTGTTCCCTACCCATGCTCTCTGGGAGCTCAGTACTGAGTTAGAGCCAAGGCTCTAACTTGAGTCCATGAGTAACATCTTCTGCTTAGCTCTGCCCAGGATTCTTCTCTCCTTGCCCTGTCTGTTCAGGTCAGGAGCAGGTGTGAGGATGAATTGAACCCAATATCAAACTCTTGACCCTGGCCATGGACACAGATTGATGAAGAGCTGCCAGTTTGTGACCCTACCAGGAGGATGCTGATGAACTTCTCAAACACAGGCTTTTCTCCTCAGATTAGAACTTTGATGCTTCATGCCTTGAATAGCACCTGGTTTTCAGTAGGTTGGAAGTTGGTTGCTGGTAAGTCAACACAGGGTTTAGGGGCTCTTAATGATAAATTAATGGAAAAATGATCATCAAACCCTTATCACTGTAGGTATTGTGCACCCCAACAAATTTTTTTTCTTTCCATGCTTCAGCAATGACAACTGATAAGCCTGGTTATCATATTACACAGCCCATAAGAAAATGGTGTGCTACCTTCCAGAAAAAGAGTGGTAGTGTTATAAACAGTAATTGTTTCCTGTTTTTGAGGGAGTTGGGAAATAAAAAGACTCTAATAGCAGCACTCCAGGAAGTTGGAGGCATCAGGAAAGCTCATTTTTTTTGTTCCTCCTGAATGAGTTTTCTGCAGCACCAAGGGAAAAGTTTTAAAATCTCCCGGTATTTCACACAAAAGTACAAATTCAAAGCCTCCTCTAGGTTTTCCGTTCTGTTGTTGAACCCAGCCTACATCTCTATTGTACTTGGAGTGATTTAACATTCAGAACGATTAATTAATAGAGACAGTCATCATGTGACTGTCAATCCCTTCCAGTGCTGAGCAGCACTAATTGGGTAAGACGGAGAAGGGCTCTTGTCAGGAACACAATTTCCTGGACAGTAAAGGGCCTATTGTGGGCACCTGCCTCGTCTGTGCCTTTGTTCTGCTGGCTCATCGTGGAGCTCCTTGCCAGCAGAGACGATGCCTCCCCTCCCTCCTCCTTCTGCTCTTCGCTCTCTCCTGCATATATTTCCTGTTCTGCTTCTTAATGAACATGAAACAAGGAGCTGAGCAGAGGGTTTGAGGGGGAGAGTGGGGGAAACCAAGCTGCTGAGATCCCTCCTAGATACTAAGCAGAGCCTGCAAGGCTGCTTGCCCAAGATCTTTATATTTAGGAAGGAAAGCAAAGGGGAAGGAGGGTGTGTTTTTGGCCCTGGCGGTGGGGCTGACCCAGGTGTTCTTATAGGGGTGTG
Organism: Brachypodius melanocephalos; assembly: GCA_013398615.1. NCBI lineage: Eukaryota > Metazoa > Chordata > Aves > Passeriformes > Pycnonotidae > Brachypodius > Brachypodius melanocephalos. The sequence goes on along the minus strand of VZSR01001238.1, from coordinate 6,181,921 downwards.
ACATCTCTGCCAGCCTTTGGTGACCCAGGGAAGGGACAAGGTGCAGCTTGTTGTCCCTAGCTGCACCAGCTGCTGTGATGCTCAGCAGTGGAGATCTGGAGGACTCTGTTCCTCCAGTTCAAACCCTTTTTGGAGCTCTGCCTCATTTTTGGGCACTCCCCATAACTATGGGAGCCTGGCAAAATGCTGGGGATGCTCAGCTCTCTCTATGGCAGAACACCTTTCGGAGCATTTTAAGCAATGTTTCAGGCAGTTTAGGGCTGTTAGGCCCCTACATTTTCATCTGCTGCCTCCAGGTGAAGATTTAGGAGGAAAAATGTGATGGGGAGGTGCCTGAACCATGATCCTGCCTGGGGATGCTGTGCCAGCTGTTGTTCTGCTTGAAAGCTGCCTCAGTCCCTGAAAACACGGGTGAGGGCAGCTGGCTGTGATGAGACAGGGGAAATGAAGTTAATTATGACATTTCAGAGATGCTGATTTCTTAATAGAAAGCTTTCTAAGGGAAAAGCCTGGACCAGCTGTGTGTCTCAGAGCTGAAGTGAAGAGAGTGCTTCATGCAGTGGGGACTCAGCAGACATGAGTGGGGCCATCTGAGACCTCTGCAGTCTCCACATCTGCCTCTTAGTTTTTCCTTGAAAAATAAAATAAACAGACATAATTTATTGCAATTTATAGAAAAATGAAACCCACACCCAGGGCTCTTTGGCCTGGAGAGTGAGTGAAGCTGGGTGAGGATGGTGAGGTGAGCAGGAGGGGATCCTGCTGTGATAATGGCTGCAAAGGACAGGTCTGCAGCTCCCTGATTTCTGGGTCCCCATGAGCCCAGGTGAGCTGGGCTCAGCCACATGACCGCAAGCAGCCAGGTCCTGTAGCTCCAGTGTGTGTTGAAGGGCTTTGTTCACCTGGCTGGGGTGAGATGGGTGAAAAGGAGTTGTCCGTGTGCAGCAGTAACTCTGTGATGTTTAATACACACACACACACACACACACACAGATGTTTAAGAGATGTGGTTCCCAGTGTTTTTCAGAGACTGGGGAATTCCCAGACGCATTCTGGATGTCAGCAGAGGCAGATCTGACCCATGAGCAGGGATAAGAGCATCGTGCCGCAGGGTGGATGCTGATGAATGCCCTCCTTACACCAGAGCACAATTCCTGGTGGCCGAGCATCTGCTCAGGGATGTGGGAGCATCCCTGAGAGCCCCTGGGTGAGCTGCTGCAGCCTTTGCAGCAGCAGCCACAGAGCCTTCTCCCTTGGCAGGCCAGCACCATCCACAGCCATCCCCAGAGAGCACCTGGAGGGCAGGACAGGGCTGGCTTTTCATGGCTGTCCCCCAGACACAGAGGTGAGACTCAAGGACAAGAAGATCATGTGTCCCAAAGTGTGTGCTCATCCTGGCTGGCTGCAGATTCCATTACTAGCCCCTGCTAGTCACTCCCTGTCTAGCTGGGTAATTTATGGCCTTTTAGGTGCTCTGCTGGTGGCTGCTTTTGCTGTCGTGTCTGGCCTTGGAGTCCAGGCTAATTTAAATTTGTCCTTCTCAAATTCTCTGCGGTTTTTTCAGGGCCTGTTGAACCATTAAGGATAAATCATCTTGCACTGGTCAGAAGTTTCAGGCTGAGGGGGCTCTGGGATGATGATCAGAGCAGCAGGGATGCAGAGAGCACGGTGTGGGTGGACAGCTGAGGGGACACAAATCATGACAGAACGTGCCAACATCAGCTTCACACAACCTGAGGGCTGGGAGCAGAGATGGGAGAGAACTGGGGCAGATTTCCACCATCACAGGGTGGGAGCAGCTCAGTAAAAATCCTCTTTGAGCCTTTTCTGCTCTGTTTTTCTTCCTGGAGCATGTCCAGGGATGGGGGCAAATGCTGTCACTGCTGCTGGGGTGTGAGGTGGGGATGGAGGGAGCTGCTCAAGGTGAACAACACTGTCTGCATCCTAATTAGCTGGAGCTACACATATCAAAATCAAGATGCTCCAAGAGGCAGAGAGCTCCTGGAAAAAACGCTCAGGGTTTTGCAGGGCTGCAGGCTTTGCTCTGGTCCCTCTGCCCCTGGTGTCTGCAGCTCCATTTTGGGTTGGTTTGCTGCAGCCAGCTGGTCCTCAGCCCCAGCTCTTGCCCTGCAGCCTTGCCGTGACTAGGTGGAAAAGGGAAAGATGCAAAAACAACAGGTCTGCAGCTCACTCTGAGGCTCAGCCAGGGGCAGAATCTATTCTTGTGAGGAACAGGTCCTCAAAGCCCCGAGGGTGCATCTACTGACCTACCCTTAATGACCTACCCTTAATCTCCTCTCCCAGACCCGTGCATTCCCCTTACCAGAGGGGCCACGGACCAAAAAGGATGGAGAAGACAAATGCTGAGCTCATATCCAGGTGTTTTCCCTCTCAAGCTTCAGCATCCGAGGGAACACTAGAGCAGAGCAAAGCAATTACTGTTGTGACAAAAGGGGAGCTGGATGGAGAGCTGAGCACCACCCTGTGGGAGATGCTCCATTAGGAAATTACCTCCGTGGCAGAGTGCAAGAAAGTGGCCCAGCAGGGAGCTAATGTCCTCCACGGAATCCACAGGCTTATTTCCAGCAGATTCGTGTTGTGGAGGAGGAGACTGAGGTGCCTCCTAAAGCCTGAGAGTTTAATTTTTCTTTCTTTTGTGCAGATTAAGGGAAAGAACACTCTTAGTTCTGCAGGAAAACAAATAGAGGTTAATCCACAGAGAAGTGACTGATTGATTTTTGTGTGTATTGAACATTCTGGAAATGTTTGGGAACATTGGTTGGTTGGGACGATGGCTGTTGGCTCTCAGCATGCAGAGAAAGGGGTGTATAAGTAATTAATTGGGTGCACATTGATTTCCCCCTTGCACCCCTTCCAAGGGTGCAAAATCAGCTTTAAATTGTATTGGAAGATGGGTTGAAGGAAGTGGTGGGACAGCCACCTCAGTGTGTCCTGTGTTGGAGCAGGGGAAGGTGGCTCTGCCATCACCTCAAGGAGGTGGTGAGGAAGAAGGCAGAGGAGAGGGATCTGTGCACTGAGGGATTTCACAGAGCCAGGCAGAGCAATTGCACTTGGACTCTGAACTCGTGCTGGGAAGTTTCTGGGAGGAGTGGGGCCAGTGGGGCTGGAGGGAGTGGCAAGGAGCTGAAGATTTGCTCTGCACACCCTGAGTCCAGGACTGGCTGAGATGCCCCAAACTTCCCAGTTCTTGGGACACAGGAGTGTGCAGGGAGGCACCTTTGTCCCCCACAGATGCTCAATGGGAGCTGGAGGTGGGTGAATTGTTGCTTGTTTCTCTCACTGGTCAATAACAAAAAACAAACCAGGTATTTTTACTGTTTTGCAGTAAAGTTGCTCACCATTGCTCAAAATGGTTATTCCCTTGAGTTATACTGTCAGTAAAGGCAGTCAGGGTTAGAGGCATGTTGACCAATTGCCTCCAGCTCCATCCCTCCTGGAAGGATGGACTGCACCAAACTTGACCTTTGGGAAGCTTGAGCCAGCCCAGGCAGGTTTGTGGTGTTCAGAGGAAACTGCAGCTCCCGGGAGACCTTTGCCAGCACAATCTTGGGTGACTGAATAATTTCCCAAAGCCTGAGCTGACAATGCTTATTTTTGTGAGAGCTGATAAAACGGTGAGTTAACTTCTTCATTTTAATCCCCCTCTGCTGACCTGGAGGGGAGAGTGAATCCACTCACAGACCCACCTCATCCCCCTGTGCTTTGCCACGTTTATGCCAAGTGCAAGAATTCAAGAAAGGAAAACTTGGTCACCCTGAGATGCTCCCCTGGAGTCCAGGGCACTGGAGGCTGCTGTAAATCTCCTTGGGAAATCCCAAAGTTTAAAGCCCTGGCAGCTGCCTGGTTATGTTGGATTTGCAAAGTGCTTTTGCTCATTCATCCCATCACAAAAGGAAAGGCATCAGTATTTTCCTTCTGCTGCTTTTGGTTATGTGAGTTTGTCTGGGCTGGCTTTCTAAGAACCTGTGATTGATTTCTGGGCCAGGAAAAGCCTCAATCAGGCTTGTGTAGGGACCTCAAAGTATTTCCAGTGTTTCCATCAGTGCTCACCTCCAAAAGCTTCCCTTGGCTTTCAGGGTCAAAAAGAGGATGATTCGATTTCATTTTCTGAAGCTGCTTTCAGACTTCTGATACAAGTTCAGCTTAGAGCTCCAAGGCAGGTAAAAAATAGACTTTATAGTCTGGATCGTGGCTCCCCTGTCTGCTCCTCTTGCAAACCTGGTCAGGTCACTGTGTGTTCCAGCAGAGTTCAGAATATGCCAGTGATAATGTTCTGCCAAGCATTCAAATAATTTATGAAGAGCTGAAGAAGCTCAGACCCTCAGGGGAGGGCACAGCACTGAGAAGGGCAGTTGTGGGTTTGCTGCTCTGAATCAAGTTGGCAAAAAGAGCTTTTTTTAGGTCAAATCAGACCCTGTAATATTTTAACACGTATTAGGCTGAAAATAGTGCAGCAGTTTATGGGTAGAAGTGTTACCCTCAAATGAACTTGCACTCTGTTAATAGCATCATTGTCTGCCATTTTTGGCCATGTTCCTGCTAAGGCCATTAGTAGAGTAAATGATGGATGAGCTGTAGTTTTAAAATTACACCTATTTGAGCTCTTATTCTGCTCATGAGAGGAATATCCTGGAGCTGAAATGTTAGATTCAGTGACAGAGTCACTGTTGAGCTTCCATTTCTGCATGTCCCCCTGGATAGGTGATCACAGGTGGCTCTGCATCATTTCCCAAGTGTGAAAAGGAGATGATTGCCATTAGAGCAAGGTGACTCTTCCTTCGGGGCAGTCAGTTCATCTGGTAAAAGTAATATTGAAATGACAAAAAAATCTTTAGAGTTTGACTTGTGACTTTACTCCTTTACTCCTTGGAAAGATCCATTGTGATATTTTGATTTCTGATTCAAACCTAGCTCCTCATCAGTTTTTGGCTGGCCAGGGCTGGCCATTTTGCCTGCTCTGATTTGACAGTTCACATCAGCCATGCTGTCTGGCCATGAGCCCATACCAAATGGCTGATCAACTTACCCCTGCACCTCTCAAATCAGCTTACTGGCTAAAGCTCTCACCAATACTTAACAACAACAAAGCCATAGGTAGTGAAATCCTAAGCTGGCCTTATTGAAGTAATTTTTCAAGAAACACCATCTGAGCTGACAGCCCCAGGCTTCTGTGGTGCTCACTGGCAGCCTGAGGGGATGATTCTCCTGCCCATGGAACTGATTGTGGAGGGACCATTTGTGGTGTTGTAGGAGATGGGCTGAGCTGTGTGTTGATAAACCTGTGGGAGGTTGAAAGGCGAGGATAGTCAATCTCATTACATAAGAAAATACAGCATCTCCTTTTGAAAGCAGCAGAATCTCCTTCAGCAAAGTTCAGTGTCTGGCCCATCATGGTCAGGTGGGAGCTCTAACCATTGCTCATTCCTATGTTTCAGGTTCACCAAGATGAAGACAGCCACCAACATTTACATCTTTAACCTCGCTCTGGCTGACACCCTGTGCCTGATGACCTTGCCCTTCCAGGGAACGGACACATTCCTGGGCTTCTGGCCCTTTGGCAATGTCCTGTGCAAGATTGCCATCTCCATTGACTACTACAACATGTTCACCAGCACCTTCACGCTGACCATGATGAGCGTGGACCGCTACATCGCCATCTGCCACCCCATCAAAGCCCTGGACATCCGCACGCCCCACAAGGCCAAGGTGGTCAATGTCTGCATCTGGGCTCTGGCTTCTGTCTTTGGCATCCCAGCCATGGTGATGGGATCTGCTGAGAACGAGAACAATGGTCAGTAAAACTGCATTTAGTGGCGGGGCAGGGCTGCTGGACAGGAGAGCCCAGGGAGAGGGGTGCCAGTTTCATCAGTGTAAAATCATCTTAACTCTCTGTATCACTGCTTTTCTAGTGTTAAACACAGAATTGTTGTGTGAGGAATTGAACATTAAACACAGTATTGTTATGTTAGGTTGGGAAAGCCCTCTAAGATCATCAAGTCCAACCATTAGCCTAACTAACCTAAACTAATCTGAATGTGCAGATGCTTTTCTGCTTGATCTGCATTTGCTGATCTTCCTCCCCATTTTATCCTTTTACTCTTGCAGAAATTGATTGTCTGATTAAGCTCCCTTCTCCCGTGGACTACTGGGATCCAGTGTTTGGCATCTGCGTCTTCCTCTTCTCCTTTATGATCCCTGTGCTGATCATCACCATTTGCTACAGCCTGATGATCAGGCGGCTCAAGAATGTCCGAGTGCTCTCGGGCTCCAAGGAGAAGGACCGGAACCTGCGGCGCATCACCCGCATGGTCCTGGTGGTGGTGGCAGTCTTCATCGTTTGCTGGACTCCCATCCAGATCTTCGTGCTGGTGCAGTGCCTGGGTGCCAAGGCAGAGAGCGAGCTGGAGCTGGCCATCTCTTGCTTCTGCACCGCGCTGGGCTACGCCAACAGCAGCCTGAACCCCGTGCTCTACGCCTTCCTGGATGAGAACTTCAAGGCGTGCTTCAAGAAGTTCTGCTTCCCTACCGCCTTCAGGACCGAGCTCCAGATGTCCAACAGGATGTGCAGCATCGCCAAGGATGTGGCCTATGCCTGCAAGAACTCGGAGGGGACTAACAATCCGGCCTGACTAGGCATGGAAATCCCCATGGTGGCTGTCGCCCAGCAGAGTCCGACCACCCCCACGTCAGAACTGACTCAGATAACGGCCCTTTAGCAGGACCTCAAAACTGAGAGGTGAGAAACCAAGGAAACCAACTTGGGGGTTGGGAACACTGGATACTGCGAGAGCAGGCAGAGCAAGTCAGCCCATTTGATGCATTTTTAATTCCTGTGCATCCTGCACTAAGGAATGCGTTTGAAATCAGCCCATTGATTCCTGCGAAACCCTGGGAGTTTGCAACATTATTGAGAGTTTGGGAATTAAGGGTTTAAAATAGGCATCGCTCCTGGGGCTTACACTTCTGCTGCTGGGAGACAGACAGAATGCGAACTCTTGCATTGCTCTCTTCCTCCCTGGGTGGAGATGTTAACGGCTCGCCTGGCTCACCAGGCGCTCATGTGCGGGTTTTCCTCCTGTGCCATCACTCTGAAATCAGACTTTGCTGCAGCCAAAGTGGGCAGGAGCCATCAGACAAAACCCAAGATCATCTCCAGGATGAGTCATCGTGCAGGGAAGCATGCAGGGAGGGAGAGGAGGGAGCTGACGGGAAGAGAAATTCGAACTGCTTTGGGAGGACAGCGCCAGCTCCTGCGGATGGGATCCGCAGTGAAACCCCCCTCAGAGGGGAGCAGGGCGGGGAGAAGGAACTGCCAGAACTGATGATGGAGCTCCAGAGAGGAGGGAAAAAAAACAAACTGAGGAAATGAACACAATTTCTCATTTACATGCTGCTACTAGTTTCCTTTTTAACTCTGTATTTCCAGTGTAATAATGGACAGAATGTGTCTGTAAATACATGTCTGTAGTGGAATAGGTGCAGATACATGGTAGGATTTCACCTTACCAACCATGCCTTGGGCATCTTCCTCGGTGAGAGGAGGAAGGGATGAAGTGGCCTATAAACACATGTATTTATGTACAGGGAAAGCCATTTTGGAGAACTCAGAATGGCAACTCTTCCAGCACATGCGAGCATTCCTGGTGGGAGGAGGCAGCTTAAAACAGTCCCACATGGGATAAGTGGGGCACACGCCTGAAATGACACCCACGATGCTGAAAGCATGTGGGAAATGCTGCCCAGGTGCCACCTCTCCTGCCAACCATGGATTGATTTTCCTGTCCCAGAGTAGGCCAGAGCTTTGTGGAAAATAAAAATGTCCTGTCATTTCACTTGATAACAAAAGCTTCCCCAAAGGGTTTCACCACTTGGGTGCCCTCTGTGCTGGGGAGAGCAGCAGGCTGGGCTTGTTCCTGTAGCACAACAGCCCAGGGAAATCTGGGCAGTGGTGGCCAGTGGTGCTGATGAGGGAGCAAAGCACCAACCTCCACCTGGAGATGGGGGGTCAATTCCAACATGAGAACCAGCAGTGTCATCTGGACTGTACAGATTCCAGTGTGAATATATTTCTTGTGCTCTGATCTATGAGATTCTGTATTTTTAATGTATTGATTTGCCAATATTTTAATGCTGTCATGTTCTTTATATATGCTGTACAAAGGAATTGAATGTTATATTTCTATGTAGAGTGTTTCTCTCATGGTTGGGCTTAAAATATAAATGCAATTCCAGTGTCCCACGTGTAGGACCCAGATCCCTTGTAAACTGCTCAAGGTGGGAGGGTTTTGATGCTGATTCATGTTTGATTGGATGTATACCAGAGCAAACTTTGCAATTAGCACTTTCCCATGCCAATCTGGAGGGAGGAGGAAATCTGGGCACTTTAAGCACTTTGTAGTGGATGTTAATCCCCGAGCCCTCACCAGGAAATCCCATATAAACCCCAGGCATGTGAAGAACAGTTCCTTGAGAACTGTGCTGCTGGCAAGCTGCATCCATGTCTTTGGAAAACTGGGTTAGGTGGGATGTTTGTGGGTGCAGTACCAGCACTGGGCAGTGAGCAACCTTGGGTCTGCTCAGCCCTCAGCTGTGGGATGGGGTCTGGGAATGTTTAGGGAACTGACTGCCAGGGTGTTCTTACCCTTAGGGAGCAGGAGAACATTCATTAGTGGCTGTCTAAGGAACAGCCACACTCCCTTTGTTGTTCTTGGCCGGGTTTTTAAATAGATTCATGTCCTCCGGAAAAAAAAAAAAATATATACCCGTGTTTGGCGTTTTTAAAATATGGATTTTGTTATAATGACTATGCTGCAACGATCTTACATAATCAAGTACTCAATAAATGTGTGTTTACCAAGCTTTTGGGCATTTCCACGGCCCTTGCAGTGAATGTGTTTAGGCATTCTGTTTAATGCTCAGTGAAGTTTGTTGTGAGAAGAGCAGCAAACACCTGAAAGCAAAACTTTATTGTACTGTGCCTTTGGAGCTACAGGCTCTTGGTCAGCTGGATGGCTTTAGTGCTGGCTCTGTAATTCTCTTTGGAAGTGGTCGTGTTGGTGTGATTTTTACAACTGTCGCAGTGCAAATGACATTTAGGTGGCTACTTGTGTGCTTTAATAAAGGAAAATAAACCCTCCCTGTGCTTTGGATGATAATCTGGAAGAGTTCACTGGGTGGATTTGGAATGTCTCAGCCCATTCCTTTTAAGTGAGATCAGTGAGAACTTCTGTTACACAAACAACTTGGTCTGTACTTAACACAGGAACAGAAGATGTGAAAATGCTGGAAAATTGTGTCCCTGGGTCTTGCAAAGGGCACCTGTGATGTGTAGGCAGGGCAGCAGTGCAGGCTTTTAGAGGTGAAGTCTGCTGTGGGATGGAAAAAAAAAAGCTCTTCTCACCTCCTCTCCCCACAATTCCCAGGAGTTATGGGGTAAGACATGACCTGGGAGAACAGCAAACTGCAGAACTGCTCTGAAAATAAAGCCAAGGCTGTGTTCTTTAGGAAAGATGGATCAGCCAGTGAGATGTGCGATAAGGAAAGCGCTTTCTCTCTGCACAGAGATCAATATTCCTACCCAAGCAGGTAAATATCAGGAGAGAGGGTTTTATTAGCAGTGGTGATTTTCTTCTTAAAAAAGAACAAGTAAATTGGTGAGGGAAAAAAAAAAAAAAGGAAATCTTTATTTTTCTTCCAGTTCAGTTAATTATAAGTATCCGGGGGTGAGTTCTTACTACAAAACCATAAACCAAAGTGCTTTATTCAGTATTATGGGATTTATTAATGTACCAAGTATTCTCTCTGCTGCTGTTGGCTGAAATCAAGTGCTGGAAATAGCTGAGGAATGGATGAGCTGGGGGCTGATCTCTCCCCCAAGCAGCTCCTTGGCTCTTGGTAAATCTGAGCAGATCTCTGGCTTTGCAGGAGCCTGATCTCCCTTCCTCTCCCTCAGCCAACAACACTCCCCCCTCCATCAATTACAACTTCTAACAGCAAAAATAAGCAGCAGAATTTACACTTTCACTGAGGTTTGGACAGACAACACCCTCAGGCACATGTTGGGGTCCTTGGTGTTGTTCTGCAAGGCCAGGAGTTCATCTCTGATCCTTGTGGGTCCCTTCCAGCTCTGGATGGTCTGTGGTTTATGGTTTTATGTTATGGGAAGAGATAAGTTGGGGAAATGCTGGGTTACCATTTACCAAGCTGCAGGTCAGAGGGGGTTGTTGGTTTTGGGTGAGTATTCAGCTGAAATCCCTCTCCCCAAGCCCACTGCCCACAGCAGCCACAAAGGCTTTCCCCTGCTCCAAACGAAAAGCCTCCACCCAGGGCTGGAGACAGCTTCAGCAGGTGGGAGAAACCCCAACTGCAGAAAGACCAAAGCTGTGCTGGGTACTTGTGGTGCCCCTGCTCCAAAGCTCCACCCTTGCCCTGATGGAGACACTGCCTGGTGCTGAGCAGCTGCCATGTCTGTTTTCCCATGATTTTCATGAGAAACTAGACTGTAAATAGGTATTTTTAAAAATGATCTTTTTTTTTCTTTCCTTTTTTTTTTTTTTTCCCTCCAGGGGGCTTTGTTAAATATTTAAAGAGCTGTCACTGGGCTCCAATCTCTCCCTGGATACTTTGGAATATCATTGCTGCATACAACAATGTGTGTCCAGAGGAGGATGCCTCTCACCCTGCAATGCTTTATAGGGAAGGTGGCTACTGTCTACAGCTGGAGCTTCTTTTTTTAAATGAAAAGGATCTCCAGCAGCAGCTGGTGTGGGTGTAGCCTTTGATATCCTCTCAGAAGAGAGACTCAGACTGGCAGCAAAGCAGGCTCTGCCAGAAAAACTCCAGCTTGCTTTCCCACTCATTTTGCTGTGCTTCCCCTCAGCTATTTTTGTGGATATTTATGCAAAAGCAAATTTCTCCTTCCTTCAACAGGAGAATCTCCCTTCGACACACCCCAGGCTGCAGCCCTGATTGTGCATTTGTGCTTCACTCGATGTTTGCCCTGTGAATCTCTGTGGCAGAAGAGCTGCATCGCTGTGACTCGGCAGAATCAGCTGGTTACTGATCTTCACCCCTGATTGTCACCTCCCAGCTCCTGCCCAGGGCTGTCTGAAGCACCAGGTCTCACTCACCAGCCTTCTCCTTTGCAGAGGAGAACCACGGAGCTGAGATGGGAGGGATGGAGGGTAGAATCCAGCAGCAACAGATGTAGGAAGGAAAGTTGTCCTATCTCTGTGGTGAGGACTGCTTGTGAGGTGGGGAGGCTGAAGAAGAGAGAGAAGGGGACAAAGGGATCCTGTTGGAGCAAGTCCAGAGGAGGCCACAAAGATCCTCTGAGGGCTGGAGCATCTCACCTGCAGAGACAGGCTGAGAGAGCTGGGGGTGTTCAGCCTGGAGAAGGCTCTGGGGAGACTTCAGAGCCCCTTCCAGTGCCTAAAGGGGCTCCAGAGGGCTGGAGAAGGGCTTTGGACAAGGGTCTGGAGTGACAGGACAAGGGGGAATGGCTTCAGCCTGTCAGAGATCAGGTTAGATTGCATAGTGGGAAGAAATTCTTCCCTGTGAGGGTGGAGAGGCCCTGGCACAGGGTGCCCAGAGAAGCTGTGGCTGCCTCATCCCTGAAAGTGTTCAAGGCCAGGTTGAAAAAACCTCATCTAGTGGAAGGTGTCCCTGCCCGTGGCAGGATGTTGGAATGAAACTTCCTTTAAGATTCTTTCCCACCCAAACCAATCTATGATTCTGTGGTTCTGTGAGATGGAAGGAGGGAGGAACAGCCCATAAGCCAAAAGTCCTGGTGCTGTGTGAGGAACAGAGATGGACTGTAAGAAAGTAGAGTATGTGCTGTATGATGTTGATGGATCTTTGGCAGAAGAATTTTTTTGACCCCTTCTTGTCATGTCTGAGCTGCTGCCTGTCTATTTTGAGTGGCCCACAGTGGCTGCATGCACCTGCCCTCTTGCCCATTTCAACGGGGAATCCATGACATGTTTGCTCACAATGTGTTAGCAGACACTCCAAGGTGATAGCTCCTTTTGAAACAGGGAGTTTTAGGATTTTTCCAAGCAAAGGGATTGCTATTAGACTGGATGCTGTTAAATCAGAGAGACCCACAGTTCACAAACTCTCTTTGTTCCTGCTTTTGGCACTCTGAAGCCTGGATAGGTTGCACGACAGAATGAAATAATCGGTAAATAGAGCAACATGGTTTTGTATCTTGGCAACGATGATGCTGCTGGACCATGTAAACTGACTTTGCTCTCTCTCTCAGTGCAGAGATCCTGTCTGGCTGCAGGGAAGGAGTGATGCCAGCTCTCCACAGTGCTGGGGCACACAGACAGCCCCTTCTCCCATCACCAGGTTTGTTCTTCAGCAACCCCAAAACTCCCTAAGCTGTCCCTGGGTTAGAAAGTGCACAAGAACATCCTACCCCAGCTGGGATCACCTTCACCCCACAGTACAACATCTCCCATGTTCGGATTCACAGAATCTCACAGTGCTAGAATGGTTTGGGTTGGGAGGCACCTCAAAGATCATCTAGTTCCAACCCCTCGCCACAAGCAGGGTTCTTGGGAATTCGGTTTTCCTGTGGCTGAACTGCTGGAAGGGCCTCTGAGAGGAAATCATATCCTGTTCAGCCAGCCCACTCTTGCTGCAAAAGGAGTTTTTCCTGCAGTCTGTGTTATTTCTGAGAGAGGATGGAGCTCCAGTGCTGATGGAGTCTCCTGCTGTCAGCAGTGGTCAGGGAGAGCATCACTGCTCCCCAACACTCTGGGCCTGAAGCCAGGCAGGGAGGGCTGGAGCCTGGAGCAGCAACAGCACCAACACTGCCAAACAGCACATTTTCAGTGTAGTGAAATAAAGAATGATCATTCAAGAAACCAAGCAGGGAACTTGATTTTTCCAAGGAAACCGTTGAAAGAGTCACCATCTTCCCGTGGACTGGTTTTGGCTGCATTAGCTCACTGTTTTCCTGGCCACAGAGAGGAGCCCAGGCAGAGCCTGAGCTGGCTCTGTCCATTCAATAAACATCAGTTTCTCTGTGTGTTTCCAGCCTGGCATGTGCAGTGAATGCTCCCAGAAAAGCTCACGACATGCTGATTTCATTCAGTGATGGGGAATAAAACCAGAAGCTCTGTAGTCAACATGAAATCAAGATTAATGGCTTTTCAGGTTGATTTCCTCTGTGTGAAACAAAGCCCATATTGTGATTTGGCTATTTAATATTTGCTCAGTGTTAGGCATTAATAGCAACTGCTCCACATGCACAGGTCTCTTGCTCACATATTTTGGAGTTTCCCTCATCTCAGCCTTGCACTGCTCTTGCTTTGCTTAACCACAGAGGAAATCACAGAATCACAGGATGGATTGTACTGGAAGGGACCTTAAATTTTATCTATCCAACCTTCATGATATTAAAATTTCTGGAGGTAATCACCTGCCTCCAGGGAGCCAGTGTAAAGCGGCAGAAAATGAGCCCAGCTCCTGGTGCTGGGGTTTACCCTTGTCCCTGTGTTCCAGAGGTGACTGGGAGGTGGCAATGGAAAGCCATCCAGGGCTCTCCCTGTGGTTTGCTTTGGCATCTGCACCGAGGCATCTGAGTGTGCTTGGCTGGAAAACAGCTTTATCTCCTGGTGAGTGTCAGAGATGCCATGGAGCCCTTCTGCCTGGGGCTATCCACCTGGATTGTGGAGGATGAGTTCAAGACCAGGCTGGATAGGGCTGTACTTAGTGGATGTGTCTCTGCCCATGGCAGGGGGCTGAAACTAGATGAACTTTAAGGTCCCTTCCAAAAAAACTGTTCTGTGATTCTGTGATTCTGTGATTCTGTGATTCTGTGATTCTGGGATTCTGGGGTTCTGGGATTCTGGGATTCTGGGATTCTGTGAGCTGTTGGCTCTGACCAGCCCCATCCATCATGAAGTGGTGACCATCAGCTTCACATCCCAGGTCGTGGCCTGGTGGATGGAGGAGCTCAGCTGGGAGTGGCCACGGCATGAAGGATCCTGCTGAATCCATCACATGGATAAGGGAAATTTAATTACATCCATAAGATTTCCATCAATGCTGAGCAGCAGCAGGCTTGGTCTCAGGGGAGATTTTTCATTGCATTGAAATCTGACTTTGTTAATTACCAGTCTCTGATCTCATTTGAGGGTTAAGTTTATGAAACGGAATCCTTATTTCTCTGATTTCCTTATTTAGCTGGTTTATTGAGTCTTGTACAGGGCACGGTCTGGACCTTAGAAACCCCCAAGGCATCTTAACTTCTGGCATGAGCTGTGCAGGAGAAGCATTGGAGCAAGGGGAGGTGATGGAGGTGTGCAGAAATCCTGGTGAAAGACAGAGGAAGAAAACACATCTCAGGAAACCTGAAAATGGGGACAAAGGTCTTGTTGCCAAGCTATAGCTTATTTTACCCCCAAAGTGAACTCCCCATTCCCACATGGGATGCTGGTGGCAGCACTCAGAGCCCCTACCCCACCCAACTGGGGAACACTGTGGTGGGGGGCTTTAGCAGAGCAACATCAGCCTTTGGTGCACCCCAGGCTGTTCACTTCCTCTTGGAGAAAGCTTCCCATCCTCTGTTTACTCAGGAAGCACCAGGCTTGGCTGTAGGCAGTAGAGCGCCTGGGTTTTATCTACACATCAAATTTACTTCTTTTTTTCAAAGAGAAAATAGCCTCTGAACAGCCCTTGAAGCTTGGGGCTAGTGTCTAATTCCACTTGAAGAGCTTTGTTAGATAATTGCAGCATTTTTCTGAGAGAAAATAGAACAATCGGGGCTTGTAATTAAAAGCCATTCAGGCAGCTTTGATCCTTCCCTCTGCATCTTCACTCACCAAACACAAATGCCAACAAGGACTCATGGCAATATTTACAGTCACTATTCTTGGCCTTTGCCTTTGAATTAACTCCTCTTCCTCGCTTCCAGTCAAAAGGAGGAGGGAGGTAGGGAAATGTTGCTTGTGGCTTTCCAATAGCTGTTTATTTGGAAAGAATTTTTGGGGGGATGCCTGATATCATAGAATCATGGAATCATTAAGTTTAGAGAAGATCAACTAGTCCAGCTACCAACTCAGCAGCACCACCACGTTCACCATTAACCATTAAATGTCACAGGCACAGGTTTTTTGAACACTTCCAGGGATGGTGGCTCCACCATTTCCCTGGGAAGCCTTTTCCAGGGTTTGACCACCCCTTTGGTGAAAAAATATATCCTAATATCTAATTAAAATATGTCCTAATATCTAATCAACCCCCTCCGCCCCCCCCGGCACAACTTGAGACTGTTTCCTCTCATTCTGTCACTCCTTGATGACAAGCTTGGAGATCCTCTGAAGCCCTCAGAGCTGCCATAGAACAAGAGTTTATCACCCCAAAATTGCCTCCAGGCACAACCTCAGCTGCAGTGGTGGTGTGGATGGGGCAAGACCCACACAGTCTGCTCTGGGCACAGACAGGGACCTGCCAGGGCCGTGTCCCACAGCCCACAGATCAGGTGATCTCCGGGGTCACTGTGAGAGGGAATCCAGCCTGGGAAGTCCCCTTCCCTTCAGCATCATGTGGGAATGTCAAACCTTGATATGCTGAGACCCTCTGAAGGCACCAAACTGGGCTTGTTTCTCCCAGAACTGGCAGTAAAGCCAGAGAGTCACCATTTCCTTGGGTTTCTGGTGGGAGCATCAGTGGCTCATCAGCACCCAGGGGCTCCCAGCAATCCCAGGGGAACAAGGTGAGCACTACAGATGTCAGGCTGTCAAGAAAAGGGACAAATTCTCTTTCCTGGATTGGTTTGAACAGTATCTTCTGGAGACCCTTCTGTTTCTCATCTTCTATAGTCCAAGTTTTTGCTTGTCCATGTTTAATTTTTATTTTCATCTTTGTCTCACATAAAGATGCTTCTGAGAGCCAGGCCTTCAACTCTCCACGGGGTATTATTTCTTTTCTCACCCAAAAATCGTGACCAGCCTTAGGGAGGCAGTGTGAGGCTGTCTAAGACCCAGGGGATTAGAGCTTCCCGGGAGGACAAACTGCAGCACAGCTCGGATGAGGACAATTGATCCAAACAGCCAATATTGCTGAAGCACGAAGGCTTAAAAGGCAACAACCGCTTCCGATCCCCTGCCTTAGCTCGGATGCCTGCGTTGAAAGCTTGCAGCGGGAATATGAGCCCTAATTCCTGTTCTGGGGGAGGAAATAGCTCCCAGGGATGATGAGCAGAGTCCTCCAGGGCTGAGTCCTCACGGGTGCGACAGAATGAGGAAGGCGGATCCTCCCCGGAGCAGGAACCTGCTGCTGCAGTGGGCAGGAGCGAGAGGGAGGGCTCCAGCTCCTGCCGTGTCCAGGGAGCTGTGTGGCTGCTTTTGCACCCATTAACACATCCCAGACTGTCCCAGAAGGAAATTTCCCCGGCTTTGAGGCTGAGCTGACTTCCCTGCTCAGTGCATGGCTGGCTGGGAAGGGGTTAGGAGGAGCAGGAAACCCTGAGGGTTCCTAATTCAGCCTCCTGCCACCCTGCAGACCCCAGAAAGGATGCCTGCTTTAGGAGGGGATTTATTCAGGGTTTATTTCCCTGCTTCCAGTCTTCAAAATGCAGCTGATGTGGGCTGGTGTGACAAGCCAGCCTCAGCAGTGGGAGGAAATTCAAAGAAACGAGTTGGCTTGCGGGGTTCCCCTGTGGGGATCTTGTGCTGGGAGTGGGCAAGCGAATCCTCTGAGGTGTTTTTTGCTCTCCCAGAAGGAGCCGAAGCAGCTGTGCTTCGGCTGCTGTACTCCGAGGGTCTGCCCAGGCACGGGAAGCCCGAATTTGCTGTGTCCCCGCAGGAGCAGGGTGCCGGGCTGTGTGTGAGTCTGAGCAGGCTGAGGGGGATGCAGAGGATGCTGAGCTGAGAGCAGAGAGCGCCGCTCGGCGCCGCCGGGCTGAACCGCACGGACCCGCACGGACCCGCACGGACCCGCCCCGGCCACCCCGGGGCTCCGGGAGCTGGGGACCTCGGCCAGTGCAAACCCTGCTCCCCTTGGAGCCTGGCACACACACGAGGGGCCAACCTGTTGGACGTGGAGAAAATCGTGGATGCGGCAAGATGCTGCCACAAGGAGATGCTGAGATGGGACTGCTCATGCTCGGAAAGGGAAGTCCCAGGGGATACAAACAATGTCTGTAAGTGCCTGTGGAGGGTTCTGAGAAGAGGGAACCAGACTCTCCTCAGTGATGTCCATTGACAGGACAGGAGGCAACCCCCAAAACATGGAAAATTCCATTAAATCGTAGAAAGGAGGTTCACTGTTAGAGTGCTGAAGTACTGGAACAGGTTGTCCACAATAGCTGTGGCAACTCCATCCTTGGACACCTTCAAACCAAGTGGACACGGTGCTGGGAAATTTGACCCTGCTTCAGCTATGCCGTGATTCTGTGACTCATGTCTTGTGATTTAATGGAAAAAGCTCCAGCAATATGATTGTCATGTCTGAAAGTGGGTAACCCACACTGAAAAGGCCCTTTCCATCTAAAAAAATATAGTAGTTTTTCCATGTAATAAAATATATTGCCTTTCCTAGAGCCCCAGTGCCAATGAACACGGACGTTTCAGCTGATTAGGCAGCTTGTGTGAGAGGTGACACAATTTGAGTCAGTTTTCTCACTCAGACAGATTTTTCCACCTGGAAAGCCCATTGCCAGCAGGTGGCAACCATGCTAAAGCAAAACTCCTGGAGAAGTTTCCCCTGGAATAATGTGTTCTCCTTCATTGTTCTCCCACAATTAGCACCTTTTAATATGGAGAAGACAACAGAGTGATCTTGTATCCACACATCTGTTTTTAAATTTCTATAAGTGAAATTGCCATCCTATACGGTATTGAGGGTTGTCAGTTTTGGTGTTGGGGTGCTTAGGGCAATTCAGTGCCCTGAGCTGTCTCATCTGGGATCTCCACTCACACTCACTCATTGCTCTGACAGCCCAAGATGAGCACTGCAGTCTCCTCTGCTTTTGTTTTACCTGTCCTGCACTTTCCTGGGGGAATTTGGACAGGTAAAAGTGGAACTTGGTACCTATGATTGGGGGAAACCTTGAAAGAAATATTTTAGCTAAGACAGCCTTCCTAAACCCACTAACATACAAACTTTGCATGGATAAAGGGTGTGAGAATGAGCTTTCCAAGCTTTCCATACAGAGTTTCTGATCTCCAGACTCTCCCAGTCAAGTCCTGGTTCTGTTCAAGTATTTTGACTATTTATCTGTGACAGAAGGAACTTTATATCTGCAGTGCTCAGTAGTTTTTCTCATGGCTTACAAAACACCTTAATTTTGTTACAAACCTACTGTATTTTATTTTATAATAGGCAAAATGCAATATGTATAGCAAAGACACAGTGCAAATAGCATAAATTTTCTCTTGTAAAAGAAGGACGAGTCTCTTTTTCCCCCCATGAGGTTTATTTCATTACTCGCTCTTAAATAAATACGTATTTGACACTTAACAGGAACAACTAATTCAAAATAATTTCTAACACAAATTCTCACAGTTGTCATGGTATTTGTATGGTGTGCTGTTTAGCAGTATTTTTGAGGCTCAAGTCTTCATTTTGGCCTAAATTTAACAAGTCAGAAAAGAGGAAATTTGCGGTGGGGTGGAAGATGGACATCCTTCAAAATCAAAAGAAATCATAAACGCACAGGAACATAAATGAACATGAAAATAGTTTCTTTTCTCTTCCAAATACTCATCCTCTGTTTTATTGATGT
The DNA here is from genome assembly GCA_013398615.1 of Brachypodius melanocephalos. Classification (NCBI taxonomy): domain Eukaryota; kingdom Metazoa; phylum Chordata; class Aves; order Passeriformes; family Pycnonotidae; genus Brachypodius; species Brachypodius melanocephalos. The sequence goes on along the minus strand of VZSR01001238.1, from coordinate 6,163,161 downwards.
TTCACTGAAAGTGCTCATTAGCTCTGCTCCATTAAACAATCTTCCCTAAGAACACAGTGATAAAGAACTGAGCTTTGCACTTATCTGTAAATTGGTCTCCAGCCTGTCTGTGCTGTACAGCAGATGGCAATAAAGGACCACTCTGTGGCAGAAGCACACCCCTGAAAAGGAAATGTTCTGTCCTTAATAATTCAGAGGCTGAAATTAAAAATCACGGTATAGAAGTGCACTCTGAGAAGTTGGTAGGAGTGAAGATGGGAAATACAAGAGTTGCAAGTGGGCAGGACAAACCCTGTTGCTGATGAGGATTAGAAACAGACCACACATTACATGTAAACGAAAGAAAGGACATTGTGCATTCATTGGCTGCCCCTTCAGTCTGCAAAGTTGCCCCTGAAAAGCCCCTGAAGGGCAGGGACCTGCCAGCCCCAAACCCCAGTTCAAGAAGTTCTGCATTCCAGCAACTTCCGGAAACTTTTACGAAAACTGTCATCCAGGAAAGCGTACAAGAAAGGATTCAAGCATGAATTGGCATAGCTTAGGCTGGTGATAAAGTAGGATATCCCAATGACCATGGAAGTCTGGGGTAAGTCAGTGGTCAAAGCCACGATGGTGGCCAAGTGGAAGGGGGTCCAACAGAGGAGGAACACAGCCAGAACTATGAAGACCATAATGGTGACTTTCTTCTTGGCTTTGTCCAGGGCTCTGGCATTGGAGTTCAAGTGCATGTTCCTCAGCCTGTAGAGCATCATGGTGTAGAGGATGCAGATGGTGGATACCGGAATGGCGAAGCCAAGGATGAGGGTGTAGATCCTGCTGGCTTTGAACCAAAACCTCTCAGGCTTGGGGAAATTGAGACCACAACTCTTGATCTCCAGGTCGTCGGTGTAGACATTGGCAAAGATGATGAAAGGGAGGATTATGATGGTAACCAGGATCCAGATGCACAGGCTGACAATCCTGGCTGCTCGGTACGTGCGGTGGGGCATCCTCTTGGACCTGACTGTAGCCAGCACCACCAGGTACCTGTCTATGCTCATCACTGTCAAGAAATAAATGCTGGAGAAGATATTGTAGTGATCTATGGACAAGATGACCTTGCAGAGGATTTCTCCAAAGGGCCAGTAGCGGAGGAGGTGCTCCACAATATTGATGGGCAAGACAAGGGTGAACAAGTCATCAGCGATAGCAAGGTTCAGGATGAACATGTTGGTCACAGTCTTCATCTTGGGGGCCTTGAGGATCACATAGATGACAGCTGTGTTGCCTGTGAGCCCCACAGCACAGATCACAGAGTAGATCACAGGCAGGACAACATAGAAATCAGCTGCCTGCTCTTGGAGGGTGAAGTTGAACCTCATGCTGTTTTCCAGGTAGCAGCTGTTGCCTGCGTTGCTGCAGGAACTGTTCAGATCATCCCAAAAGGAAATGTTTCCCATGCCTGTTGAACACAGACCACCCTCAGATGCCCTGAAAACCTTGCTAGCCCAGAAGTGAGAGGTTTTTTGTTTGGTTGGGTTTTTTCCTCTCTCCTGTGAGAAGCAGCTGTTACCTCATTTAGTTGCAGCTTATTTCCAAAGGTGAGTTGTGAGGCTTCATGGACCACCTAACTTACCTCTCCCCACTGTTGGAGAAGTTAGAGTTTGAAGTGATGAGGAGAGAAAAAATGTTTTGAAGACATAAGGCTCCATGAACCAAGCAAACAAGAGAATTATGACTTTCTAAATAAGTCAAAGAACTCTTCTTTCCAAGAGCATTCCGGTGAGCTTTGGCTTTCCTTTGCCGGGGGAGTTGAGAGGCTCCCGTTCAGCTGTCTGCAGTGACAGTTCTTCTGGGGCTGGCAGGAACAAGGAGGCAGAAGGGGGGATTTTGTGCCTGGCTGGCTGTTCACAGCCCTTGGAGGACCTGAGGGATGGCTGCTGTTTCACTTGTTTCACTGGCACAGGACTCGCTGTCTGTGCCGGAGCAGAAGTGTTCCAGTGGTTAATTAACGCCTGCCTTTGTGTCGGAGTTCAGGCTCTTCATGGACTGGCATTTCACAAACAATGAAGAAGTTTCTGACACTGCTAGTCCCCATTCCCAGGGTCCCCTAGTAAAAGAAGGAGGGGGAAAAATAGGTCAGGGAGTATTTCTGAAATTAATGATTAAAGGAGATTACCCTGCAATCAAAGCAGACCTTTAAGCAAGGGTGGGCTATGAACTTACTCACTATGAAAACCATCCCCAGTACTAACAACTGGCAGCACCCCAAATTTGGCACAGACGTGCAGACAAACCTGTGAATCTCAGAAGTTCAAGATTAATCAGGGAACAGGAAGAAAAGTACCCTGAAAGCGAATCCAGTTTAGAGACACAGCAAGAATCATCCCATCTGTAGCACTTACCACATCCATCACTATTGCCTGACCCATTCTTCCAAAAATCCCTCCACAAGGAATGAACAACCGACCCCTACCCGCACTGTGAAGATCAAAGGTTTGGCAACCGGTCCCAGGCTCTGCAAAAAAGAAGTGCCTCACTTCTCTTGCTTTTTGTTGTTGCACTGCAATAAAGTGAGCGGGACTGCCGGCACTGGGGAGGGAGGGCTGAATCGTCCCTTACCTGGGAAGGTCCCCGCTGCCTCCTCCAGCACCTGCCGCTTGCACTGGCGAGCCTCTTCCCTCTAATCCGAATTGGAGGAGGGTCTCCGGGTTGCTGACGTACCAGGATTTGCAATCAGATCAACATGATGCTTCTGTGTGTGTGCGTTGCATGTCTGAGCAATTAGCACTTGCTCAGACCAGGGAAGGCGGGGGAAACAAAGGTTTCCTGTCTGCAGGATTATTAAAATAGTAAATACGGTGGATGCTGCCTTCAGGAATGAGGGAGATGTCGAGGGACACGGGCAGCACCCAGGACTGGCTGAATGAGGGATGCATGAAACTGTGGGAAGCAGGGGGTTAAACTGCTTCAATAGGGAGCAGTGGCTGGTTTTAACAAAGGGAGTAGGAGGAGGGTGAGCAACATTACAGCGTGCAAAATAAACAAATAAATAGACATACCGTGCCAAATCTGTTTTCAGCTCCTCTGGGGGAGTTTGGCCAGGTTTCTCCAGCTGGGTCTCTGATCTGGCTTTGGAAATTCAATGAAATCCTTCAGCTGTGCATCAGGAGGTGCAGGAGTCCCGTGAAGCTTGTTGGAAATGCACCCCGGGTTATAGAGCAAGAATGTAAGATCACTTTACCAGCATGTCCCTAAAGAAAAAAAAAAAAAAAAAAAAAAAAGGAAAATGAAATCAAGAGTCTTTTGATTCTCCTTTAGCCTTTTAAATGTTGCCTGACCTTTGTTTCAAGACAAGGCAAGGGAAAACACAGGCATCCATCACTCCCATGCCTGCCTGTGTGCATTTGACCAGGAGGGCCAGGTCATAGATCTGAACCATGTAGCCGAGAACTGTGCTCGACTTTGCTCCTCTCCTTTGGATGTTTTTATATTCTTCTGGCAAGATTATTGTGCACCAGTAGCTGGGTGGGAGTAAAACATTTCATTGCACTTCTTAAGGCCACAGCTATAACTGACTTTTCAGCAGATGGGATTTTTTTTATGCCCAATGTGTAACTCCTGAAGATATTTTCTGTATCTCGGCCCAAATCCCTTGGACATTGGGCTCAAGGAAAATGAAACAGGAATTATATTGTCCAATTATGTTGCATAGGAATGATAGGGATGAGACTTCAGATAAAACACCCCCATAGCTTTCCTCTTGCATGTTTTGGGAAAGCTGGTGTGGTTTATAAGGAGTTGTAAATGAAGCAAGGCATTGATAGTTCTGCAGGGGGAAGGCAGTTTCCAGGAACTGCTGTTGTCTTTTTCGGGGAAGAACATACAGGAAGGCAGAAAAATTCAGGAGAATGTGATGTTACATTTGCTAATCTGTAACTATTCCCTTGGACAAAAGGGTTTGAAAGTATTTTTCATCCCTAGTCCTTTGAGGATTTCTGTTTTTCAGCATAAAGTAGATCTTTGGTCTCTGGGATAGCTTAAAAGCTGTTCTTTCTCTTCCCAAACTCTATTATCTTGGAATTGGCATCATGCTGCCATGGCCAGGGGTCTGTGCCTGGGTGCTGTGTGTTTTAGGGGCTGTGGTGAGGGGCTGGGGGGGCTGCAGGGGCTGTGGTGCTGACGATGCTCCCGTGTGCTTTACCCTCTGCCTTGTGCCTTACTCCTCATTATCTGTAGTGAGCATGCTCTCCGTGCCTTGGTTAGGATGTGCTTGATTAAAATAACCTGTCAGAGATGAGATAGAGACTAATTAAATCTCATTGCCTTGTGTGGATAGAGGGGCTTTTGCTTACATGCCCCAAACAAATTACTGGCACCTGCTTTCAGAGTTCCTTGCCTGGTTCTCCAATAAAATTTGTTTGCTTTGGGGAGAACAATTGCCAACAGATCTAAATTCATGTAGGAAATTGCTTTGCAGTAGGAACTGTTCTACCAACAGAGAAAATATTTCCTCTGTGTCTCTGGGCCCAACCAGGGCCAGAGGCTGTGCACAGAGGAAACAGATCCATGTGTATTGGTTGTGATGGGGAGCGCTTGGAGACAAGGCTGAGAGAATGTTTTATTCCTCTTGTCTTCTCTGGCTGGGTATCACTTGATTCTGAATGTTACAGTGGCATGAAGCCCTGCAAATCAAGCACTGGTTTGAAGATGCTGCTACAAAGGACACGATCTGTGTTTTCCCTCAGAGCTGCTTGGACCTGCTTTTGTGCCAACAGCTCCATCATCAGCACAGTGCAACAAGGACAAAGGTTTTATTCCTGGCAAATCCGTGCCATGGAGATGGACTTTGCCTCTTGAAGCCCATGTTCACACCGTGCAGCTTGGGTCAGCTGTGCAAACAGAAAAGGCAGCATTTTAGGGAGGAGGAAATCCCTGGCAATGCTAAGCCAGTGGTGCTTTACTGCCTTCGTGAAGCTGATGTGCTGCTGGCTCCAGATGAAGGCCACCACCATTTTGGAGTTATGGAGAACCTGTTTTGTTGGGCTCCTGCTGCTGTCAAAAAGTCAAGTTCATCTCAAGGACACAGGTATACAATCAATAGTCTGTTTACCAAAACAAAATGTTCTCGGCTGGCTGTCTTGCAGTCGCTGGTTATTAAGGTGATTTATTTGTATGAAGTGTTCAGGCTTTCAAAAGGATTGCAGGTTAATAATAGAATCAAGGAGTAGTTTGGGTTGTAAGGGACCTTTAAAGGTCATCCAGTCCAACCCCCCTGCAATGAGCAGGGACATCATCCACCAGATCAGATTGCTCAGAACTGAACCATCCAACCTGACCTCGAATGCTCCCAGGGATGGGGCATCTCCCACCTCTCTGGGTAACCTGTGGTAGTGCCTCAGCATCCTCATTGTAAAAAAACCCTTCTTTCTTTTATCTAATTTAAATCCACCCTCCCTCTGTGTAAAGCCGTTCCCCCTTGTCTGATCACAACAAGACCTGTTATCCTGAGTAACATCCAAAACTGATTAGGTCAAATGGGCTGTAATTTCTTCTGGCAAGGTGAGTGTGCCTGATCAGGCCACTTGTAGGATAACATTCACCCACAAGCTGAGACATCCTTCTGCTTCCCCCCAAAACCTTCCCAGCCTTATATTGAGCCAGGCTGGTTAGACAGGTGATGATGCTCACCTTATGGGACACCTCAGGGAACCAGGCAAGAGCTGCAGGTGATGATTTTTTTCTGAGGGGTGAATCTAGGGCAAATGTCTCCATTGGCAAACTGGTGAACTGTGGGCAAAGAAAGTGCTTTTAAATGGTGATAATTGTCATGGATCCAGGGGCTGGTGACACATCCAGCTCAGCCAAAAGCTGCAGTGAAGGCAAAGGAGTACAGGAAGCGATTTAAGGAAAATTGGAGTAATGAGTCTATAAACGGCCTGTTTTTGTCAGGGAAAGTACATATCAATAACTGCCCCGTCTGTCTCTGCAGGGAGCAATCGACACAGAGGCCGTGTTAGCAATTTCCTCAGACCAGCTGTGATGGGGAATAAAAGCTGTAGCACCGGGATCTGGTGGGTGGCTGACTGAAGCTGTTCGCCTCCTACAAGCCAGGAAAGAGGTTGGGAGGCTCCTGCAATGGGTCAGCCCTCATTCCCAGCACTTCTCGGAGACCCTGGCTCTTCTACCACACCTTCCCCAGCGCCGTGGTGCTGGCTGGGGTCACCCAGAGGTGCCACCGGCCATGGAGGGCGAGTGGCATTGTAAGAGGCTGCCTGGCTGCCAGCAGGAGCTGTGCTGTCAGATGTGTTAATTAAGAGAGCTCTGGGGGAGTACTCGTGACAGTGGTAGCAAGGACACGGTGCCAGTCTTGCTGCAATTAATACTTATCTGTGAGAATTTAGAGTGCAGACAGAACCCTGCTTTGAACACCCTCATTTCCTCTCCCACTCCCTGCTGGTCTGGCTTCAAGCAGCCTTGTTCCAGAGAAAAATTAAAATCTGCTTCCATTCCAGGATGCTTTTATTCGCCAGCATTTTTTCCTGCTTTTCTCCAGGGCTGGAAGTGAGTGTATACTTTGGTAGGTTTGCTGCCCTGAGCCAGCTCAGTCTGTTCAAAGTAGAGCCCTTTGGAAGAGGGAGTTTTCTGGAAGTGGACTGTCTGCTTTTTCAGTGCTGCTCATCGCCTCTGTGGGGTGTGAGGGGCAGTGGCCTGGGATTTTCCTTGTGTCGATGCTGCCACGAGGAGTGGGCAAAAAGTGCCCCATGGCTCTGTCTCTGCCAGAGATGCTCCTGCCTTACCCTCCTTAACTCTGGAAGCAGGAGAAGCTAATCTGCTGCATCAATCTGTGGATCAATTAGTCCTCTGGACTTGGAGCTTTTGTGCTTCTCTGTCTCAGAGTTCTTCCATCAGCTCACGTGAGTGACAGCTTTTGTGTAATTTGCCTGTGGGACCTGTGAGGAAAGAGCATTGGATGTGATGGGACCTGGTGCTGCAGTACTCCAGGGTATAGCTAATTGCTTCCTTTTGGAGTTCTCTCGACCACGGAGATGTTAACAGAGTTCTGTTTCCTGCTCAATGTGCAGAGAGTGTGTGCAAGGAGGTTCTTCAGCACAGCTGAAGATTAAGACATAAGGAGGAATCCTAGTTTGAAAGGATGAGAGCAAAACCAAAATAAAAGGATGTTTTTTTTGCCCAAAGTTAGAATGAATCGGCAGGTAGGAATCAGCTCTTGCCTGGATCCATGTCCATCTTGTGCTCCTGGCAGATGAGGGTGTCCTGCAGTGGTGTGATCCATCAGCATTCCTGGCTGGAATATATATTATTTAGTTGCTATTATGCTGGTTGTTACACAGCTGCTGAGAGCCCTTGATATCTGCCATGTCCACGTGAGATGAGTTGTCACTTTGACTTTTTTAATGCCATCTGAACTGTCACTTGTGAAAAGTCACCCTTTCTGTCATTGCTTGACCTGCTTGGAAAAGCTTTGAGTCTTTACAAACAGCAGCACTGCAAGAGGGCTATAATGCATCCTTGGAAAAACAGCCGGGAGCCCTTCAGGGATGCTCACCAGGGAGCAGGCTCTGTGCAATATATTCCAATATCTCTAAGCAACAGCTTAATGTGCTGCCTTGTCTGCTTAAGTAGCACAGCTCCTCTGGCCTAAAAGCCTCGTCAGCAGAGGGTTATGGAGTGCAAATTGCTGCTGAATGAATTTGCTGCTTTGTTCACTCTGGTTTCCCCTCCCTCTCGTGTTATGACAGTGAAGTGACTCATCTTCACCTTAATATCATGTTTTAGAGAAATGGTCTAATATTTTGTACAACGTTCATTGTAAAAGACCCCAAACCAACAAAGCAGATGAAATCTGTCTTCTGGTGTAACATTTTCCGGTGTAATTATACAGAGCTGGCAACTTTCTGAACGTCCTTTTGGCCAACAAACATTGTGGAGTACAAGGTTTACAATACCATCAATTATTGTAAGGAAAAAGGGAAAAGCAGAACGGCCTGATTTGAGCTTAGTGAAACTTGATTCTAGCTTTGGACTGCAATCATTTATTACAGCTCTGTTTTACAATTAATAGCAGCCTGACCTACTTAAATAGGACATCGTAATTCTCGTGGCCATGTATGTGCTCATGAAAATTCAGTTCTAAGAGCATGAGCCTCATTGGTTATGTCAGTGTGATGGAGAAATATGTAAGTTGGATAACTAAGGTGAATTGAGTAGGAAATGGTGTGCTATGAAACTCATAAAAATAATATAAAATGCAAAAGATAAAAGGGAAGGGATTGCTGTAAGATGAGGTTTATGGCTGGTGCTCTCTGCTCATCTGCACCCCACGGTCATGGCCATAGTGGGGATGTTTGAGCAAGTGAGGGAGGGACTGGATTCAGTGTGAGCCGCAGAAGCAGCCAAAAGAGCAGTGACAGTCAGAGACACCTGGCTCTTGTCTCTTTGAAATCTACTTTGAGCCCCAAAGCAAAGCCCCCAAATTTAATTCCCTGGGGACTGAAGCTGTGAGGTCTTTGACTGGGGCTTTCACAGCGTGCTGGGTAAATAAGGTCCCCATCAGAAATCATATTGATGCAAATTAAAAATAACCACACCAAAAAGAAGTTTTGGATGCTTGTGGAGGAGAAGCAGAAAAAGCAAAGAAGTAAAAGATACACCTCTGTGTTTTCCACAGGGAATAATTTCTGAAGTGCAGAACTCACCAGGCCATGCAGGGCCTCCTGCCAAGGGGAATGATTTCAGACAAGTGTTGACTGCGTGGGAGAAAGTGTTTTGTGTTGGAGGGATGAGTTATCACTAAAGTTTTTCACTTTTAATATTTGGTGATATTGTTGTCATTTTATCAGTAAGGAGCACACTCAGGCTCTGAGAGGTCTCCATCTCCACCTGCTTCACAACTCCACTTGAAGGCAGAGAAAAATTATTTCCGTGTAAACATACCCGTTTTCACCAAATTCTGCAAACTCTTACTGAGGCTCCTTGCCATGAAGTTGATTTTCTATTTATTTTTTCCCTTTTTTTTTTTTCCTTAAATAAGAAGAATTGCTTTCTTCTTGCAAATGTTACATAAATTTCTTCCCCGCCTGGGATGTCAGGAGGTGCAGGAGCACATCTTGTACAGAAACACTCCCCAACTGCATCAATAATCTTTTTGTACTGCTCAGTGATTCCTAGAAAACTGCAGAGTAGTTTTGTGTCTCTGCAGGTTACTTGGCAATCAATTCTCCATCTCTGATAGATCCTAATTTACAGGGAGGATGTGACGAACTCCCTCCTCTGCAATCAGGAGTTGGCAGTGCCCATTCTTCCGTTCTTTATGGGTTCAGCAGAATAACATCATAGGAATAGAGGTGTTCTGCCAGAACTGAGCCTACTTGGTGCGGCGGGCTGTGGCCCT
>VZSR01001238.1:6063754-6141559 GCA_013398615.1 Brachypodius melanocephalos | reverse complement strand
TTGGTTTTCCAAAGAGCTCAGTTTTCCACCCCTCACACCCTGCCAGCTCAACACTCGGATTTGCTGTTCCCAAGCACGGACCTCCCATCCCTGCAACACCTTTCCATCCAGGAATGGTGTGGAAAAGGCTGATGATCCCCCCGGGATGTGATGAGATGAATTTTCCATATCAGCCCTTTCTTGCTGTGCTATTTCTTCCAGATGTTTTGAGATGATGTACTGGGCTCCCTTTAAGTGGGGTTTGTTACTGAGTGAAATGTTCAGATTTTTTCTGCTTTTTGGTCCTGATTTTGTGACACTAAAGCCTGTGCTTTTTTGAAAAAATGTGGTGAGTCTTGCCACTTTCTCAGGAGCTACTCAGATACCTGAAGTTGAGTAGGTTGATATTTCCTAGGTACCTTCAGCTGTAACTACAATGTAAAATACTTCCTTCCTTTTCAGTCTCATGGGAATGATCTATTATTTGATTTCTCATACCTCCTTAGTTTGGTTAATTCCTGCTGGTCCCCTTCATGTCCTCTTGAATACTAAAAAGAGGCTAATGCTAAATACTTGAGAGATTCTGAAAAAGGTTTGGTGATATTTAAAAGCCATCATGCATTGCTGCCCTCCCTCAATTAAGGTTCTTTTTTGAGTGATCTTTTTTTCCCTCTTTATTTTTTTTCCTAACTGTGCTGCTGCTATGTCACTGCCAAGCTCACAAAGGAACCCCAAGAAATCTGCCAGCCAAGCAGATAAGGAATCAGATGTTGTAGAGCACAAAGGTTTAATATATACAGAGAGCTTGAAAAAAAAGGGGTTTGCAAAATGATGGAAAGCTGCTAAAGTGAAAAGAAAGGGGATTTGGAGTGGGATTATGAAAGGGAAACCCTTTTCTGAAGAGAAATAAAATACCTTGGTCTCTAAAAAATATCTTAACTAATTCAGGGCAATTATAGAGAAGGAATAAGAACTTGCATTAGGCAAATGGGAAGCCCGTACAGCCAGCGGACTTTCTGGAGAGCCCATTGCAAAGCTGTGCCCAGTGCATTTAGGCTCTGGTTTTCTCATTGTTTTCTGGTTTTTGTCACATGAGGAATAATAGGGAAGAGCTCCAACCCAGGAAAGCATTTAACAAACTGTGGAAGGTAGGCCTTGCAGGGTCTAACTGGCTGCTGACCCTCACGGTGGCTTTGCTCCCCATGTCTGTGTAATTGAGCCTCTTTCTGGCCGTTAGAAAAGAGACATTCTGTAATTAAAATGCAGTTATCTCCAGCCTCATTAGCCCGGATCGTATTTCACTGTTCCTCGGAACACAGGCAGAGGTGGGACTTGTACTTGTTTCATTCCAAATGCAAAACGCCACTGGGTGGTTGCTCTCGGGTACAGACAGTGCCATGTGCTCCAGCGTTTGTCCTCGTGGAATGCGAAGCCATCCCCCAGATCCATCCTAATGACTCCATCAGCCACCCTGGCACCCCAGACAGGGCTGGCTACAAGGAACAGGGTCTCTCTGTCCACCCTTTGCCCTGGCAGTGCTTATCCCTCCTGGTGATGCCCTCCCTTTCTCCCAGGAGCGTGGAAGGGATGCAGGGCTGGGCTCAGTGAACCAAAAGGCTTGGGAGTTCCTGTGTCATTTCATTGTGTTGATAAAAATTAATGAACTATGTAGCTCTTGTCTCTCAATTATTCCACTCTGGCTGCTTTCTGGAAACGGTGAAGGATGTGGAGCTGCTGGAGCCAGTCCAGAGGAGGGTATGAAGATATTCCAAAGGCTGGAGCAGCTCTGCTCTGAAGACAGGCTGAGAGAGTTGGGACTGCTTGCCTTGGAGAAGAGAAAGCTCCAGGGAGACCTCTGAGCTCCTTCCAATGCCTAAAGGTGCTTGAGGAGACCTGGAAAGGAGCTTTGGACAAGGGTCTGGAGTGGCAGAACAAGGAGGAATGGGTTCAACCTGACAGAGGGCAGGTTAAGATGGATACTGGGAAGAAATTCTCTGTGAGGGATGGTAGAGGCTGCTCAGAGAAGCTGTGGCTGGCGCATCCCTGGAGGTGTCCCAGGCCACTTGGATAGGGCTTGGAGCAACCCGAGATAGTGGAAAGCAGGGGGAATGGAATGAGATGGTCATTAAGTTCCTTTCTAACCCAAACCATTCTAGGATTCTATGACTGAGCTGCTGAACCTGGCCAAAAGAAGAGCGACATTGCCAAGGTTAAGTGAAAAAGGGGATTAAAACCTCCAGTGTTTGCACTTTAAATCCCTTCAAACATCAATTAAGATTGTTCTGATAAAGATCCGGGCAGCCTCAAACAGCTGCTAAACACTGTTCCCCGTGTGTATCTCTGGATAAGACCACAAAGGAGCCTTTGTTCTTCAGTCGTGGCTGAAATCTAAATCTCAGTGAGTGCAGCTCAGGGGAGGTGACATGTTCTGGCACTGGGGGCCGCAGTGTGCAGCTTGTTTTCAAAAAAACGGGAGATGCAGAGGAGAGGTTCCTGAATATAGTAACTCTACCTGCACCCAGAACTGAGGCATCTGCCCAGGGATTTCATATTCACCAATGGGGAGGGAAATCTAATCAGGGCTTGCTAATTTTCTTGAAGTCAAACACCTGGGATTCACTTCAGACTGGCATTTTCCTGGAATAATTCAACAAAATGCTGTATATACACAGGCACTTGACTTTTCTGTTGTTTGATGAGACTACAATTTGTCTTCCTCTTGTGGTTCCTGCAATCCTTCCTCTCCTGCGGTTTGCAATTGAATTACCAACCTCTACCCCAGGAATATTCATCTGTTATGTTTTGGATATTGTTGTTCTTCAAAGAAAAGCAAACAATGCTAGTTTAAGCCAGTCCTCTCCCCAGGCAGATTTTATTGGAACCAAGTCCTGCCTCAAACCAGAATCCAATCTCATCTCCATTGTTGTGTATCTCTATTATTTCCCTCCTTGTCATTGCTTTTCCATTTCTTATTACTATGCAGCTCTCAATCTTGAGCAACATCATTCAGAACTAAACAGAAGTCACATACTGCTGCTTTTCTATTCATGTCTGCTTGTTACCTAATCCCAATCAGCTCTCTACTCAACATTTGCTTTTACCTGGGCTGACAGGCATACTTTTTAGCTGTAAATATTGCGAATCAGGGATGCAGAATTTTTCTTACTCTGTGAATCTGATCAAGGTCCTTTTCTAATGTGTTCCTGAACATCTGAATTCTGCTTTTCTCCCAACAACCTCCAGTACTGGTTTTGGCTAAGATAAACCAGACAGTGCTGTTTGGAGTCACTGCCTAGATGCTTTTCCATCTCATCCAGTGGCTGGGGTAGGATGGCTGGTTAGATTGTGCAGACAACCCAAGGCACCTTCCCCTGCTGGTGTCCAGCCTGGATCATGGTGGGCTGGATGCCACATGGGATCCATCCTTTGCCATGCCATGCGATTCTGCATGCAGCAGGGATAAAAAGCCCAGCACTAGGGAGCCCCAGGTTCTGCAGCAGTGATATTTTTGGGAGAAACACAGAGCTGTGCATGCCCAGCTTGATGTCTGCCCTGGTATGAGCACCAGGCCTGACCTGCTGAGCCCAGTGCCATGACCAGTGCTCACCCTGGCTGAGACACTGAGTCAAGGAGCTTTGCAAGGATCTTTTAGCTTGGAAAAGCTCTCTGAGTTCTTGGAGTCCAACCATTCCACCAGCACTGCCAAGCTCACCAGTAAACCATGTCTCCAGGTGCCACATCCACACTTCTTTTAAATCCCTCCAGAGATGGTGACTCCAGTGCCCTGGGCAGCCTGTGCCGGTGATGGACAACCCTTTTGGTGAAGAAATTTTCCTAATATCCAATTTAAGCCTCTGCTGGTGCAACTTGAGGCCATTTCCTCTGGTCCTGTTGGTTGATACCTGGCAGAAGACACTGTGCACACACGCACAGGCAGATGGGCATGTGGCATGGGAATTCCCTTTGACTCCTCAAGCAGAAACCCATGTGGATGGTCCTTTTTTTAACACAGCAGGTAAAAACTGAAGCAGTGAGATGGATCTTAACCAGGGAGAAATCTGGAGGTGGGGGGAGAAAGATGCTTTGGAAGGGGATAAAACTTGCTGCCAGGCTTTCCTCTGCAAGCAAGTCCAATTTCTCTCTCTCTCTCTCTTTGTTGGTTTTTTTTTTTTTTTTTTTGTGGTTTTTTTTTTTTTTTTTCCTTTTAGTGCTGTGTTATTCCTCCGTGGGCAGAAGGCTGCAGGCATTTCAATTTTCTTCAAGTCCTTGTTTCAAAAAGGGCCCAAAATATGTTCTCAGAGGCAGTAAACAGCAAGTGCACAATGCAGCTTCTCTAAGCCTCTCTTTTCCTGTCTCAGGGAGAAAGGAATTCTCCAAGCCCTAGAGCCTGACTCACTCGCTGTGTGAGCATGAATTAACCAGGAATGTTCGAGAATTATTCCTGAATAATTCATGAACCTGAATTAATCATGCATTTTCATGAATTATTCATGAATAACTCATGGAAATGCAAGGTTTATTCATGCTCCAAAAAACCCAAGGCTTTTTCTCTTCTCTTCTGCTCTCTCTCCCTGTAAGAAACAGACCTGAAACAAGCTAAGGAAAAAAAATGTATATGGGAAAATAACAGGAATAATAATGCTGAAACAAAACAACCAGGAAAAAAGAAAGCAAAAGCTCTTTTTTTCCTTTGCAGTCGGGACAGCAGGTGGGAGCTTTCCAAACCAGACAAAGGAGACTTGCCAAGGAACTGTGGTAAAGGGACAAGCCCAAGGCAAGGAAGTGTCCGGTCACCTCCTCACCTGGAACAGGCAGCAGAGACCTGGAGGGACAGGAGACATCTTGCACGACTCAACACCTGGAGCGGTGCTAACCAGGCAAGGAGCAGCTCTGTTGCTATCAGGATTGTGATCTCTCTCTCTCTTTTTTCTCTCTCTCTGTTTGTGTGTTCGTGCAGTTTTGTTGCATTCATAAGGGTAAATGAACAACTGGTTTGGGGAAGCAAGATCAGTGTGGTTTCTTTAAATGTTAAAGGAAAACCCTCCAGAGAGCCGTTTGGGCTGGGGTTGTTTGCTGTTTGGAATGCGGAGCTCTGTTTCTGAGAGGGAGAGGGCTCAGCTCTGCATTTATCCCAGTTTCTGCTCTGTAGCCTTCCCTGTGTTTAGGAGAGGGCTGGGGGCAGCTGCCTGCTGCAGGGAATGGGGTGTGGGGAGACAGGCACTCAGATAATTCGTATATGGAGCTTCCTGATAAAAATCAATGCCAGGGTGTGTATCAGTCAGGAGAAAAGGGTTGGAGAAAACCAAGTGTGAGACTATGCCAGCAGGGCAGACTGGCAGGTTTGGGGAGAATTACAGTTCCTGCAGGGAGCTTTGCTGCAGCTGATGGTGGTGGAAGTGGGGAAGGAGAAAGTTCTCCAGGGTGAACTTGAACCTTCCAAGTGAGAGGAATCAAATCCAGCCAGGATTTTAACGGGGGTGTGGAGACAAAATAAGAAACTGGAATAAATTGGGTCCTAGCTGCCTTTCCTGCCAGCTTGTCTCTGCTCCAACTCTTCTCTGTCTGCCCCAGCTCTCTCCCATCTTCTTTGGACATCATGGCTGCTCTCCACCTGGTGTCCAGCACATGGGCTCAGCCCTGTCCCCAGAACCCTTCTGCCAAATCCTGCTGCCAGGCAGAGCAGGCAGGACTGGGGTGGTGCTCTGCCCTTAGGAGCTGGAAAGAAACCTCTCCTGAGCCAAGCAGCCCTCAGCTCCTCAGCTGCTCCTCTGCCATGGGAGGTTTTGGTAATCGCCACCAGCCTGGCTCTCCAGTTTCTCCACTGATTGAAGTCTGCAGCTCCAGGGGCAGAAAGAGACATGTCAGTGGGCAGAGGAGTGGGCCAGAACTTAGGATCCAGCTCCTTGCAGCTTTGTTGCAAGACCTATCGCTGGTCTGTGCCTCAGTTTCCCCATGGGTGAAATAAAGGGAATTTTGTGTTCGCCTTATGGAAAGCATTTTGATGTTTACTGGGGGAAATAATTGTACAGACAAAGGAATAATCATTTCCTGGAATACCTCTGGGTCTTTTTGAGTCTCTTCTCTGCACTGCCTTGATATCACACAGACACAGCCCTGCACTGGAGCAAACTGCTGTGGATCCACTGAGGTAATTTGAGCTGTGATGGTTCACGGGGGCAGAGGAACCAGCCTGTGTCTGCTCAGTGGCTTGTTCAGTGTCTGCTCAAAGTGTCTGCTGTGAGGGCTGGCCCTGCCTGATCCCAGGTGAGACCTGGCATGGCCATCATTGCAAAGGACATTTGGATGCACTGAAGGCATGTGTGGCTGTGCTCAGTCAGACCCAAGATAATCTCCCAGTGAAGAGCTTTAGGATGAAGCAAGCTCAGAAGGGTGGAAATGGGAACAGAAAAATAACTGGTAGAGAAAATACAGGGCCAAGCATTTTATATCTGCAGGTTGTGCTGCCCCAGGTAGAGCACTGCTTGTGAACACTCCCAACCACAGGAGAGCCCAAACCCCTGTGGGGTGACATTCCCACACTGCTCCCTCTGCTCCAGGTGGGCAGCCCTGATGTCAGCCAAGCTCTACGTGCTCATCAGCTGGCCCGACGGCAGCCGGGTCATCAACATCGAGAACATCAAGGAGCCCCGCAAGCCCTTCCACCTCTACACGGTGGGGGAGCAGGTCCTGGCCCGCTGCCCTGGCTTCAGTGGGCTGTACTGGGGCGTGCTGGAAGGCATAAGTGGTAAGTGACACCTCCCTGGCCTGGGTGTGCAATTTGGGGTTGCTCAGGAGAAACCTTCCAAGAAGGAGTTTAGTTGCTGAAAGATCTTTTCCTACAGAGCATAAGGATATTTTGGAGAGGAAGCTGCTGGAAGATCGACAGCTCCTGGAGAAGTTAAGTGAGTAAAGGCTTTTGAACATTTCACCTTTCTACTTCCATGGGGCTTTTTGGGTTGGAAGGATGCTGAGCACGTTGTCCCATCATAAATTTCACATCACTGCAATCAGTGTACAAAGCATTGAGTGGGAGTGGAAGATACACAACCTTGCTGTCCCACTGCACATCCTGAGTATCTCCCTTCCTTTCAGAAGAAGAACCAGCTGTCCACAGCATGATGCCATCCCCACCAAAAAAATCCAGGAAAACCTTTCCAAAATGGACCCCAGGGAATGCACCCAGGAAATACCCCAATGACAAGACCTATCCTGCAAAGCCACTGCTGAGGGTGGCTGAGGCCAGCCTGCCCCATGATGCTGGCAGCTCTTCCATCCTCAAGGACAGACGTGTCCTGGGAAGCATGGCAGGCAGCCCCCGCTCACTGGCAGCTCCTCCCCACCCAGCCAGTGCCTTCACACCTCCATCCACCTTCATCACCATGGCCATGCCAGGCCCAGGGACTTCCCAGAGTGAAGAGGACATGGCTGGTCCAGCTGCCAGAGGTAACCTTGGGTTCTGGCTCTGCTGCTTGGTCCTGAGTGACAGGGTGGGATGGAGACGTAGAGCAGCCAGAAAACCTCTGCTTTGCTCTGGGACTCTATGGGGTTTGTCTCTGGGCTACAGAGGTAAGAGCTGGTATTTCCTGATCCTTTCCACCTGAGAGATCTCCTCCAGGAGGGCTGTCTCAAGGGAGATGCCTGTATGTAGTGTATGGTCTCTGCTCTGTCAGGCACCAGCTCTGTCTTTTGGGCTAGCAGTTCTCTCCCCCCAAGCCAAAAGACAATATGAATGAATGCCTGCCTGAATAACTGAAATTCCCAAAAGCCATGTGTCTCCATTAGTCAAACCTTCTCAGATTTGCCTATTTCCCTATTTTTCCACCCACTGCTACACCCATTAAATGCAGTTATGAAAATATGCTAGTGTCTTATTTACCTGCTGACAAACAGGAGCATCCAGAGACACGTTGGCTCTGCTTGCCTTGCCCCCACCATATCTTTTGCACTGGGAACAGAAGCCCTCGAGATGCCACCTTTCTCTAATAACTAATCCTCATTGATCAGTCCTGGAGAGGCTGTCTCAATCACTGTTTATGCAAATGGAATAACGTGTTGCCATGCAATCTAGCAGGGGTGCTTAGATAATCTCTTCTGGAGACAAAAGGATTCAGGACCTTTTCAACAGCTGATTCTTCACCTTGTCTCCCACCCCTGCTGCAGATTATGTTGCCCTTCCAACGAAGAGGAAGTCAGATGGCATCTTGTCCCCATGCCAGCAGCAGATCTGTCTGAGCAGGTAACACCTGAAAGCACAGTAAGGACCCTGAATGTTCCACACCACACATACTGATTTTGGTTCACTCTGTCTCTGCTCTCTGCTAGTCTTTGCTTTGAGTGGATGCTCATGGAGGTTAAACCCAAAGCATAGAAGGTAACAGGAGATTGTGTGGGCACATACAGTAGAGAAATGAGCCTGGGCACATACTGTAGAGAAATGAGCCTGTGCTCTGCAGTCCTGATTCCATGGCAGGTCAATGGGTGGTCCCCCATATATGTGTGCCAGGGCGATGCACAGGAGCTTGTCCACATGAAGAACCCCTCATCTTCCCTGTCAATCTATTTTATTTTTGTTGCAAATGAAACCAGAATTGACTTTGCTTTGAATTCCAGATAATTCTCCTCAGGAATGAATATGAGTATGAGCACAAAGCTTTTTGTGACAGTGCTATTTAACTTGCTTGTTTCTTCCAGCCGTGAAGAGCGAAAGACTGATGCTTTGCAAGAAATGGATGGCTTCGAGAGGGTTCACAAAAATTTCAGTCTTGGTGAGGTGGAAAGGTAATTAGCAAAAGGAGGCATTTGTTCCTAACTGTGTTTTCCTCCTCGTGAGCAGTGAGATCACAGATGGGTGGCAAAGTGGGACAATTTTAAATCCCAAAGTTGCTGAGTCTCTTTACAATCAAGCCAGGTGTTTCTGATTGTAGTGCTTGGATTCAGAGCTGCTCTAAAAGAAGGCTCTAAAACAGTGCAGAAACAACAAAGCTCTTGCCTATAACAATCAAAACATGGTTGTGTGTTCCTTGGTTTATTGTTCATTACTTCGATGACCAGTGTCCAGTGACAAAGTGATGCTAGGGACAGTTTTAGTGCAAAGAAATGGGTTAAAAAAAAATCGTGTTATGGTTCTTATATTGTCATTTCCCACAAATCTGTTGTTTAATACCACAAATATGTGTGCCCTGGGACTTGGAAGACAGGCTTTATGTCTTTCCTTACAACTGAGAAGAAAATTGAGTATCAAAGTCTCCATGTATGCATGTCAAGGGGGAGTTGAGGGTTAAACTGAACATTCCTGGGCACTGAAAAGTCCAGACCACGACATTTTTCACTCCTGCCTTACTCCTCACCCAGGAATAGCTGGAAGGGCTGATACTCTGTCAGAGATGCTGTCCAGCCCTGCTTGCAGAAGGCATCTAATCACTGCTTGGGTAGAGGAACGACATCCACAGTGAGGACATGGTGTCTTCTTGCCTTTACACAAGCAACTTTAATTTTTCAGGGCAGAGAAAATAGAGCAGCTGGAGAGGATGGTGTTGGACCTCCAACAGGACGTCCTCTCTCTGAAGAAGAAGGTGCAGAGGCTGGAATCCCTGTCCTTCCAGGAGGAGCCCCACCGACAGCCGTGTGAGGTGGTGGAGCTCTTCAATGGCTACACCAAGGAGCAGCTCAAAGAGACCATCAGGTTTGACCAGAAAATCAGCACAGCCTGCAAGACTCTGCTCTACAAACTCTTCACCTCTGACTACATCCAGAGCCACTCCATCACAGGGCGCAGGGGCAACACCTTCCGGGAGGCAAAGCCTATGATGGACGAACGCTGCATCAAAATCATCAGGGTGCTGCTGAAGCAGAAGTTTGGAGATCACCTCAGTGACACCGTGATCACGGAGAAGATCCAGAACGTGCAGAAAGCCCTGAGGCAGAAATTCAAGACAGAATGTCTCTGAGGCGTGGGGGATTTGGTGTCTCCTGCTGCCATTCCCTGAGCAGCCTTCCCAGGAAAGATGAGCTGAGCAGCTGCTGCTCAGTGGATTTCCCCCAGGGAGCCAACCCAAGTGAACCATGTGCTAAACACAGCTCAAACACTGCCAAACCTCTGCCTGCATTAACCAAGCAGGAATTTGGCCCAGCTTGGCTTGGTTTTCGCACTCTACAAGCTCTTTCCCATCCAGGCTGTGTGCAAACCTCACTGTGCATGCATGGAATCACCTCTGTGACTCTGATGATGTGCTCAAAGGATTCAGGGCTTTGTTTGAGTCCAAGAATGGGTCAGGAAGGTAGTCCTGTTCCACACTGCAGAAATGTTGGCTTTGGGATAGGGGATCCAGCTGCAGACGGACTGTGTCACCAAATGTGGCTTCTCTCTGTCTGCCTCTGGTTGCCTTGTTCTGCCTGTGGGACAATATTTACTCTTTCCTCACAGCCAATATTATATTTCCAGCAGTAGCAGAAAGGCAGACTCATTAAAATGACACCTTAAAACATTCAGAAAAAGATAACTTGATTTTTTTCTGTCTGTTTTAATGTAGCCATATGGAAGGGTTGTCTCCCCTAACAAAAGCCTGCTGAACAGGAGAAGGGGTCATCCATGGAAGTTACATTAATTTTTCTTTCAAGATCAGATTATTTCCATACAGGAGAAATCCCTTACATTTTTATGACACAAGAGTGAGGGATGGAGGCAAAAGTATGGCCCAACTTTGCTTCAAAGATGTACATATTGTGGACACTGTCACTAATATTTAAATACAGTATTTTTATCCTAGATAAGAAGTGCCAAGTGCAACCAGACACTTTGCTGAGAGGCAATAAAGAAGGTCTAGAAAGACACATCTTTTCCTAAATAATTCAGAGCTGGAGTGTGGGTGGGTTAAAATTGTTCTAAGCGTTAGAAGAATGAGATGCTGACACCAGTCCAGCACTTAACAGAAGTGCTGAAAAATACCAAACATTCCCTTTTACCGAGGCTTCTCAGACAAGAAATTGGTTTCCTCAGCCTAATTTTTAAATTATTCAGGAAAAGAAATGCCAATGGGTTTGCATTAATCAAAACATTTGGTTTAATTTATATGTTTTGCTGTGTTTCCAAGTACTTAATTTGCTCACAGTTACATGAGAAATAATAATGCAAAATAAATGTATTGGAGAAACAAGGAGCTGTTTGGAAAGGGAAAAAAGGAGAAAGGTGTTATTCTCAGAATTTTCCTCTGCCTTTTTTTGAACTTATCTATTAAAGTGGGATTAATGCTGTGATGTATTTTGGTTTTGGAGGGAGATAGACTTGTCAATGTTTCTGGCACTATTTTCATCAGATATCTCCAACAGTCATGTTAAATTGCAGAAGTAACCACTAAAGCTATTCCTTCTGTTTTCCTAGTGCAAATGCTTTTCCTAACTATTGTGTGATGATTTCTCCTTCATAGGACCTTGACCTGAGCAGCAGTTGGAGCAGGTCTGCTGTGGTCACTCAAAGCACAGCCAGTCCTGGAAAATACACTGAAACTAAACAAAACTGCCCCAAAATCTCCTCAGTACAGAAACACACCTTGAAATACAGCCCTGCTGGAAAGCTGGGACCTTCGCACCACAGGCCTTAGGTTGAAATCACCGCTCAGGGAAACGCCCCCAGTGGTGTTTTTAATGTTAACCTATCAAAGAGAAGATCAAGGAAGCACAACTTTATCCTGCAGAAACTTAAGGCTCATCCAGTGCCACCCCCTGCCATGGTCAGGGACACCTTTCACTATCCCAGGTTGCTCCAAGCCCTGTCCAACCTGGCCCTGGATACTTCTGGGCACTGCTCTGGGCACCCTGTGCCAGTGTCTCTCCCAGTCTCCCCTCTTGATGTTCATCACATCCCTCACCAAGCTGCAGCCTGAAAAGCCAGCTCACAAATGTTATTTATTAAAATAAGTGCTGCTGCTGTCCTCCCCCACTGAGCCCACTCTGACGAGCTGCAGATCACTCCTGTGAGCAAAGGGAGAAAAAAGAGCCAGGGAATGGACTTGCTGCAGGGTGCCATGGCTCCCAAACACATGCTGGCTCTAATCAGCTCCCCGAGAAGCAGATGAGCTGGATGACCTTTCTGCTTGAAAAGCCCTTTGGTGGCTCCCTCAGAGGTAACTTCCCAGCCTAACACACTTGCTGGTATTCAGGAGTGCTCCTGGTAAGTGGGCTGATGGATGATCTGCGGCTCCGTGCGCAGCACAGGCACAGCGCTAATGAGACGATGCTCAAATGGGCCCTTCTTGGTGATAAAAGTTGTCCTCAGATACTCTCAAAGGCTTTGATATGGCAGAGAGGGTTGAAGAAAGGCAAGGCAGGTGGTTTTTTGTCAAACTTCCTTTTTTAAAATATTTGTGAGCTGGAGGCAGCATTTGCAGGCTAATTGGGAGCACTGGCAGCTGCTGGCGATCAAACGTCAGCGTGAGGATGCCGATGCTCTCACCTCCCTGAACTCTCCAGCTCTGGCTAATCAGCCTCCAGAGAGAGGATCACACAGCACTGGCATGTGGCATTCCCTAGGGGATGCAGGGGTCAGGGCAGATAGAGGAGGAGGAGGAAGGTTTGTGCCAGAACCACTTCACTCGAGGGTGTTCAAGGCCTGTGTCTCTCTCTAAGCGGTGAAGGGCAGCTCTATTGAATGGAATTAACTTCCCACTTTAAATGAATTACCAGGAAAAAGTAGACAGCACTTGCTGTTGAGATTGATTACTCTGCTGGATCTGCAGCATCTTGTTAAAAATGATGCTCCTGCTCAGCTTCTGGGTGAGGTGGGTGCAGGAGTGTGTGGACAGCAAAAATGAGCGTCAAATCTCAGGGGAGGTGTCCAAGGAGGTTTTGCATTTGGTCCAAAAGCAAGAGAAATGGTGCTTGTCAACATTTGCAAATGCAGGACAGGAATGGAACATCCAGTCCTCTCTCCCTCCAGTAGTATCTGGAGCAGCAGGACTGACCTCAGGTTTGATTCAGGTTTGATGGGTTGTGGGGCTCTCTGAGGGCCCTTGGTCCCCAGCACCCCAAAACACTGCAGTGGGGCCTTGCCACACCCCCACCACCTGCTTACACCTCTGTTGTTTCCTTAGGAACCAGCTGAAAGCTGCATGTTACTCACTGGCAGCAATACACAGATTTTCAGGGAAAGATGGGAACCTTTCCACCCTGCTCCGTATCAGCTTTTACATTTTCAGCTGGGTCAACATGAGGGTTCTGAAATTTCATAAAAATCATAGAATTGAGTTGGAAGGGACCACTAAAGGTCTTCTAGTTTCAAATCCCTGGAATGAGCAGGAACATAATCAACTAGATCAGGTTGTTTAAAGCCACATCCAACGTGACTGTGGCTGTTTCCAGGGATGGTGCATCAACAGCTTCTCTGGACAACCTGTGCCAGGGCTTTTTTTTTTTTTTTTAAGATTCCAGTTGTAAAGGTGCTGCTGGCAGCATGATTTCTTGTGGAAAAAAAAAAAAAGCCCAAACAAGAGAGAGATCATTTGATGTTTAACCCCATTTATTTAAAATTAATTTCCTTGACCCTGCCAGGGGGATTCCATGTTCAGTACAGGCAGATTTTAATTTTCCTGTTACATGGTTTGTAGTTCTCACTCACTGCTGAGTCTCTCAATGCTTGCACTGTGTGCATCCCTCAGAAACCAAAACACATTCACTTAATGACATGCAGACTGTGAGTATCAGATAAAGGAATGATGTTAAAACGAAGCTGAATCCCTCCCTGGGTTTTAATCGAGGCTTACAAAGCCTGGCTGCCTTTACATGGCTCTGCCTGGTGTTCCAATCAGGTTGGATGCACTTGGAAAAATCTTCTGCACAGGAGGAGCAGTAGGTGATGGAAGAGTTTTGGTTTGATATCCTCCATCAGGCAGCTGCAGGAACAGGGATATCTCAGCTGGGGGATGAAAGAAATACCAGAAGGACAAGCCCTGACCTGTGTGAGTCTGGAGTTGTGTGTCATTTCCTACTGTCACCCACACACAAATACTCTGTGTCACAGGAAGATTTAATTTTATTTTTTTTCTGCTAAATCTTTGTCTTGTTTGGTTTCAAAAAGCCAGTAAAAATAAAATGACCCACATAGAGTGGGAATTGTATGTGTGTGTTTTGCACTTCTGGACTATTTTTTTTATAAAAGTAAGTTTTTATATAATTTTACTTTCTTCTTGAAATAATATCTGCTTTTTTGCCTTTTTTTTTGGGTTTTCTTTTTTGAGTGCATTCCCATACCTGGTAAGTGTGCAAATACATCAGATTTTATACTTAAAGCAGCCTTTTATATCTCTGCCTCAGTCATATATTCATTACACTTCACTTTAACCAGCATTTCTCTGTCTGCATTACATGATCACATTATTCCAACTCATATCTCTCCATCTCCCCCACCTTTTCAGAGCTGAATGGAACTGGGGAGATCATTATTAAAACACGGAAAGCACAGAAATAAAATTAACCAGAGCACCAGTTCTCTGTGTGCTGAATGCACTGAGGAAATAAAAGGGCCTTCCACTCCTAATAAAATCTGGATGTGAATTGCCTCATAAAAGCTTGGATGAATTATATTCAGAGGCCAAAAAGAGAGGAGAGAGAAGAGAGAGCGCTTGGAGCCCTCCACCAGCAGGATGCTCTCCCTGCCCTGGTGTGCAGCCCAATGGAAATGCCATGAAAGCCTTGGAACCAGGTGAGATGTTCTGCTCAGAGGATGAGCTTCAGGCCTTGATGGAACACTTGAGTCACAGGGCCACAGGCTGGTAAAGTCCCTCCCAGTGAAATTAGTCCTACTGAAGTTGCTGGAGCTCTTCCCACTGCCTCCTGAGGTCTCAACCCTCACTTTGGTTCTTTCCCAAGTCCCTGGATGGTGGAGGAAGGACCCTGAAGAGGTGTGGTGAGTTCTCAGCTCTGTTCTTGCCCCACTCTGATATCCCAGGGTCCCAGAAAGGTTTTAGGAGATGGACTAGGTTTCTCAGCTTCATCTGTGTGCTGGAAGATGAAGGTGCTGAGCAACATGCCCCAGGTGTCACCAGCACATTCCTGCTGTCCCAGGACATCGCTGTTCCCAGGAGATGCACGCTGGTTACATCCTTACCTTTAAGGATATGTTTGATTGCGTGGGCTTTTCTTTTGGCACGTGGATTCAGCTGAAGCCAAGGGGACAGTGCCTAACTGAGTAATGGAGAGATTAACAACCCAGAAAGCCAGGACTGCACGGTGCTCATTGATTGTTCCTCTTAAATATAAGCAGAGCAGCCCAGAGCATCAGGCATCTGGGGGGAGAGGAGACTGCAGAACTGATGTACTCCTGCTAATGAATAATCGTTAAACTCCAAAGGAGTTTATTATTATTGCCATTAATTCTGGTTGTACTGTGCCTGGAGACAAGGAAGGTGGAGAAAGATGAGTTCATGACCTACATATTACAAGCTAGATTTTATCCTGGTAATATGAGAAAATCGATCATTTCTTAAGTGAGAGGACTGATAAAATCACTGACTTTGGAGGAGCAACATCATTGCTTTTATGTGTTCAACAAGCTCACTGGGATGGTGCTGGAGAAGGGTCAAATCCCTCTTCTGGACACCCTAAGGTCAGGAGTTAGTTTGCCCTCAGTTTCCCAGGAGCAGGAGGGAAGCAGGAAACACCATCAGTGCTCACACCTTCACTGATCTTAGGATTTCTCCTCTGTGCTAACCTGAGTCTACCTGAGGTTTTACTTACCCTGAGTTCAGAATAAATTGCCAAAAGTCAAGGAAAGCCATAGGAAGATCCCTCCAGCCATAACAGGCATTTAATGTTGTTCCCTAAGGTGGTTTAATGTTGTTCCTTAAGGTGGATCAAGAGTAAAACGCTGTCATGATCAGAGAACCCTGCTCTTCTTCACACTCCCCAAATGACTCCAGCACATTCCTTGTTTTACCTCTGAGCAAGAGGACTCCTTCCTCTCCTGGAGACTAAAAAGTGAAAGATAGAAACCACCCACAAAAAATATCTGTTGTCATTTGTGCAGACCAAAAGGAAGCTGCAAACTGCTCTCTGTCTTTTGGGTCTTTGATCAATGTGTTTCCCAACTCTCTAGGGCTGAACCAAGAAGAAGTTGGGTTTGCCTTCTGCAGAAGTGCTGCCCTCCCATGTGGGGATGTTTCTGTATTTCTTGACTCAAAATGGAAGGAGCAAATATGAATGTATTCATGACCCTTCCCATGAGAACTTCAGGGTGAAAAAGGGAATCAGTCATTTTAATGGCTTGTCTTGGTGGAGGAATTTTACACTTTATTGTAGTCTTGTCATTAATTCAATAATTCCTATTTATATAGTACCCAGTGCTCATTTAATCAATGCTCTGAGAAGTGGGCTAGGAATGTTTATTTGTGGGAGGAAAAGTAATTCCTGAGAAAGCCAGGAGCAGATCTTCTTTCTGGTGAATAATTTGAAAGTTGGAACTGTCATCCCAATGTTTTTCCTGTAATTGCTGCAGACTCTGACCCACTTTTTTGTGCTTGCACATCTTGGAGGGCTGCATTTACCAGGTCACTTGAGAGCCACCAATTCAAACCAGGGAAATGTGGGCATTTCCAAAAAACTGAGAGAAGGTAGGGACCTACCAGCAGTGTTCTTTAGGAAAAATGACCCACTAACCCTGCCTGCCCTGGCAAAACTGTGCCATAAATCTGCACTAATCTTTGATGACAAATGGCCTGGAAAGTGGGGACGGAGAAAGCTCATGCTCTCTTGTGAGAAGAAAGATGAGTTAATTCTTGATTAGGAAAGACAGCAAGTGGAGACACTTCCAGCTGCATGGACATTGTCTTGACATTGCCTGTAAAATGCCTAATGATGACAGTTAGTGTGAATTAGCTGCAGAATATGTTTTACTGTGTTTTGTGGTCCCCAGGGCAGACATGCCAGAGACTTTTAAAGAGAGTGAAAACAGAGAAGGGGAGGCCTCCATAGGGCTCATTTTGAATTTGTAATGTCTGGTTATTAATGGCATTGTACAGTCAAAAAGCCACACATGGCTCCCATATAGTACATGTTAAACCTCAGCATGTTCTCTCTTTACAAATAAAAGCATGGAAAAGTGGATGGATCCCAAAATGATAAGCAGAAATGTACCTGAACACAGGAATTGGTTTTTTTTTTCTGGGCTGTTTTTTTCTAGGCTGAAAACTGGGATTATGTTTTTGGTGAGCTGCTGAACTGGCAGCTCTTCCCATCCCTTTCCCAGGATGCCAGTGCAGGGTCTGATTTTCATTGTTGAAGTCAGTGAGAGTTTTCCTCAATATCTTTGGCCATCAGAAATTCAAATACAAGAAAAAAAAAAAAACAACTCATCAGAACTCAGCAGGATCCAATTTTCCATCCCTGAATTTCAATTTGACAACAACAGTCCGTAGAAAAAAATACAAATATGATTTGTATCAGGAAGGAGAGAGAATTCTGAGAGCTCTCGTGTTGTTCGATCACTTTAAAGCCTTTCCTGCAGAAACTGAAATGGTGAAATCCTGCTTGAAATGTGCTGAGTGCATTTACAGGCAGAGAGATGAGATGAGTAAATCTTCTTCAGCTTGGAGCAGCTTCCCCCGGACTTTTATCTTTATCCACTTAAATACAAAGACAGGAATTTTTTTTTTCTGGCTTATCTGTGGATTCACCCTGAGTGTTTCTGGTTTAGTCACCCAGCTCAGGGAAAGAAGAACCAAAGAGGTTCCAGCTCTTTCACCCTCCTCAGCCTTTTCTGTCCTGTGATGTTAATGAGTGATGATGCTTCATGAGGGTTTTTCACAGAATATTGCTGCTCAAAATCACTTTGGTGCACTGAGACTCTTATTTTCCCAGTATATCAAGAGCTTTCTGCAAAGCATAGGAATAAAGACAAATGAAGTGTTGTGGCTACAAATCCCATAATGGCTTGACCTTTATTTGTCTCAGAATCCCTGCCATCATCGCCCACCAGATTTGAAGCCTGGCCTGGGTAAGAACCACCACAGGTTCACTTTGGCTTCTGAATATTAAAATCCTGTCACCCAGGTTTAGGGGTTTCTTCAGGAAAAGGACAGCACAAGAGCAATGCTCTCCCTTTCCATCTACCCAGCACAGAATCAATTTTGCTCAAGCGTCAACTTCTATTTCTCAGAAATATTTTTACTGCTTTCATTGCTGGACATAAATGCAACTGTTTTGTTTTCTTATTCAGAAAAGAAATGAAACAAACCCCTCACTTATCCTCACTGCTCAACTTTGATAGAACTACGGCTTAGAAAATTCTATATATTAATAGTGTGAATCACTTAAGTGAGGTAAAAATTTCCATGATGCTTTTAGTGTAGGCAACTTATCAGGGGCTGCCTTTTAATCTGTTGTAGCAATCTTGAACATTAAAGCCAGGTTATTTCATAAAGGGATGTATTCCTTTCACTGGGGAGGTTAATATCACCCATGATTATATTTGACATTTGGGCATGGCGTATTATTTTTCATACTGTGTCTGAGCCTAACTACCCACTCCTCTCATGAGCAGGGTTTGAAGTGGGTACATTTCAAATCTCTGCACACATCCATGAGTGCCATCCTAAAAGCCTCATCACTGGAAGTAAGAAAAGACAATTTAATGAACAAAATGGGGAGGGTGAATTCAGTAAATTAAATTTCTCCGGAGCAAGCAAAAGGTAAATGTTGTTGTTGTTGTGCATTCCTGCTGAGGAAGCTACAGAAGGGGAGAGGGTGCTGTGTTCCTTGGAGGAGAATCCTCAGAACATCCTCCCTGGAAATATCCCTGAACAAACAGTGCTGGGGTGCAGCTGATATGCAGCCAGGCCCCCCAGCTTCTTGCACAGATTCCTTTCAGAATACAACCCACAGCATGGCTTAGGGCTCTCCTCTCCCCAAGAAACAGGGATGCATTGGAGGGACAGGTCCGGGGGCTGATGTCTCAGTCTGAGAACTCTTCATGTCCTGTAAAGCCAACAGGCCAGAGCCCAGGACTGTTCAGGGGAAGGTCCCTTGGGAAATGCCCCTCTGGACCCCCTGTCCTCTCTCCCCTTGTTCCCAGACTCACATACTCTGCAATCAGAGCTGGTTCCAATCAGAGCTCCTGTACTTATATTCTGGGTGTTTTACAAGCGCAATTTTGTTTAACATCGCCCCTGAAGAGCTCTGTAGTGTTTTGCAGAGCTGGCTGTCAGTGCAGGGCTGCTGAGTGTGAGCCTGGAAGGACCCTTCAGGGCTGCAGATGGTAAAACTAATCTTGAATTTCCGTGCTGGGCTGGTGAAGATGGCAGTTCTCAGTTAGAGTAAATGCCTTCTGTTTAGCAGTCAAAGGAGCCCATGGCTCATCCTTGTCTCCACGTGAATTGATCTGCAAACCTGAGCTCTTCGCTCTCTGTTGGAGCCCCACGGGCTCCTGTTTGTCTTTGCTAAGTACAGGGGGTTGAAGGTGGAGCTCTGGATGCTGTTCTTGGACATGAATAACTTGAGGAACTTACTGCCACCAGCAATACCTAGAGCTCAGCAAGCTCTTTAAAAAACCAGGGCTTTCTACTTAAACTGTGAGTTCCTGGGTGCTGTTCCTGCCATTGGCCAGCTCTTTGCAGTGTGTTGAAGCCAGCAGGGCCTTGATGTGGCCTTTGGGTGTTTGGTTTTGTTAAATCACTGCTCTGTTTTAGGCTTTGGTCAGCCTTAGAGCCTTGGTTGTGTCCCAATGAGCCCTGGGAGCAGAGCAGGGGACTGAGAGGGAAGAAAGGGATCTGAGGAGATGACAGTGCAGGAGAGGGAAAGAGGGAGTGGAATTAAATCACCACCAATTTCTGAGGCACAACAATGCATTAGGGGATTTCATGGAAGATTCGAACAACGGGGCTTGGAAAAACTCCCTTCCCAAAATTCCGTGTCATCAAACGTCATTTCCGCAGTCCCATCCTTTGATTTATTTTCAAAGGTAGCTGATAATGCTCCCATAAATTCCTCTGCTTTTTTCTTTTATCTGATCCTGACACTGAGGCTGCAGTGCAGGAAAGGCTCCAAACAGGGAGAGCAGCAGCTCTACCCTTTGTTTCCTGCAGTGCAGAGAATTCAAGACAAAAGGGACTCTGTAGGACTAAAAGAGCAAACCTAAGCAGGCAAGGAAAGAAAGAATAAACAGATTCCAGGCTCTCTGAACACTGCTTGGGTGAAGACACAAATCTATGGGATCAGAGCCCACTTCCCTTTGCTTCCTGACACAGCCCAGTGTTCCCTGGTGGTGTTGGCTCTCAGGGGTTCTCCAGAAATGGAAGCCCCACTTGACAAACCTAAGCACAGCTTGGCAAAATGTCACTGCAATGAGGCCATTTGGATTAATCACAAAACATCCTGAACTTATCAGGGCCAGGATTTTATCCTGAAATCCCCTTATTGCTCTTACACATAAAGACAGTCCCAGTTAAGGAAAACGAGGGTGGGAGAGGGCATCAGGATGTCACAGAAATCTGCTCCTCCATCCACATTTATCTGATCTGTCATTTCCATTCCTGTTTACACAAATCTCATCAACTTTTCCCCGTACAGTTGGCTCCAGTGTCCTTATCCCTGGGGAAGCTTCCCAATGCCTGACTCCCACCTAGGATGGGTTAGGGAAGTTCCAGAGGTCAGTTCAGCATGCAGATAACCTTGCCTGTTTTTTGAGAAGTGGTCCAGTGGAATATTTTTGTTTTATAGGACACACCTTTGGGCAAGCTGATGGCTTTTTATTTATCAGCCCCAATTTTTTCCAACCCACCTGTTTTCACCTGTGGCACAGCACTATTTAAACAGAGCTGCTCATGGAGGAGCCCAGGACTGTTCAGGGGAAGGTCTCTTGGGAAATGCCCCTCTGGACCCCCTGTCCCCTCCCTCCTTGTTCCCAGACTCACATGCTCTGCAATCAGACCTGGTTCCAATCAGAACCTCTGTACTTATATTCTGGGGTGTTTTTTTTATGGCTGCAATTTTGTTTAACATTGCCCCTGAAGAGCTCTGTAGTGTTTTGCAGAGCTCCAAGTACAAGAGCTCCTTGAATCTTTCCCCTAAGTATTCCTGCCTCTGTCAGGAAAGAATATTAGAAGAGTGTGGTCCTGCCTTCCCCTCTCTCATTTGGAGGCTGTGATTCATGTTTTACAGCATCCTGCTCCCATTACCCAGCTCTGCTTTCAGGAGGTTTGTTCTCTAGCATCTCCTACAGCAGCAGGACTAATGAGTTTTTATGCCCCATGGGTTTAGATCCTTTATCTCATATCTGTTCTCTTTGATTTCAGCAATCCTGATCCTGTATCCTGCCCCTTGGCCATCCTGTCCAGATGAGGCAGGGCAGAGGGAGGGATGTTTTCCAGCTGCATGGATGCAGACTGGCCCATCAGCATGGTCTGAGCAGTCAGCAGCACATTGCCACCAGAAAAGGCAATTTTTGGTTGCTTCATTTACTTTCCTCAGGCCATACTTTTCACAAAAGTTCAATTTCAGACCCTTCTTGCCCTTCTCCCACCCACCCTTCCCCTCATAACTAGTGGTTTAAAACATTGGTGATGAACTGAATGTGAGAAACAGCCAGATCAACCAGCACAGTTGCAGAAACCTCTTCTCCTTTAGAAACCAGGATAAAAATCCAGCTGCAAGGACTTTGAAAATGTAGGGAGAGGATTCTACAAACAGTTCCTACCAGGGAATGCTTGTGAATGCCATTTGATAAGAGCCTGTCAGCATAGTGGGGTGGAACAGCTGAACTTGTTAATGGAAATGCCTTTTCTATCACCATTCAATGATTTTGCAAGGCAGGATTGTCTCTAATAAAATTATTTTTGTAAAGAAGAAAAGATTTTTCTACTGTCACATCTAATGGTGGTATTAGAGAGCAAAATACCCTTTTGAATGGACTTTTTGGAAGGGAACTGGTTATTTATAGCCATGCTTCTTAAAAATTGGTCAGAGCAATTGTTTGAATTGAAAAGAAGCTCATTAATTTTTTTCTCTCCCTTTCTTGTGCCAGGGCAAACAGCTGCTCTTGGGCTGTGCCCAGCATGGATCTCTCTGCAGACCAGCAGTGCCACTGCACCAGTGTCAGGCTACAGCAAAAAGGTGGCAAAAACATCATCTGGATGATCATTATTTCATTTCAAACTTTTTTGTTTAGAGGAAGAGACTCTGGAGGTGAGGGTGAATTAGGAACGTGCACTGCTGGTGACTTCCCTGGGTTTGTGTGCTGGAGCACAGGGCTGGGGTTTCCATCTAAGGTGTCCATCACAGGAGACCTCCTGGTGGCCCTGGAAAACCCTGCCGAGCTCCATCCCTCCTGCTGGAAGGATGATCTGAGTTCCCCCTGGATCGCTGTCAGAGCTCATCTCCTCTTCCTCCTGGGGCATCCTGCCCCTCTCCAGCTGCTGCTCTCAGGTCTCTGGTGAACTCTGTCTTTGTTGAGCTCCCGAGAGGCTGAGCTCTGCCTGTCCCAGCTTTCCAAGGAGAGGAATGCTGGCACAGGCCCTGCATTGCTAATTAGCACAGAGTAAATGAGGCCCATCCCCTGCAAAGGGCACTGGGGATGAGCTGACACTGGCTGGCTTTGCATGGTGAGAACTGGGATCAGAGCAGGGATAACAGAGATGGATTTTACTGCACATCTCCCCTGGTGAAACCTGACTGGCATGGAGGAGGGGTGGTGAAGAAGCAGGACATCACCACCACTCACCTTTGCTTCTGGCAGGTGCATCCCAAGCTCATTCCCAGGCCAAGATGATGTAGGATATTATCCCATGGATGTGTAAGAGGAACAGACATTTCCAGGCTGTGATGTGGACTCAGCTCACCCCAAGCTGGCCCCAAACCCACCCCAGAATCCTGAGAGCTTTCCCTTCTACCAGATTTGTTCTGCAGCCGAGCTGCTGGGGCTGGAAAGTGTTCAGCATCATGTCCACAGCTCATCTTGCCTCACAATGGAAGCCCAAAAGTCTGGTTAAAATACGAGGGAGGAGGATGGTCCTGACAGTTCAATTAATGAAGGGATTGGGACATAAAAATCCAGCAGGAAATGTTATGTACATTGGTAAAGTGGTACTTGCTGGGTAGGAAAAAAATGTAATGATGCTGCTTTATTTGATGATTAATTTGTGCCCATTTCACTGCCCAGGGAGAGCCAAGGGGAGTGTATGGCTCTGTGCTTAGATCTTCACACCAGCTTCTACTTTCAACCATTCAAACACAGCACCACTTTAAACTTTTTGTACAAATAAGAGTGAAAACAACACTAAGCCCTTCATCCTGAAGTACAGAAACATCATTCTTCTTTGTCAGTCATCGTAAATTACAGCTGCAAAAGCAAGCACTGCTCCACCTGTGCGCCCAGTAAATCAAACTAAGCTCCTCTAAAATACAATCCTCTCCCCACGGACACAAAGTCCTTGCTGAAAAGCACGAAGATAACATGAGCTGACCAAAGAAGTGAAGCACTTTAATCTTTGTTTTGAAATAACCCAAATTGCAGCCCTGCCACTGCTCAGAGCCACCTGCTTCCTCTTACCACTAACACAGCCCAGGCTATTTAGCTCCAGCCTCCAATTTTGCTCTTCATTATTTGCTGGCTACTCAGAGCTGCTCCACTTGGGAAAATTGCTGTTTCTGTGTGCCAGCCTGGCTGTGATGTGCTTTTCTCTAACTGCTTGGCTGCTGTGTGTGCATGGCTGCACCCAGGTGCAAACAGCTGGAAAACCTGTCCTGCAAAAATGCACATGCTTCTTTTTGGCTTATTCCCCCCCTCTCTTCTGGCTCTTCTGGAAAAGTTCTGTCTTAGGGCTGTGTTGAGGAAGGGAGATTTTGTGTCCCTGTGGGTGCAGTGGGGTGGGGTGAGGTGTTCCCTAAGACCTGGGCTTGGGTGGGGTAAAACAAGCAAAGCCCAGGCTGGGCTTTCCCTATAGGAGGAAAGGTGAGAGCAAACCACAGCTCAGCCTTTGTCTTCCAAAATCTGGCAGTGCTGAAAACCTGCTGGTGTCTGGGAAGATGCTGATTCCTGAGGGAGTCTCATTGTCCTACTTCAGGAAACTTAATTACCAACAGTGCCAGCTCTGTTTTATATGAGGGAATGTTTTCTGTATCAAAGTCAGGCGGGAGAAGCCATGGAGGCATCACACCCAGTGAGAAGGACAGATGGCATTTTATAACTCTTGCAGGATCCTCAATCCCACCAAGTCCCAGGAAGGCAGAGGAGCAGACAAAACTTTCTCTGTGTGCAGCAAGAAGGTGTTATTAGAGCAAGCTGGAAATGGGACCTCCTGGCACGTCAATATTTGACTGGGGGAGATGTGGGGGCAGCATCAATTGTGTTGTGGCTTTGATGTATTGTCACTTCAAAGCACCAAACTCCCCAAATAGTTCAGGATCTGCACAGATGTTGACAGGTGATGATAAATCCATGCAGAGATGGGAAAACCCAGTCTTTGGGGAGAGCTTCAAAGCTGAAGCTGAGAACATTGCAAATGTTATGAAATATTTCAAAGTCTGTCGAGTGGGAGATGTGCTTTTAGATTGGGTTAAGAAATGTGTGGGCTAATTTTGTGAGACTCTCCAGCATTTACTGTGGATTATGGAGTCTCTTTTAATCTTTAAATGGCTGCACTTTTCTTTTAGTTTAAAAAAAAAAAAGGCTGGAAGAAACCTGACAAAAGTGTTTCTTCATACACTCATTTTGAAGACAACTCCCAAATGACTGCAGTTAGTGAATTACACAGAGCCTTTTGCTAACAAAAATGGGCAGATGGGTTCCCAGCTTGGAACCTGCACCACTCCTGGCGCAGGGAAGGGAACAGCATCAGGAAGCAGCTTCAGGGGCACCACAGCCTGCTCACAGCTCCTCCTCCCATCACCTCCTGTCTTGCTTCTCTCACTTATCCATCTTCATCTTTCAGCTCAGTGTTTTCCCAGCCTCGCAGGAGCAACACAGACCTGAGAGAGCAGCCTGGACCTCCTTGGCTGCTGCATTTCAGCAGAGCTTCTCCCTTACACAATCTTAGAAGAGTTTGCTCTGGAAGTGACACAAAGATAATTTACTTCCAGCTTCGTCTGCGACTTGCCCACCTTCCAACCGTGTCCAGCTCCATGGAATAGAGAATAAATCCCAAGTGCCCGTTTCCTGCCGTGAGCCTCCCCTGTTAACGCTGCTTTGTTTAAATGCCTCTGCCTTCCAGACAGATGCGACACCCGCCTAATTTTAGTCCCATGAGTCAGCGCTGATTTTTGGACAGGGCAATATTTATCGCTTGTTGGCCGCAGTGGGAGCCCTCTCCACACACACCAAGGGCACAAGCGTGGGCTCCAGCTCCATTAGCGGTGTCACTGAAAGCACACGAACAGCTCTGGGCTTGCGGGGACAGACTTTCAGCAGCGTTCATCACCGCAGCCAACAGCTCTGCTCATTACAACCAAGTGAAGGACCGGCTGCTAATGGAGTGCCAAGTGGCTTTTTTTATCCTCCTTTTCTTTTCTGTCTACAGGAAAAAAAAAATAGAGTGAGCTTCTTGAACCTCCTGATTGTAAAGCTAATGTGTTACTCGCTCAAAACCCTGTCAAAATCAAGAGGAAAGAATTATAATTTTGATGTTCAGTTGCGTGATTTCTTTGTCTCTTTAAGTCAAAGCATTGTTTTAAATGATTTCATCCATCAAAGCTTATTTAGCAGAGATTAAAATTCAAAATGAGTTTAAGAACAGATAAAGAACCATTTGGCTTGTTTTAATTCCTGTTGTCTTTGTGGAAGTTAGTGTGAATAAAATAGAAAACTACATTTGGGTATGAATGGTGCTGGAGAGCTGAAAACTGGAATTTGAGCCTAAAAATCAACATGTACTTATGTAGGCACAGTATAATTTTTTGGGGAATTCTTTAATTCAGATATTTAGGGAACCCAAGACATTACAGAAATGACCAAAAAAGCAGAAATATCTTGCTTTATGGCAGCTCTAGAGCTGTGGAGGCAGACATTGCTTGTCTTGAAGGCAATTTGCAGTGTGGGAACCTTGGTCTGTGCATTGGGTTGTTAACCTGGTGTTGTCGGTACCTGCTCTACATTCAGACACCTGAAGGTGACAAGCAGGGGTCACTGAGCAGGAGCGAGTGGAAAAGCTCCTTTGGGATTTCATTTTGCTGTAACTGTCGGGTTTCTTTGCGGTTAGAATAAAGCATTTCTCACAGCAGCGAGTGCTGCGCTTCTCCCGGGTTTCCAAAAGGAGCTCATGAGCCTCCAATGAGGGAAACCGTGTGAATCACTAAAATACAAAGTTCGCTGCTGAGCCTCGGTGGCAGAGCTCGTTCCCAGGCTGCGAGGGGCACACACAGCCCAGAGCCACATTCCCCATTGATGGCTGGTGCCCAGCAGAGAGAGAAGCAGGCTCAGCCTTGCTGCTTGCCTTGCCTGCTGCTCGGAGAGGTGCAATGAGCTCCTGGAGGGAGCATCTCAAATCAGACCCACAGCCAGCAGGTCTGGGGGATCTGTCACACATTGGTTGATGCTGGAGGGTGAAATGACATTTCTCTGGTGCTGGGGGGGAGCTGGAGTGAGAGGGGCTCCACTCTGCATGTCAGCTCTGCAGCATCAACACATTGCCCATGGAAGCCCCTGCAGGAGGTTTTCCAACAACATCATCTTGACCAAAGACAGGGCTACTGCTTCTATTTCTGTTTAAATTTCCCACTCAGGACTCATTTCAGCAATGGGAGGTGGTTTTGCTCCCCAAACATGGGGTGGGATCCTGGAATTAGATACAGAAAAGCAGTCCTGATCCTTTCTGCATCTGTGTAGCAAAGGTGTAACATCTGCATGTGTCCAGATGTTAAAACACAGGGTTTATGGCAGTACAGCATAAATAAAGTATGTGCATGTAGTGGTCTTTCTGTGAGTGTGTTAATGAGGATATGCAGAATGAAGACCTGCAGGGATAATATGAATATATTGTATATTTGTGCTACAGAGAAAACCCCAGAAAGGATTTCCCTCCACTTCAAACCAAGAGCCCCATAAAGGGGTAAAGGAGAGGAGATTTATTCCCAAAGTTTGCTGTGTTCAGCCACAGGACAGCTCAGCAGGTGGAGGGGACTCAGCCTCCTCTTCCTCAGCCTGCCACGAGCAGAGGAAGCTCCACTGTTGGAACTGGGGAAAGAAATAAGCTCTGATCAGGTACAGGTAATTAATGAATTCACTCTCCCCTCCCTGCCCCCCTTCAGTCTCCTACCCAGCTAGCCCTGGAAAGGAGCAGCTTCTGGGCTGAGGTGATGGTGAAAGTGGTTATTTTGTCAAGATTTTGGCCAAGATTCATTTAAATGAATACAAGTGAGGCTCTAGGGACAGAAAGGTGTTGGGTTTTTTTTAGTGCTTCTTGTACCTTGAAGTGCTGCCTTTAATCCACCAAGAAGGTCCCTGGAAGCCTCTCTGGGAGAAAAGGGAAAGCAAAGCCTCTTCTCTGAGCTGTGGTGGGAAGTCATTGTACAATCAGGTAAAGTTTTAAAGGATTAGTTGGTGCTGAAAGTCAATATTCTGTGCTGTTTTCTGCCGGGGATGGAGCATTTTAGAGGCTGTAGCTACAGACTATTACAAAGCCCTGTGTTGCTTCCTGAGCTGGGCAGCTTTACCTGTTCTTTTCTTGTCCTGTGTCCTACAACAAGGAAAAGAAAATTAAATGGGGGCTGGTCATCCTGGGGGTGAAGTGTGAGAGTCCCTGAGCACAGAGAGCTGAAGGAGAGGGGAAAGTTAATTAATCCATCAGGCTGAAATCTCCAGAGTCAAATATTCTTTTCCACCAGAGTGTGTTGACAGTTGGAGCCCATGAGCAGCCCGAGAATGACAACCAACAGGAAACTTGGGACCAAAATGAGGGAAGAAAACCTCAGAAGTGTTTTCCTGGTAAAACTCATGGCAGATGCCACATGGGAGTCAAGAGAAATAAAAGAAGCAAATACGAGGTGCCAGGGGAGGGAAGAGAGAAGGGAACATTTTTCTAATCCCTGAATTTGACAGCCACTTTATATGAAATAAACTCTGAAGGCTCCTGCCTTCCCCAAGGTATTTTCGTTCTAAATAGATCTATAGATACACTAATTAGTCAATGGAGAAGCACAGGAGTTAATCCCTAATCATGTAAACGTGTTGTTTCAATTAATTAATGCACGTGGTACTTGTGCTCTAGTGATGGGCACCCTAAGGAAAGACAGAGGAAAATAATCATATTTAACAGTCTACTCCCATTAATTCCTCCAAACACTGATGGTGCCAAAGCTTCCCACGGTCTTTCTCTATAATTCAATGTTGTTTTGCAGTGGTGTGTTATAAATTAGCTGGAATCACAGGCTGGAAGCAATGGTTTTGGAAAAAAGAGAAAAAACAGACTTTTTTGAGGGAGGTTTGGGGTTTTTTTTGATGACACCATGAAGTATTGCACACAAGGGGAGAAGTGGAACACTATTTAATGGGTCCTGATGGGGCTTTGCCAGTCTATAGGATTATAGGGGGATTGTTGGAGCAAGCAGAAAGACCTGGAAGAAGAAAAGGATTCACCAAAGAGAGTATTTTCAGCCATGAAACAACTCTTCCCTTTAATTAAACACCTTACTCCTGACCTACCTAAAAGAGCTGCCCAAACTATTTCTACTGCTTTTTTTTTTTTTTTTTTTTTTTTTTTTTTTTTTTTGCCAAATGTTAACATTTCAGCTCAGACAGTCATGATGAAGGTTAATAAAAAGGACATGTTTATACAAACCTGAGGGGACTGTAATAACCTTTCTGTGCTGTTTCTGAGAACTGGAAGCACCAGAATCAGAATTAAGAGCTGCTTTGTTGAGGAAAAGGCATTAATTCAGTATATGAAGCAGGACAAATGAGGGATGGATGAGCCCTTCAGAGCAGACAGCACAGAATGGGGCTCACAGGAAAGTTCTGGCTCCTTGGCAAGATAAAAATACCCACAAATGGGATGACAGGGGCATCTGTGGAGCCAGTGATTACATCCTGGACAGGGCAAAGGCTGCTTTTATGAAAAGGCAGAGCACTGTTTGGTTTGTCTGAGGTCTCTGTGGAGAGGTGTGATGTTTGCAGAGGCTGTTCTGTTTTAGTTTCACTGACCAGCAGCAAACATGCCCTTATTGCAGCTCATCTTTTGGGATCTGGGGCTCCAGGGGGAGGGGTGATGCTCAGGGTGGAGGATGTGCAGGTTGCAGAGGTGCAGGAGCAAAATCCTGGTGGTGCTGGGGGGCCCTGCAGAGTTTGTGGTCTGCAAAGCCCTTCCTGCTTGTCCTGACAGCAACAGCCACGAGACGCCCCCAGACTGATGGTTCTTCTCCGGCAGAAATACAATTACTGCAAATAACTGAGGAAGTAATTAAAGGAAAGGCAGGAGCCAACTGAATTGCAGGGGCCACCGTGTGCCATGGCTGTAGAAACTGGGATTTTTGTGTCTGTTCTCTCACAGTGTAGCTGGTGGGCAGATCTGAGAGGAGCCCTGGGGCACTGGCAGCCCAGGGAAGCTGAGGTCCATGGCTCTCTGAGTACGTTTGACTTTGGCTGCTTTGCACCTGACTGCACAGCTCAAGGTCTGATCAGCCCTGCTGGAAATCCCATTTTTTGGAAAACTCCTTGGAAATGCACTGCACGGGGGCTGAGGGCAAATGCACTTGGATTTCTTTGGCCCCATGGGCCAAATCTGTCCATTATAAATTCGATTTTTTGGAAACTTTTTTCTTTCCTTTGCTGGAGAACTCAAACTGCAGCTTCCTCAAAGGCTTCCTTCTTCTGGAAAGCAGCAAAGAAAGCTCTTCACAAATCAGTCAGGGCTTGCAAGGCTGATGAAGAGGAAAGGTTTGCAATAACAAATTGTGAGCTCTGCCCTGGCTCTGCAGCATCCCAGCACAAACCCCAGCCCTCATTGGCTGAGCCACTGCACATCTGTGTGACGCTCAGAGCAATTAGAAACTGTTCTTCCTCAATTTATTGGGGGGGTAGGGGAATATCTGAGTTTTCTGTGGCATTTTTTCCCCACCTGTTACTACAGTAACTCTTTTGTCAGGCTGCTGATTTGGGTGTTTGAGTGACAGAAGGTTTAATTTTGCTTTAGCAAATTATCCTGGTGACAGCAGGGCTGAAAGTTGGAGTTATTTAATCATTCTTCCTCAACTGATCAAGAACTAGGACGAGATTTTTTTTTTTTCCTGATTATGTTTTTTTTTCTTCCCGGTTCATTTTTCATTTTGTTTTTTTTATTTTGTTTTATATAATTGTTCTGAAGCTTAGAAACTTAGTGTTGATCTCCTGCTGAAATGTATTTATGACC
The DNA here is from genome assembly GCA_013398615.1 of Brachypodius melanocephalos. NCBI lineage: Eukaryota > Metazoa > Chordata > Aves > Passeriformes > Pycnonotidae > Brachypodius > Brachypodius melanocephalos. Next base: position 6,111,266 of record VZSR01001238.1, on the reverse strand, counting down.
AGTTTATTGCCAGTTGTTCAACTGAGCTGGAGTGAGGCACGTACAGAGAAGACAGGAAGAAACTTCCCATTTCTGAACAGCTTGGAAAGAAAGCTGAAAACCTGAAATCCCGATTATTCCCCCTCCATTCACTCCTGGAGCACTGTTACAATTTATAAAAGCAACATTTCCCTGCTTGAGAGTTTGCATTTTCTTTCCCAATCTACATTTCCCTCGAGTGGGTTAAGAACTTCCCGACAGCTCCCAGCAAAATTCTCTGAGAAACCTCAGTGCAGACAAAAAAAAAAAAAAAAAAAAAAGGAGTTTTTTCTGTTCTGTTCACCTGTTCCCAAACCCCTGAGAGCTGTTCCTCCTGTTTTCCGAGCGGATTCACGCCTGATTTATCCCTATTTTAGGGGAGCTGGGGAAGGCTCCGTTCCCCGGTGCGGAGCATCCCCGGCCCGGCAGCGTTCGCTGCATCCCCGCGCTCGGGCCATGAGCGATGGAGCTCCGCCACCTCGTGGGGCTGTCGCCGTGTCTGCCTGGCAGGTTTCACACCCAAAGATCCTTTTTTCTTACTACAGGGAGCCCCAAAACCACATCTGCGAGGCGTTGGGAAACTTGGCTGGAAATCGTTTGTGTCTCGAAGGTCAGACGTGATGGTGAAGTTACATTTTCGGTGCAACATCTTGGGAGAAATGTGGATTTTGCATCGACTCCAGCGCTCTCCCCTGCTGGCTTTTGGGTGCTCCCAGTGCTCCTGTGCAGGATCTCGATGGATGTGGAAGGAGCAGGGTGAGGTCTGCAGATCAGGAGCAGAGAAGGGTGTGTGGTACCTTGGGATGTTTGCGGGTTTTGGGGGGTGAACCCTACTCTGGTGTGGGGCTGTGCCATCTGGGGGTGCTGTGTGCTGACCTGGAGCTCACAGACAGAATAATCCTTCCTCTGCCTCGGGAGGCTGATCAAGGGAGTGACCTGGAGCTCCCTGTGTCCATCTCACACCCAGGGGGATTTATGAAGTCCTGAAATTAATTGAATTATGGAATGGTTTGGGCTGGAAAGGCCCTTAAACTCATCTTGTTCCACGCCCTGCCATGGGTAGGGACGCCTTCCACTGTCCCAAGTTGCTCCAAGCCCCATCCAACCTGGCCTTGGACACTTCCAGGGATGGGGCAGCCACAGCTTCTCTGGGCACCCTGTGCCAGGGCCTCACCACTCTTACAGGGAAGAATTTCTTCCAAAAATCTAATTTAAATCTACTTTCTTTCAGTTTGAAGCTATTGCCCCCTGTCCCATCACTACAATTCCAGCAATCCCTCAGAAGTCTCTCAGGTTTTGAAGATTCCTTCATCCCACAGGTTGGATGCTTTTGATGATATATTGTGGAGCTTTATGAAACTTGATCTATTGGACAGAAAACAAATACTCTAAAGCAGTTATTCTGAGGTAAAACTTTATTTTAGGAACATCCTGCCTGTCACAGGAATAGCAGAGATATTCTCCTATCTCTTCAAGTTTACACCTGGGAAACTTTTCAGCCTCAGATAGTCAAGAGTTGCTATTCTGGATATGTAGAACTGTTCAAAACAAATAAAAATAACTCTCCAAAGCACAGAACAGGGTTCTGATCTCTTGCTGCCTTAGGCCTGTGGGACTTTGCAGGAGAATAAACTCCCACAGATTTGATTTGCTTTAAAGCAAATAGGTGCTAGATTTGGAAGTGAATCTGCTCTGTTTTTGTTTCAGTGGTTGCTATTGTTTGCTCTGCTCTTTTGGGAAGGAATGACTCACCACCTGAAATCGGTATGTGCTCAGGAAATGTTTCAATTTAACTAAAAAGTCACCAAAATCCATCTCCAAGCAACTGTAGACAATTTTGATGTCAGGTCTCATTTGTGGAAATACGAAATATAAAAACACTTCCCTCCCCCAACCAGAAGGAGTTGTAATTCTTAAAGGAAATAAAGCAAACAAGGAAGCTTGAGCTAACAGCACCAAACTGTAGGATAATCTGCAGGATTATCCTTTAGGTATTGATCTCAAGAAAAAGAGGAGCAGCTGCAGAATCCTCCCAGGGCAAAATAATTGTGTCTGAAAGCTTGTTTGCCAACTGATCTGTATCCAGAGCAAAGGAATTATTTTGGCCTTTGAGGGGGAGGGCAGGGGAAATGTCAGACATGATAATTTAGTTTGCTGCTGGGATGATGCTGGGAAAGCCTTGCAACCTGCTGAGGCTCTGCATCACTGAGTTTCCTCTCAAAATATGGCTTTTAAAATGTTTACTCCCTGGAAAAGCCATGCTGTCCTGGTGCCCTCTGAGCTGTTTCATGGAGGGAAGTGATTTCACTCTGCAAAATCCTTCTGGCACTGCTGGAAATGAATGTTCACACTCCTCCCTCATTCCCTGTCCTGTCCTGTGGTGGGAGCAGCAGAGTGACACTGGGGTGGCAGAGTCCCTGTGGAGCACTAAGGATGCTCCAGGGTGGGCTCAGAGGAGTGTGGGCAGAGCACAGATCTGGGTGGTGCTGGCTGCCAGGCTAAACTGAGCTGATTTTTAGGCTGGGACTGTGAAATTGGTGTTTTTTGCTGAGAGTGGCAGAAGTGAGGAGAGGCAGAGCAGGGCAGTGGGAGGGGGGAGCTGGAGGAGAGATGTTCCACACATCTGGGGGAGATGCTCTGTGGTGCCTTTGTGCCACCCAACAAACCCAGCTCTGTTGCAGCCCTGAGGCTGGAGGAAGACAGAGCAGGAAGGAATATTGCCTGTCCTGGAAGTGGGAGCACTACAAAGCCTGCATTGAAGGAGGGGGATGAACTGAGAAGGTCCTTTTAGTCTTTGGAAACCTTTCTGAGTGAGTCTGAGGCACTTTGGAGTTGTCTTTGCTTGCTGAGGGATGCATTGACAGGGCCTGACCTCATTTCCCCTGGAGCACAGACCACTGTGTATTCCCTCTGCTTTATTAATCCAAAAGCTCTGTCACTCCCCCGTTTGTTTGAACAAGATCCCCACACATCTTTCCTGGGTGGGGCCTGTCCTGCTCTCTTTCCTTGTGCATCCCCAAGCCAAACCAACTCAAAATTAACTTGAGAGTCATTTATTACTGTTCTTTTCACCCCCCCCTCCCCTCCTTTGCATTAGATTGGATCCCTTTGAGCTCTCCAGCATGAACCATGTTGCCAGTTTTATGACAGTTCTTGCCTGGGTGATATCTCCCTTGAGAATCCACTGCTTGCTCTGGCTCCTGCTGCAAATCTTTGCTCACCTGAGGTCTCTGTGTCATTGCTGCCTGGCTGGAACAGCTCTGCCCTGGCCTTTTGGTGTGGTTTGACCTCTCTCCTCTCTCCTGAATAGAGAGGGGACCCTCTCCATCCCACCCACAGAAGTTGCACAGAGAAGGAGAAACAGCAGAAAAAGCTGCCTGGGGAGGATGAATGTGCAGCTTAATCAGGCAGAGGAAGCCAAAGATGATACAGAACGGGATTTTTTGACTCTAAGCCAGGAAGTTACTCAGCCATTCTCATCCTCTCTCCTTTTCCCCTGCAAAAGCTCCGCATGGTGCCCAGGGAGACGCAGATGTAGGGATTCTTCCATTTGCCATCAGCTACTTCTGGAAGAAGACATGCAGAAGACTAAAAATGTCAGTGCTCCTGGAGGAGGAACAGGACTGAAATCCCATCTGGAGTTTGCAGAGCAGTTTGCAGAGTTGAGGGCGATGGCACTGAGAGGACATTGTTCCCTTATTTGATCACATCTGACCAGGAGACCAGGGCAGGGGAGGTGAAGAGCAACCTGCTTCAAAAACACTGTGTAAGAGCTTTTAGCTCTGGGTGAGTTTTAGGGAGGGAAGGAGAAGGGCAGGTATCTTCCTGGACACCCAGACCTGGCTATGCATATCTTGTTGCCAGTGTTTTGGCATGACAGAACTCTATCCCACCAGGATTTGGGAGAAAAATCCCTGGGGACACTAAAAATCACGTTAGAGCGGTACAGTGTGGTGATGGGGACCAGGATCACCGGGGTTCAGGGTGCTCCTCACAGCAGGAAAGGGCTTTTTGCAATGACAAATCATTGCTGGAAAACTCAGCTCAAAGAAGCCCCAGGGAGGTGCCTGAGGATGTTCCAGGTGCTCTCCTCTCACTTCAGCCAAGGAGAAACTGCTGAGCAGGACACGCTGTGCAGCACCTCAAGCTTGAGGGCGGCTTTGGACCTCTTCAGAGGGAGATTTTTAGAGTGGGGACTCAATCTCCCGTTCCAGTCTCTGGGGTGTGTGCCACTCCTGTGCCATGGAGTTATTTCCATCCTGCCTGTCGATCCCTGTGCCGGCCGCCCTCGCATCAGTAGATGGCAGCAGCTTCCCGGGAGCTGCTGGAGGAGCCTTGGCTGGGAAGAGCTGTGACAGACACTGGAGTTCAGCCTTTCCCTTCCCTGCCTTCCCCTGGCTCTCAGCCCAGCCTCCTGCCGCACTCTAAACTGTAGATGGCAGCAGGAAAAAAAGATTTTCCAATTTCTCTGTGGCTCCTGCTCTCGGTAGTATTTTCCTGCTGTTGGCTCTGGGTTTTTGGGTCAGCTCAGAGCCCTGGCTGGACTTAGGTCACTTTGAAGGCTTCGATGAATGGGTTGAGAGAATCCTCTGTGCATGCTGCTGCTTCCAGCATGGGAAACACCTGCAAGTGTCCACGGGGATGTGAAGGAGGGATGCTCCCAGGAAACCACACACCACAGCAGTCCAAAAGTTGTGGTACAAACTGGTGCCTCGCTGCCAAGAGGGTAAAGTGGCTCCTGGTGAAGGAGACAAGGTTTAAGCAAGAGTTGTGCAGGCAGAGAGATTTTTGCCATTTACATCCTTGGAGGTTTCCAAAGCCCGACTGGGCAAGGCTCCAACATCCTGAGTCAACTTCAAACCCTTGGTCAGAAAGGAGGTTGGATCAGGGATATCCAGAGGTTTTCTTGTCAATCTCTTCTGACTTTCTGCTCTGCTGTGCTGATCACACTCAGCTGGGCTGATGTTACATGGTTTTCACTGCCTTGTATGTGACTGCATTGTCTGTGACCCCTCCTTGAGCTGGGATAGATGAGCCTTTAGAAACCACCTCCAGGCTGTTTGACACCTCACAAATAACCATCAGTGTGTCCCAGGTGTGTCTGTGGGACACTGAGGCTCCATCCATCCATCCATCCATCCATCCATCCATCCATCCATCCATCCATCCATCCATCCATCCATCCATCCATCCCTCCCTCCCAGGTACAACCATAAACCTTCCTGAGGTGCTTTTGAGACTCTGTTTGGTGAATTTGTTTAAAGTTTCACTCTTGGTTGATGTAGCCAGAGTTTAGCAAGCTGATGTCCTAAGGAACTTGGATCATTTGAAGAAAATACCACTCATTGGAGGAGGAAATTTTACTGTGATACTTGCCAGCTAGGAAGAAAAATCTAGATGAAGGTGAATCACAGAAAACGCTGCCTTGAAATGAGAGCTATTAGCTATTAGAGTAACTCATGAGGAGAGAATATTTAGGCTATTTAATGCACCATAAATTACACAGGAATTCTCGTGCTTTAACTCAGTAGTCATTTGATTTAAATCTGCTTCTCTCCCCAGCTTCCTCTAATTACAGCATAGCTACCAGCCACATCCCAGCCACCTGCAGTGCCTGTTCCCAGTGAAAGGGGCTCCCAGATGTTCGACACCTCTCAGCACAGGGTCCCACATCTATGGGGTCTCTGTGGTGGAGCTGCTGAGTCCCACTCCCGCCCTGCCAGCGGCTCTTGAACCGCCCGGCTGCTTTTCACTCTGCCTCTCTCTTTGTGGAGCTGGGAAAGCATCCAGAGCAGCTGTGTTAGGACCTGTCAATCTCAAATTGCTAAGTCATAAGGAGGGAAAATAATCATCGTAATAATAATAATAATAAAGTCATCAACTTGTCTTACCCTCTAACAGAAAAAAAGGTTTTGGTTGGAGGTTTGCATTAGCTATAATTTTCTCCGAGCTGATTTCTCTCTGTGATGCCACTATACAGCCTCTAAGAGATGCTCGGGCAAAATCTCCTGTGACATTCATCTGTGTTTACAGAGCTCATCCAAAAACAAGAGGCCTTTTCTTCACTTTATTCAGCATTGCTACGACTCGGTTGCCAAGGCATCAGCCTTTGATTCCTGCAGTTTGGCTCTCACCAGTGATGCCCAAACACTGACTGGTGAGTGCAGCCACCCCAGCACGGATCCTGCAGCCCATGGCACTGTGTCCCCAAGGTGGGACACCTGCCTGCACTGCCCAGCCCTGGGGGGCTCCTTCCTGGGCCTGACATTGTGACCTGCCTTCTAGCCTGATTTGTCAAGGGCTAAAATGCAGGTAGAAAAGACTCGAAAAAATGTTTTGTCAGAATTTGTCTGTTTGTTGCCGTTCAGCCAAAATCAGCTTCCTCCTCTGGAAGAATAGAAGAGCTGGTCAAGAAGACCCTGAGGCAGGGCTGATGAGACCCTTAATGGGTCAGGAGCAAAGGTGTGGCTGTTGTAAACTCTCCTGGATGCTCACTCTCCTAACAACACCACCTTCAGTCCCTGGAGCACATCTGTCCTACAACAAGCAGGGATTTCTGGAAAAACAGGATCTCATTGCATCACCCCCTGTCCTGAGTCAATCAATTGTTCAAGGTCTGAGCTGATCTTGGGTGGGAGCTCTCTTAGCAGCCCCTCTAAGCCCCTCATCCCTGCACTGCTGCTAAAGCTGCCATTATTTATTAATAGCTCTGAATCCAAGTGTGATCCATGGAAAAATATGTTTCTCCTTTTCCACCAAAAAAGAAAGAAACCTGTTCTAAACTGCACAGCATGCCAAGGGGAAAGGGTGGAAGGAAGCGAGTTGGGAAGAGACAGAGAGTGAATCTTGATGCCTTTAAGTCACTCAGATGAAGTTCATTTCTCCTTGTCTGTACAAGGTTGGACTCTTTGCATTTTCATGGCCGTTGTTGAAATTCTGGAAGCAGAGAAAATGCATTTGCTCCATAACCTTTCCGGATCTGACAAGTCCTATAAAATCTATTAAAGCCTTTAATGAAATCCCCGCTCGGAGCCAGCTCCCATGAATGAATGTGGAATCGGAATTTAAATTAAAATGTTGTTTTTGTAGTCTGTGGGCTTTAGCCTTGACAGAAATTAAAGGGACAGTTCACAATTTGGGGACTGTTGCTTTCTCCCTGTAGTTTTTGCTGCCACAAAACACCTCTCCTTGCAGAGGATGGGTGTTTGAAGCTCTTTTCCTCCTGCTGAGCCTGTGGCCGGTGGTGAGCACTCAGCTGCAGGCACAAAACCCTCTATACCGAATAATCCTAATTAGAAATGAGTAAATTGCTTAATAGGCAGCACTGTCCTTTAAATAGGATGCAGAACTCTCGTTAGCACATGGAGGGGTTCTGGGTTCTATCCCCTCTCTGAGGACCATGAAGCTGGCCTTGCTGCAGGGATAACCACAGTGCCACTGTGGTCAAGAGCATCCTCAAACACTTCCCTGTCCCCCTGCCACCAGCCCCTTGAGGACACACTGTGCCTCAGCCCATGAGCCTTGGCACTGTGGAGACACCTCCGAGCAAGCCTTGGTAAGGAGCCTGATGTAAATCCATTGGATGTGTTTGGCTTTGCCTACCCAAGGATTTAATTTCCATATGTAAATACAGGTCTGCATACGCAGGGAGTGTGCAAGCACTTCATTATTTTTGATCTCTTCTGCACTGAGCAAAGAGAAGTGTCCCACAGTGGAAGATGTGTCTGAGCCTGGAAAAGAAAAGGCTGCTCAGAGCTTGGATCACCCTCCCCTGAGCTTTGACCCTGCTCCAGCCTGGCCCAGCACAGGTCAGTGGCAGGACAGGGTTATCTGGGTCCCTGCCTCCTTCCCCCAGTGAAAATTTGCCAGAGTTTTCTGGGTTTGCCTTCCCATGGAGTGATGCCACCAGCTGTCCTTGCTGCCCCTTTGGGTGTGTGTTTTCCAGCAAGAAGTGACTAAACCTGCATTTGTCTCTTCATACAGGCTTACTCTTTTTTGACGTATTTTGGATTTATGTATTTGCCCACAACTGCATCAGGTCTTGCCATTCCCTGCAAGGAATCAGCTCTTTACCTGTGGAGGGAGGAAACATCCATCCTCCTTTCCTGGGAGCCAAAACTGCTCCAGCTCTGGAGCTCCCCCACTGCAGCCGCTCATCCCTGGGCTGGAACCTCACCTGAGGGGGCTGCAAAGGCACCCAATTCACTTCATTTTGGGCATCTCAGATTCTATTTACTCTTTTCACAGCTTGCAACTCCTTCTGTTTGTGTTTCTCCCTTTGCAAGGAGGAGAGATTTTTATCCAGAGGGGCCCTTTGTCCTATATTTATGCCATGTGATGGGCTCCAGGCTGAAGTCCTCACCCAATGCCTCAAAACCAGTGGAGGATGCCTGGTACCTGATGGTCCCATGGGCTCGAGTGTTACTCAGCTGCTTTTTGATGTCCTTTCCATCCAGGCTGATTCCAGAAACACCTTCCCAATCCAATCCCCAAGCCTGCACTGGTCAGTGTTGGGTCTCAGCAGAGGACAGTGACTGTTATGAGCAAGGCATCAGGAGAAGGGCTGCAGGCCACAAATAAAAACATAATAAACACATGTAAACAGTCATTTGGTTCATGGCTGATAAACTTTCATGGTCCATTTTATCGCTGTGTATGCAGAGGAGGAGGGCTCAGGATGCTGCTGGCTGTGGACCAACCCTCTCCCCTCTGTCCTGCAAGAGGTTTGGGTGGGACACCAAATCATGAATCCCAGAATGGTTTGGGTTGGAAGGGACCTTAGAAGGCATTGTCATTTCATCCCCCTGCCATGAGCAGAGACACCTTCCACTACCCCAGGGTGCTCCAAGCTTCATCCAATCCGGCTTTGAACACCTCCAGGGATGGGGCAGCCACAGCTTCTCTGTGCCAGAGCCTCAGCACCCTCACAGGGAAGAATTTTTTTCTTAATATCCAATCTAATGCTGTTCTCTGTCAGTGTGTTCCTCCTTGTCCTGCCCATGCCCTTGTCAAAACTCCTCCTGATCTCTCTTGAAGCTCCTTTAGGCACTGGAAGGAGCTCTAAGATCTCCCCAAATTCTTCTCTTTTCCAGGCTGAACACCCCCAGCTCTGCCAGCCTGGCTCCAGAACAGAGCAGCTCCAGCTCTTGCAGCACCTCTATGCCCACCCCTGGACTTGCTCCAACAGATCCACATCCTGCCTGTGCTGGGGGTTCCCAAGATGGACAAAGAACCCCAGGCAAAGTCATGGACTCATTTGGATCGTGCAGATCCAAAGTGTGGCCGGAGCCAAAGGAAAAGGGTGATTTCTGGCTTGGGGGGTAGCACAGAGAGAGTTTCATTCTGCAGGATGCTCAGCACCTGAACACCAGAGGAGGAAGTTCATCTTCCAAGGAAGCTGCTTGTGTTCGAACCTCTTTGGGCCAGGAGAGCAGCAGCAGGCAGGAGATCCTCCAGATGACAAGAGCCTGTTTGCAGTGCAGAAAAGGAGGGAAACTCCTTGGTGCAACGAGAAGTGAAACAGAAAATGCCTGAATTTGTTGGCAAAATGGCAGGAAGAGGGAAGAAAATGCTCTTTCTATGTCAATATGTTGCTGGAAGGATGGTGAAAAGTTTTCTCCTTGTTCCTTTTTCTTTAACTCAGGTTCTAAAGCAATCCATGATGTTACTAAGGAAAAAAAAAATCATTAAGTTTCACTTGGAAAATGTCAAAACAAAATGTTTTGGCATTTCTAAAGTGAAACATTTCATTAAAAATGCTGCATCTGAGTGTTTTGACATTTTTAAAATCCGCTCTCCTCCTCCTCCTCCCATTTTCTCAGCCTAAATTTGTTAATATTTTTAGTCCTTCTAAAACTTAATTTCCCAGCAAACATAGTAGCACCGAAAAAATAAATTGCAGGTTTGTGTGTACTGAAAGCTGTGAGCAAGGGGCAACCTGGGCAGCTGAGCTGAGGTTGCCACAGCCTCACAACCTCAGCTGTCATTTCTGTGTGCAAAAGGATTGTGCAGTCATGGGATTGTGCAGTGACAGCTTTGTTCCCTTTTGATTCCTTGAGAGTCAGAGTGGTGGGAACACCTGACATGCAAGAGGAGACTTGGTGGTGGGGGATGAAGTTGGGGCAGGTTGGGAGCTGGGTTGGAGCAGGTTGGGAGCTGGGTGATGATGCTGATGTCCCTCTCCCTTCCTCCTTCCCCCTTGTGGCACCGCTGGTTCCAGCAGTGGCTGCCTTGGAACACCAAAACCACTGCAGGGACTTGTCCTGGCTCTTCATCCAGGGGAGTGTGTGGAGGTGGAGGGGGGCAGACAGCCCTGCAATAACCAGGGTGGATGTTTCTGAGTGTTTCCCACCCGACAGCAGCCACCAGCATCCTTCCAAGCCCCTGGCACACCCTGGGCATGCACGGGGGCCCCTCCAGCCAGAGCCAACTGCTGCTGCTCCCAGGCTGCTCCAAAAGGGCCGAGTCAAACGCCATCAAAAGCTGCCTTTCAAGTGATGCTTTCTGCGCAGGGGAGGGAAGGGCTGGTGGGACGTGTCACTCGTGGCAGAGTGTGATAGTCACCTACAAAGGCTCGAGGTGTTTGTCAAAGGGGCTGGGGAAGCCTCTGAAGACAAGAGATGCTTTCAAGAGGAGTGCACCCCGTCACTCGGAGATGAAAGGATCCAGGCTCTGCTGCATTGCTTGTTGCTGCAGCCCCAGCAATTGCACACCCTTTCCCTGCCGGAGCCTTAACACTGCCTAAATTAAAGGGGAAAAAATGGAAGAAAATGCGGAGGTTTTATGTCTGGTTTCAAAGCCCCTGGCTCCAGGGGTGTTGATGGGCACAATTCAGGCTCAGGGTAGCACTGCTGGCCTGGCTGGTGTCACTGGGTGGGGGGAAATCGAGTCACTTCACCCTGATCCTCTTGTCACAGCACCTGGCAGGAACCTGCTGGCAGCCAAACCAGAGTCCCACCACCAGCTCCTGCCCCAGGAGAGGCTCACACCAAGTTCTGGGTGGGGGTGATGGAATATGGCATTTTTGCTGCTCAAACACAAAGCACCTGGTCTAGAGGAAAGTGTCCCTGCTCCTGGCAGGTGATCGAGATCATCTTTGAGCTCCCTTCCAAGCCAAACCTTCCCAGGATTTCTTTGGTGACTCGTTGCCTTCTCAGGGCTCCAGTGCCTCTGTCCTGCATCACTCTGCACTCCACCACTACATAAACGACCTTCAAAGGTCACTTCCAACCTAAACCACACTTTACTGTGCTCATCCAAGCCCGCCTGTCTCCTTGGAGCCCTCCACTTCTCTTTCCTAAACAAACATTAAGAAAATAAGGCGGAAGGGAGGTGGTGGTTCAGGAACATAAAGTCCCACAAAGAAAATTATCTCCCTTTCACTTGAGTTTTTTGAAAGCTGCTGGGTTGCAAAGGCGGTTCTGTTGATTGCAGTTTTAGTCCTTGATTATGCAGTAATGGAAGCATCAGAAATCATCAAGCTTCCTTCCTCAATTTGAGTTTGCCCTTCATCCCGTGGTTTCAGACTAAGGATAAAATGGTCATTTGGAAGAGGAAGGAAGGAAAAAAAAAACAAAACAACCCGACACAATATTGTTTATCTCCCTTAAAGTCACAGCTCTTTATTTGCCATTCCCGTTTTACAGCTTGGCCATTTGACAGATCAATTAGCAACTGCCTCATACAGCAGCAATAAAACCTTTCACAGGGAAACTTTTCCCTGGGCTGGAAAGTACTTTTCTGTCCTTCTTAAGCAGGAGGAAAGGCCAGGTGGCTTGTCAAACCAGGTGAGAAGTTCACAGAGGGTTTCAGAGGGGCTGTCACACCCTGCTCAGTGGGCTCTGGGCTGAGGGTTGGCGTCAGTGAGCGAGAAATGAGATCAGAAAGTGGAAAGAGGAGGAAAGGACCTGCAATGGGAGGGTTTAGTGATGGAGATGAACCTGCCCATCCTCTCCCTTTCAGTGTTTGTTCTCTAATGGATGAGATCACCTGGGTAGGGACTAAGCAGTGAAACCACTGCGTGAAGTTCATTCTTTTTGGGGCAAAAAGAACTTGTATTTCAAAGTTTGTATATGTGCACATCTATTTACCCACAGGATTTACAGACATTTGTGTAGATAAGGATGATCCAAAGTTCACAAAACAGGGACAGAATTAATGTAACCCCCAATTTTAGGGCACTGCAGCTGAACAAAGCCCTGGATTTTAGGCTATTGGAGCTGCTGAGAGTGATTCTGCCACCTTGGCACCTCATTTCTGGGGAGGAGGTGAAGCTTTGGCCATCCTACCATTCCTGGGAGACTGCTCCTGATCTCATGGTGCCCTGGGCAGCTGATGGGTCTGCACCACTCACAAGGGCTGAGCACTTTTCTCTCTCTTGTATTCTTTTTTTTAAAACTCCAATCTGTTTGCACTTCTCCCCCCTCCCCATCGCCATCCCTTAGGCCTTCTGGGGAAAGAAAGAAACAGCCTCTCTGTTTTTAATCAACCTAATTAGTGTATCTTTAATACAATTAGAGGGAAATTTTACCGCTCCCCCCCTCCCCCTGTATCAATTAAAGCCCCACAGTTGCAGGGTAAATTTTTAATCCATTTAGGACCATCTCCCCCAGCCCCGCAGCCCCCTCCTCCTCCCGCCTGGCAGAGTGTCGCTTCCTCCTCCGTTTTTCTTTGGGAGTCTGTTCAAACAGCACATTGTGAGGAGTAAATAAATTACTCTCTGCCCCCTTGCCCTCTCCTCCACGGCAGCCGGCCCCGTTCCAGGCAGCTGCCCTGATTGTAGGGCAGGCACAGGGGGGAAGGGGCTCGCACAAAGCCGGGGCTGCACGCTCCGGGTCAGGGGGGGTCGCGCTGTTCATCCTCCTTTCTTCTATTCTTCGAACCCTCTTCTCCATCTTGATTTTTTTTTTTTTTTTCTCCCAGGTCTGGGGGTGGTTGAGGGTTAGTGGCTATTTTTTGTGGCATATTTCCACCACCACCATCAAGTGGATTTTTCTCCCCTCGGGGGTCTCAGTGGGGTGGTAGGTTATGGTCCTGTTTCTGAGGTTGTGGCTCCTGTCCCCAAGATGCTGCATGGGGGTCCCAGTGTGCCTGGCTGACTCCCTATCCCATTGCCATTCTCATATAGAAAGAGCCTTGGGCTAGCTAAATTTAGGGTGAACAGCCCTTCCCCATGTCAGACCACCTGGCCCAGCCCCATCCTGCCCTGCACCCAGCCAGAGCAGTTTGGGAAGCACCAGGTGGAGCAGCACCTAAATAACCAGAGCATTTCCTTGGGTTTAGGATTTTGTTGTGTAATAAACACAGATGGCTGCTGGGTCTGCAAATTGAGAACTCCCAAATGCAGCAGCCTGCAGTTGGAATTACACAATTTCCCATCTCTGCTCCTCTGAAGTTCCCCAAGATGGTCCCTGACTGCGATGCTTCACTCCAGTTTCTGCAGGACTTGAGGAACCAGCCCAGAGAGCTGCTTAATTAGTGCATGTTCATTTGCAGGCTCCTGAGAGAGATCGAGGGCTCTGGGCTGGGTACCTGGAGCATGGCACCCTGAAGGGATGGAAGCTGGGAGGAAACCAGGAAGGAGAAGGCAGGATCCCACCTTCCCCACTCTCTTTTCACACGTGGGTGTAAGAGCTCATGCCCAGAGGTGCAAGGGAAGCTCTGGGTGCTGTGGGGATGGGGGATGACCCTACACGGTGCCTGGCTGCTGTCCCAGCATGGGGTGGTGGCCTGGGAACCCAACCACAGCCAGCAACCCAGCTGTCCTCCAGAAAGTCCTGCCAGTGGCTCGTTATCATCATGCAAGCACAATTAGCAGCTTTGCTGCTGCCTTTGCAAGATAGATGGGTGAGACTTCCCCTCTCTGAATTTCTCCCCAGCTGGCCCACAACTACAAGGTCCTGCCTTTATGGATCACCGAGCCCCTGCGCTTTCTTAATGAACCTGCGTTTAATGCTTGACTTCTCCGTGTCATGTTTAATTACAGCAGCTGTAACTTCCTCGTTGGTTGGCTTGAAATAATATCTAAGTGCTTCTGAGCTTTGGAGCCTTGTTATTCTTCTATAATTAGAGTTTTAAGGCTGGTGTGAGCCATCTCTGTGAAACAGGCAGCCATTGGCCAGGCGTGCTTTGTGCCAGGCTTCAGGTTTCCCAAAGATGGGGAAGAGATGCTGTTAATGGAACCTGGCAGGTTTAGGTGGAAGGAGAGGTGTGCCCGGGGTGCAAGAGGTGGCAGCCACGGTCTGTTGGCGCTGGAGCACCTCACTGAGCATTTCAAACCCCAAATGTCATCAAGGAATAGACACAAAACTGTTCCTCAGGGTGTATCAGACACAGGAGCATGGGGTTTCTTTCGCTTGAGGTTGATTTTGCCTCCCTTCATCTTTGGATATGCTGCTTTTCCCCTGGGAAGGGCTGGGCTTGGGGAAGATTTGGAATCCTCGTTGTCTCTTCATGTCCCCTCTGCTTCAGTGTGTGACTGGTGACCCTCCTGGGAATGGGATGAACATCGGGCTGTGTGAATGATCTTTGAGACCTGAGGTGACACGAAGGGTGAGACTGAGCCAACTCCCAGAACAAGCGGCCTTTTAGGACCTGCCAGCTCGGGAGAGAAGGGGGCTTTGAGCAGGCAGAGAGCACCCCATTTACAGCACATCTGCGCTCCCACAGACGGCCCCCAGTGTTCCCTGCTCTCAATCTCCCCCTCTATATCTGCTGCCTTTTAAAGGAAGGGTTTTATTCCACCAAAAGGGAAGGGATTGTAGCCTTTTTCTTAACTTTCTCCTCTGGTACCTGTGTTGTTGTGGCAGCTGCAGTGAGAGGTTGAGCATGCAGACACACAGCCCAGCTGGAGGGGCTTGTGCTGGCCATGGTGGGGGACTGAGCCCCAGTGACCCCCCAGCTCTGTTCTTGCTCTGTCTGGGGGGTTCTGGAGCTACGTGGGGGACACAGGGACACTTGGCTCCGGAGTGGCTCCTGTCCTGGTGGGTGATGATGTGTTCCCAAGTGTTGCAGAGCCAGTGCAACCCCCAGAAAGAAGATGAGAGGAGGTCATACTCTCAAATAACTTTTCTGGTTTATATCAAACTCACACACTTTTTAAATTCCCAACAACTGGAAGGTCTCATTGCCCCAGATGAAGCAGAAAAGGTCCCAGCCTGTGATGGATTTTGAGCCACCTCCAGGGTAGAGTCTCAGCTGTGGTACACGTGAGGGTCGAGCCCCAGACCCCACAGTATGGGACAGAAATATGGGAATAGACTGAGCTGCAGAGTCAGGGAAGCACTGGGCTCACGGGGGCTGGGGCAGCTGTACACAGGACACCCCACGGGCCACAGCAACTCCTCGGTGTGGCTTAGGGAGGAGCTGTCCCCTCATCCCTTTGGAAAGCTGCTCCTTCCCAGGAAAGGGCAGCCTGCTGATCCACCCTTAAATTGGGATTAGTTAAAAAGACCAGGACAATCCACCCTGATACATCAATTTACGCTGTTAACTCTTCCCTGAAGCATCTGCATTTGGAGGCAAGAACCCAAATCCTTCAGAGCCCAGGATGAGGCCACAGCACAGGACTTTGCACTGGCAGCCATGGAGACCCTCATCTCCTCCCAAGATCCTCATGGAGTACCGAGTATTAAGAGGGCTTTTTCCAGCGAGAAGGGGATGGTGAGGAGTGACAGTCTCTGAATTGCAATTTGAAACGTTTACAGCCCAGTCAATCCTAATTCATTATTAGCTGTAATTGTTTCAAAGAAAGTGTCCACTGTTATGTAAAATGCAGTCCCAGATGCTGCTAATGGTCCAGGCTCTCTGATTGCTGTAATTTGCAAAGCTTTCGCCTTTTTTTTTTTCCTCCCCTCCCTCTGTAGTTATGATGTGCCTTTTATGAGCCAGTGAGGAAGAAAGAGAAAAGCAGCCATTAGAGGAAAATAATAATGTTGTACCTGAAAGGCCATTAGTGAGTCTCATATGGAAGTATGCATCTGCTCTGTGCCCGATGCTCCCTCACACCCGGACACTGCCTGGGGACTCTGGAGTCTGGGATGGGGACACGTGGGGCTGGGGACAGCTCTGCTTGTAGGGAGGGACAAGGGCTGCGACCTGGGCGTGCAGCCCGAAGTGGTGCTGCCCTCGCCCAGGCATCAGGATGTGCCAATACCAGCATGCCTCAAAATTAATTTTTGCGATTAATTTTCATGATTAGAGATGGATGCGTGGATTGGAAATCAGCTGGGGTGGAGCAGATTTTGGCTGGCAAATTTGTTGTGAGGGGTGGTGGTTTCTGGTGAGGGGGATTTTGTCTTTTTTTGACAGGAAGGAAACACCCATTTCCCACTTCCAATTTCTGATTCTCCTTTGTGCAAAGGCAGAGCCACAGGGACGTCTCTCACCAGGACACCCAAGCTGTGAGCTGGGGAGCATTTCAAAGCTTTTATGACTCGCTGTCTATTGCCTGCACCTCTGCTTTCAGCTCAGGTGTTTGTTTTAACCTGTCTGTGTCGATCCTGTCACCAGGAGCTTCTTAAGTCCATAATATCAACCTAATTTAAGGAAGGCTTTACTTGATGAGACAGGTTTCAGCCCCCGCTGTGTGCAGAGGAAAGAGATGAAGGTTGATTTGGTGTTTCCATCACACCCTAGCCGAGGCTGAGCTCCCCTGGGATGAGGCATGATCCTTGGGCTGAGTTTGTCAGTGCGGTTTGCCTGGATGAACTGCACTAGATCTGCGACTGGGATCAGACAAAGAGGCACGTTTTAGTTCTTTGGGGGTTATTTTTAGGGAAAAAAAAGAATAGAATGGAATGGAATGGAATGGAATAGAATAGAATAGAATAGAATAGAATAGAATAGAATAGAATAGAATAGAATAGAATAGAATAGAATATTTCAGTTGAAATGGACCTGCAATGATCATCTAGTCCAAGTGCCTGAATAACAGGCAAATTTTCTGTGAACAGGGCTGGGGGGTGTGAAAGCTGAGTTTAAGTCCAGTGTCCACCCCATGTCCAGCAGATGCCGCGTCCGTAAATTATCTGCGAGAGAAACACTCCATGAATTGTGCTGGGATTTCTTTCCCTCATTCCAAGGCCGGGCTGGGGGAGCAGGAAGAGAGCGGAGCAAAGGGCAGGAGGAGCGAGCCGAGGCGGTGCTGGAGGAAGGCTGGTGGGAAGGGAGCGCTGCCCTTTCACCCCCGCTCTCCCGCTGCTCCTGCGGGGCTCTCTGCCGTGCGACCCGGTCTTGACACTTCCCACCAGACAGCCCTGCCCTGGCCCCCTCCCCAGGACCCGCTCCCCCCAGACAGGCTTTGTCCGGGGAAGATTGAGAGGGCTGCCCGAGCGGGTGTCCGAGGAGGGTGGTCCTGCGGGGTCATTGCCGGGGGCACGCAGGGCAGGGCGCGGTGGCTTTGTCTGCTCGGCAGCCTCGGGACAGACCTTTGGCCGGGAGAAAGGCACAGAGCATCCATTCCAACACTTTCCGTGTCCCGGCGCCCATCCCAGCCCCTCGCGTTCCCTCCCCTGTCCCGCTGCTGGAGATTTCCCCGCGTTGCCAATAACTCTGGTTCGTAGGGAGGGTTTAACACGGGTTAGCACAGGGGCCTGGGTCTGGCTCTGGCAATTAGCAACGTGCACGGCCTTGGAAGTGTCAATTAGGCTTTTGAGTCATTGTTTACTCATTAACACAAGGTCTCTAATTACCCTGACCTGATGTTATGGGGCTGCTGAAGTTGGCTAATCAAACATGTAGAGCCTTCAAAAGGAAATTAGGACTCAGCATTGAGTGCAAATACCCTTTCCATGGCTAAGCCCGTGTTGCTCGGGGATTTATAACTTCACACTCTCCATCCCTGTGGAGGGCGAGGAGGAGGGAGCGGATGGCCGGGCTCTCCAGGTGTCTCGCACGCTGCCGGAGCAGCCGACAGGGCTGGGATTGCTTTATTGCCTGCCCTGCCTGCAGCCCTGGCTCCTGCGGGAAGTGTTAATGCAGGTCAGGGCACGGCTGGACTCGCCAGCCCCGGCGGGAGCGCGGTGGCAGCAGACGGGCGCTGGTGACATTCCCTCGCCAGCCCCGCACCAGGAGATGGGCTTCATGTGGCTGGAGAGCTCAGCTGTGCAGCCCACTGAGACGACCGTTTTTGGGGGTAAAACACTCTGAACTCCCCCAAATCAGAGCTAGAAAATGGGTACCGCGACCGTGAGCACAATGGTCACATAGGAACCCAAGCAGCCTTTCTCGTTCGATTTTCCCCCCACCCCAGGGCCCCCCATCTCAATTAACTCTCTTTATTATTTCATCATGGCAATAGTTTGTGCCTTTAACGAATGGGAGGAACACTTGCAAATGCCTTTTTGTCTGAAAGCAAAGCTGCTTGGTGTTACTGAACTTCAAGGGATCATTCTCTGTTTCCGCTCCTCTCCCTTTCTCTGCTGAGGCAGAATGTAGCGTAACTTAAAAGTCAGTGATTCAGACTGCAATTATAACCTAAAAGCAAAAATAAAAGATAAGCTGGCATCCTACTGTTCCCCATTTGCATCTGTGTCGCATGGGATGAAGGGAAAAATAAAATCTGTTTTTATAAAGTGTTGAGCCAGAGAATCTCGTCCAGCAGAAAGAAGAAAATAAACAGATCCCCCGAGGCAGCGGCTGTTTGAGTTGCAAATGACAACTGGGGTGGAAGATGCACCAGAGAGGCACGAGGGGTTTGTACACAGGTTGCTCACCCTGGCCACAGTTGGAGCCAAACCATAAATCTGATGCTGGTAAAAAGCCACTATTTTGGGGTTTTTTGCATATCCCCTAAGCATCACACACCTTAATGGGGTGTTTCCCATTGCTCCCCCAATATTTGCTGTAATTCCCAGTAGTGAGGAAGGGAGGTGGTGGCTGTCCAGGTTTGCCCATCCCATCAGTCGCCCCACACAAATTCCTCAGGGCCAGCAGCTCAAACCTTGGTCTCTGTTTTGAGGAACAATGGTTCATTTAACATTAGCAGAGATTTCGAGTGCTCCTGTCTTGGTCGATTGAAAAATCACCTCCCTGCATGTTTCAGGTTTCTCTGTTTGCAGAGATGGCTGGGAACTCACCGGGGCCCTGTAAACACTTCTTGCTGAAAATAAACAGGTTTTTGAGACAATAGACACTGTTGGGGTTTTTTTCCCCCACAGAATGTGATGAGTTTCTAACTGAAAAACAAATTCAAAGAGAAGGAAGAAAGAGGAGTGGTTTGGCTGAGACACTCAAGAAATCCAAAGGTATCATGTTTGGGGGGGCTGTGCCTTGTGTCTCTGGGGCTGGAGGGAGCTGAAGCTCTGCCACCAAGTCTCAGCTGCAAGGAATTTTCTTGCAGCCTGGGAGCAGACTGTTTCCCAGCCAGGCTGGACATGAGGAGCCACATCAATACAAAAAATACTCTGGTTTGGTCTTCTTACAAGTCATTGTCCTTCTCCACTTTCTGCTTTCCCAAATACCTACCCTGATATTTTATAAAGGCAGCCTGATTTTTCCCTGTCCCTATCCAAGACCTTCAACACTTCATGGCAGACCCTGGCTGTGGAATGTGGGGTCTTTCCCTGAATTCGTGCCCTGCTTTGGTTGGTGTGGCCGTGTCCCAGGCCCCGCGGTGTGTCTGACCGGAGGGGCTGGGGCCGGCCCGCCTGGCCCCGGGAAGCGGAGCAGCTGTGCCGGGGATGCTCGGAACAAAGTGCCCCTCCCGGTGCGTCAGCCTGTCATTTGCATACAGATGCGTAGGAAATCCTGTCAGTCCCGGCCTGAGGGGGAAGGGGACCTTGGGTGCGGGAGGAGAGGTGAGGTTGCACAGTGTGTGCCCCCCAAACCTCCATCTTCTTTGGGCAGACTGGGGACCCATCAGCCAGGCTGGCCCAGCCTCCAGCCTGAGGTGTAGGATGTTCCCCCCAGTGCAGCACCATCCTGCCCTGTCTATCCATTCTCCCTTTCCTGCCACTTCTCTTTTCCTCCTCTTCCCTTCTTCATCAGCCTGTTCTCCTGTATGCCCCTGCTGTTGTCTTATGCTGAAAATCTGGGGTAACACCTCAAAGAGGTCTTTAGATCCTGCTCACCAGCTGTCTGACTGCTCTGGGTGGCCTGTGTTGTCTCACCCAGAGCAAAATCCCACCTGGCTGTGCAAATGGTGTCAGACCCTGTCCCACCACCCTTGCTCCTTGAATCCCATCCTATGTCAAAGGGGTTCATTCACTACCAGCAGTGGATTTTGCAAGTTAAGGAGAGTTGGACAAACCATCAACAAGCAGGGATCAACTGCAGCCTGTGATCCCTTCACCTCCACTCAGCAGAGAGACTCCAACTGGAGACTGCCATGGTCCATCAACTCACATTACTTGAAAGAAAAGTTATCCATCAAATCTGTTTGAATAGCAAATAAATGTGGGGAAGCTGTGAGCGGCCATGAAGGGTCCTTGGGCAGAAGGGGAGGATGAATTTGTCAAACCCACTGTTTGTACAGCTGAATCTCTGAGTGTTTTGCAGCATCCAGAAGGCCGAGGCTGGCTATGAATGAAACCCTGAATTCATTCCCTGCTTTTTGTGCTCTCTTCCCCAGATGCCGATGGCTCCGTGTTGCCTTTGCTACTGGGACTGCAAATCCCACCTGACATGACACCGGTGACAGAGGGACACATGGCATTGTGCAGCAGCACACATTGGCTTCTCAAGCTTTCCAAAGCGCTCTGAGAGTTAAAAATGAAGATACAAGCATCACATTTCAGCGAGGAGCTCAGCAAACCCCTCTCCTCCCAACGTGCAATTAAAGAGAACAAAACCCCAACACGGTGGAGGTGCTGGAAGCGAGGCCGTCCTTGTCACTCCCATTAACAAATACTGTCCATGGCACCCCAAACGCACGACCTCGGGAAAACAGCAAATCGAGCCTGTTCATCACGTGGCTCCTCGAGAGGTGCTTGCCTGGTGAATGGCCTTGGCATACATTAAGTGAATAAACCGCCCCATTGTTCCGCTCCTTCAGCCGCCCTGCTCAGTTGACCCATTCAATAACTGTTTGTTTGCACAGATTTCCCCATACAAGTGCGACAAGCTGAACCCTGGATCTGAGCAGATGTGTTTGGAGTAGGCTCCCTCTCTTCGCTTCCTTCCCATCAAGGTGTATTGTTGCGTCTTTTGAGAGCTCAAGCTCTCCCCAGCGTGACTCATTCAGGCAAAATTTCTGTGCTGTTCTCAGGCACCCTCAAGGATTTCCAGGCATGATTCACCTCTTCTGTGGCCTTATTTTGAAGCTCAAACTAACCCAAAACTTCCTAAGAGTTTTCTTTGTTTTTTTTTTTATCTCAGCGTATTTGCACGTGAGACAACAGGGAATGCAATGGGGAATGGGAAAGGTGTGCTACTGTTGTTTTAGGCCAGAATGTGATCGGACTGTCAGCATCTTCTGCAAAGCTGGCTGGCTCTAGAGTAGGTGCCCTGAATTCCTCTGGGAATGTTTCCTCACAGACATCCTTTGCCTTGACCTCACAGCACCATGAGGCTGTTCCCAGCCACCTGGGGCTCTTCCTGGTCTTGGAGGGAGGAAAGGCCCAGCCTGTACTTCTGCAGTGCTGGGAGTGCTGTGGGTTGAACTTTTATTGCCAAAAAGAAAAATTATATTAGACCTCTTGGTTAAACCCTTGTGTTAAGGCCAAGGCATGCAAGTGCCTTTGTTTCAGAAAGCCAAATTTTCAGACATGGGATCAAGAGGAGTTTCACAACTATGGAACTTCTTGGTCTGAAAACCATAGTTTGACCCCTAAATTGTCTGATATATAGAACCCACTGCTCATAGCTCGTGTCTTCTACCCAGAAGTAGCAAAGCCCTGTGTAAATGTCATGGATTCAGGCTGATCAAGCACAATCTTGCCTTGGTGCAGGGACCCAATAGCTGCAAGATCCATGTAAGAGCAGTTTTCAGCAGGAAAAGTGAAGGGGTGTACCCTTGTGTTTTAAAAACTTGGGTGACTCAGTTTGCAATAAGGATGCATCCTTTAAAACAAAGAAAAGCCCTGGAATGTGGGATGTTGCTGCCTAAAATCAAAGTCAGCTCGAGGTCAGCTAAAAATACAGTAGGCACGTTCCGTGGGACTGTGGGTGCCAAGACTGTAAGCTATTAAAAGTTCTGGAGATTTTAAATCCTTTTTCCCCCCCCATTGATGCATCACATGAATCACAAACACCCTCAAACGAGCCACTTGTGCGTCTGCCTCCAGACGGAGCTGACAGGGGGATAAACCAAACGCATGCAAATATTATCTCAGGGCAGGCTGAGATTGGATGGGGTGAAAGAGAAAAGTTAAGCATGGAAGCATATTTATTTCCGCATAATTTTGTCAGCTTTCTGCCGGTAGTGAGAGACTAAACTTCGGAGGAGCCCGACCCCGGGATTATCCGAGGGAAGACGTGTGCTCGCTGTTTCGGAGTCACCATCTGCGAGGGGGATTTCGGGGAGCGAAGACGCGTGGCAGGGAGACGGCTGCATCTGCCCGGCCGGGAGAGGAACGGCCGGGACCCGCAATTCCTGAGCATCCTCCCAGCCCTGCCCCGTGCGTTTATCACCACAACCAGTTTCTGCTTGTCAGGAGGCTTCTTCAGCTTTTCTCTGTCTTCCCCACCAACCCTCCAGCCCAGCTCCGGGGGACTTTCCCCCCTCCCTCAATCAGCCCCGGAGGGTCCATTTGCTTTTGTTTCCCATTAATTGCTTGCTACTTTTCATTGCCCGCTCCTCCCCCTTTTAAAGATAAATTTTAAAGCCCGAGCGGGGTGGAGAATAGCTGAGCCCGCTGTTATTTTTGACATTCGCCCCAGTGACAGCTGGACCTTGCAAGGCTGGGGCCGTCCGCACACAAAGCCTATTAGCTATGCCCACTCACTTAATGAGCCCTGAAGTCTGGAAGGAAAATTTCCTCCCCTAAGTGTGGCAGAGCCCTTTGTCATTGTAAACAGGCGCTGCTTGCCGAGCCCTGCCTTGCCTTTCTCCTTCCTGCCACCGTGGCTTTTCTATTTACTCAGGAAACAAAAGCGGAGCCGTGTCAGCGCGCAGGGAAGAAAATGTACCCAGCGACTGGGGGTTCACACGGGGCCGCCTCTGCCACCCACCCAACGCGGCCAGGGCTCCCCGGTGTCACCGGCACGGAGGGGACACCCGGCACGGACCGCGGGACAGGGAGGGAGGGAGGGATGCGCCCGGGTTCGCAGATCCTCTAAGCGCTCCCTGTAGGCACCAGCAGTTGGGAAATCCTTCACCTAAACGGAGTCATTTGGGGCTCCAGGGAATACTTTGGTTTGGAGGGGTATCTTCTTTCTTGAATTTCTGTAGTTGTTTCCTGGATTCACAAGCGAGGAGCTCCTGTCGCAGCTCTATGAATAATTCACAGAGGAATCTTTCCTTCTGCCTCTTTTGAACTTGTAGCCTGGCCCAGGTTTGCTACATTTTAAGCCGAAACATGGCCCATTTTATGCCCATTTCCAATGCAAGTCACTACCCAACAGAATAAAACCTTAAGTGCCAATAAAGCACGTTAGAAATGGGAACACTTTGGTGTAACTGGCAGCACGTGTTTATTGAGACTACTGGCAATTTATTGAGACTACGGGCAAGGAAAGTGGGAAAAACCCCACCCAGCTTGCCCTGAGCAAGGCCATGTCACAGATGGTCCTTCCTTGGCTGAGGGTGATTGGACACTTGACACAGATCCTCTCACCAAGGGCAAGCAAAGTTACTGGGGTGGAAGGTCTGGAATACAGGTCTTGATTTGATTAAGAAGGTGAAATCTCGATGTCTCATGATTTGCGACATAATCTTCAATATCTGCCAGGTGTAAAAACGAGCTGGAATATCCTGTCTTCATCCAGGCTGGGAAAGAGCTGTCCCTGCTTTGTAGTGCCACTAAGGGAGCCTAAAGAACATTTAAATATCCTGCTCTGAGTGTGTGTGAGGGCAGGCTGAAGCTGCTGCAAACATCACAGCCTGCACAGCCATGATTTGCTTTTGAGGTTCAAATGTGCTTGAGAGCTGGACCTTGAGGATGTCCTCATGCCATTGCTTTCCTGGGCTGTCCCTGGTGAGAACTTCCAAGAGGCTTCAGAAAAGCAGCTCCCAGCCTGTGACATCTCTGTATTCACTGGCACCCCTTCCCCCACTTCTTTTTTGTTGCTTCTTCTCCAGGGATTTGCTTGCTAGTTTTTAAATATTTGCATATTTCAGTGCTTTCTTTCTGTTGGTAACCAAGACTGTTTGGTAAAAGCTGAGACATTTCTGAATGTAAGTCAGGCAAAAAATTACCTTTTTTGTGTGCTTTGCAATTATCACAGCAAAATGATTCCTTTCTTCCTCCCGCAGTCAGTAATTTATTTTTTAACAGAAAAACTAAAATGTTACTTCAAGAATGCTGGGTTAATGCTGTTCTTGTTTTGCCTGTGAAGTAAAGCTGGCTTCGTGACTGAAGTGTTTGTCTTCAATTTATAAAATTGCTTGTGGGTATGTCCCACTTTGGGAAGACACAAGAAGCATTCACAAGCAAGAGAATCTCAGGCTCCAAACTGGTTGTTTGGTAATGAAGGGAAAAGACAAATCTTCATCCTGTGTTTTAAACTTGCCTTTGCCAGCATTTCTAAAGTGGCTTTTCCCTGTTTACTGCAAAAATCCTAAGGCATAAAACTGACTGTCAGGATATTCACAGGGATCTTTGATCACCTCTTTCAGCATCTCCTGCTTGTTCCTGCTGTTCCCTGTGCTGACACCAGCCCACGCCCATGAGGATTCCTGAGCCCAGCTTGTGGCAGCCTCTCCTGAGCAGTGTTTCATCAAGATATGATGGAGAGAGAGCTGGAATAAATAATGTTGGTGAGGAATTACCAAGTCTTCCCCTTCCCAACCCCCACAATTGTCCTTTAGGTCCATTTGAAGTTCTGTTGGAGCAGCAAAAAGGATTTTCTTCTCTTGTTTGTGTTTGTGTCCACTGCTGGGACTGCTGTGGCTTTTGGGGTCTCTTTAGTGATCACCCCAACTCCTGCCAGCTTAGGCCAAGATCACCCTTTGCAGCAGCTTAGTCTGTTTGGGGTAGTGAGGTCCTGGGAAACAATGGTTTGGCAATCCAAGTGTCCTAGTTTAATGAATGTCCAGTTTAGGGAAATGTGTGTAAATGCTGATTGCAGGATAGGAATATGAAGGCCAGGGCTAAAATGTAGCTTTCTTTCTGCTTGAGCAAACTTTCCAGGTGCTCTGCTTGACAGCTCCTGCATGTCCAGCACACACGAAATCCTTTCAGTCACAGTTCTCCATAATGCTTGGAAATTTTCCCTAATGGCAATACAGAACCATTTTGCTGCACAGTCACCTTGTTATAGAATCATAGAATAGTTTGAGTTGAAAAGGACCTTAAAGATCACCTGGTTCCTGTAACCTTGCCTAAGGTGGTGACTGGAGAGCAAGGAGCCTGCTGTGGCTCATTTCTTCTTGTTCTGCATAATTTGGAGGCGGGATTTTGACATGGAGATTCAATAGAAGCCCCTCTCTCCTCTGGGGTCATTTAATCCCTGTGCAAGGGGATTAAGACATGGCAGAGGAGCTGCAGAAGTCAGGAAGGAGGTTGTGCTACAAACCAAAGTGAGGGCCAGGAGCCTTTCTCCACCGCTGTGTCCCCTCCATCTCAGTATCCTTCTAATATCTGCTAATCGGCTTTTCATTTGTAGGCTCCGTTTTAATTCACCGCAGCCCGTACCTCCGACATTAAGTTGGCAAGCTCGTGTCTGTGTAAAAGCTGTAAGTCAGGACTGGGCAAAGGCTCCAGGAGTGCCGTGAGCTTGGCGTGTGTCGAGGGGATTTGCATTTTGAAGACGGAGCTAATCCCTTTTCTATGGTCTGCACTCGTAGGCAGCTGCCCCAGGAGCGTTTTGCTGTCCTCTCCTCCACCCTCGCTGTTGGAGGGGATTTCAGAACAAAGAGGGCCGTGGGTCAGGGCTGGGAGCAGGGAGCTGGCATGCAGGGAGCTGGCTGCAGTCTCTGCTCGCACACAGCCACTCAAGGTGACCCTGGATAAGTCCTGCAGGCTGCACCTACCGGGCACAGGGCAGGCTTACGCATGCGGACACCTGATCTGTCCATGAACCTGGCCCACAGCCCAGCCCAGCTCTGGTGGCCAGCCCAGGCCAGGAGACCTGCTGGGGGACACTGCTGGATAGAAATAAATACATAAACACCTTAGCAGCACTTCCAACCAGCCTGTTACAACTTGAATTGCCTCTGCTCGGTGTTGCTGGGGTTGTTTTGAGAGTTTTGTGGAAATCTGGGCAGGTTTCTGCTCCTCTGATCTGCAGAGCCTTCTGAAGAGCTGATACCGAGTGAGGGTTGTATTTCATATCATCTCAGCTTAATGATGCACATGCTGCAGAAGCTGCTCTAGCCAGCAGCTGATGGGGAAATGTCCAGGGTCCCTGGATGAGACACCATGATCAAAGTCAGCTGCAGGATGCAGATCCTCAGCACTCCCAGAAATGGAGTGTTAAAGCTAAATGTTCAGCTGGCTTTGCCAAGAGAACACAACTCTTGTGAGCATCCCTTTTTCTGCTATTTCATTAAAAGAATTAACCCCAAGATCT
This sequence comes from Brachypodius melanocephalos, assembly GCA_013398615.1. Lineage (NCBI taxonomy): Eukaryota > Metazoa > Chordata > Aves > Passeriformes > Pycnonotidae > Brachypodius > Brachypodius melanocephalos. Next base: position 6,084,638 of record VZSR01001238.1, on the reverse strand, counting down.
GTCCTGAAAGTAGGAGGACTGAATGCCAAGAAATTTGACTGAGTTTGACTTCTGTGCTTCATTTACGGAGGCCAGAATGATCTTCCCACATTCTGGGTGATTGCTTGCCCCAGCCATGTGCAATGACACTTTTACATGGTTGTGGTGAGGGGTTTGGAAGGTGGGAAGGATTTTTGGAACCATTTCCAGCCCCTTCTGTGTGACTCTGGAGTTACCTACCAAATTGCTCTTAGATTCAAAGAGGGCAAGCTTCCTTCTAACCTTTTGTGGAAGAAGGAGAAGCTACAACACCAATTTCTGTTCCATGAATTCTTCCCTTTCCAACCTACATTATCCAATGCTGGGAGGGAAAGTGTTTCCCTTAGAAAACCTCCCAGCAGCTCCACAGCTCCACACCAAGCCCATCACTAGCTCAGGGAACGATTTGCAGGTGTTTGGTCTCTGACCTCTTCTCTTAGACTGGGAAGATTTGCACCAAAGCAGAGAGTCTTCACTTCTGTGTCAGTCCTGGGGGAAAAGGTCCACTGCTGACAACCTTTGATGTGATTATTTCATATCACAAAGTTGGTGGATGCTGCCAGAGCAAGGAAACCCAGCACAGCTCAGGTAGGTGGCTTTTGTTGGCCATGCAGGATTGTAGGGGAAAGAAACAGAGATGGGTTGCATTTGAAATAAAGCTCATATGAAGATTTGCATAATAACATGTAAAAAAATGTGCCATGAAACTAAATAGAGTGCAGTGCTATTTTACCAACCTCTGGTTAATCAAAGTTAACAGCATTATAATGCAACAGACGTTGTCTCACTGCATATCAAATTCCCATTCTTCCAAACCACTGGTATGGCTCTACATAAAGAGTGCAGGGGAGAACAAAGTCCCAGTGATACTACACTTCAAATAATGACTAAACTTGCTTTTACACTGATAAAAAAAAAAAAAAAAAAAAAAAAAAAAAAAAAAAAAAAAAAAAAAAAAAAAGCTGTAATTCTTTAAGTGTCACTATGTGATCTGAAGCAAACCAGGGTGAAAGGGTTGTGTTGAAGGGCTACTGGAAGGAAACACCTGTTTCCAATGCTCTGGAAATAGCCAGGTTTGTCTGTCATGGCTGGAACAGATATATAAATATTTACTTGGATCAAACCCACAGTTTTCTGTAGAAAGAAATAATGTTTTCAGGTAAAGCCTTTCAGCTCGTTCTATTTAATCTGCAGTGTTCTGAGTTTCTCAGAGGAGTTTTATGACTTTGAGCATTAGCCAGGGCTGGTCCTATAGGAAAGACAGAGAAGAAAGCACCAGTACTTTCTTTGATTTTTTGTTTCTTAATTTTTTTAAAGAAACTTGTCCTCTAAATCTCATATCTTTCCATTTTCTCCTTCAATTTTCATCATGAAGTGTGATCTCTGTCCTACCAAGTTCTTGCTGTGGCTCCAAGGTGCACTGTACATATTTCTGTGTAATCTTGATTTGAAAAGCAGAGATTGTGCTGTAAATTAGAGGCCAAGCAGTAACCTTGTGCAAGCCTTTCTGGCCTGGGCAATCCCAAACTCTTGTTGCTATTCCCACAGGAGCTAACAGCAGCACTGGAGCTCTGATGGGCTCTGTGGTGTTAGACACGGACAGAACGAGAGGACACAGCCTCACAGGAAATATAGATTGGATATTAGGAAAAAGTTTTTCATGGAAAGAGTGATAAAGTACTGGAATGGCCTGCCTAGGGAGGTGGTGGAGTCACCATCCCTGGATGTGTTTGTAAAAAGACGGGATGTGGCACTTGGTGCCATGGTTTAATGGAGGTGTTAAGGCATGGGTTGGACTCGATGATCTTGAAGGTCTCTTCCATCCTCATCATTCTGTGATTTCATGATCCCACACCAACTCTGCTGGAAACTCTGCTGAGGGAAACTCTCTGGTTTTTGAGCGGATGGTCGAGTGCCCTCAGCCGGGTTTGACGCCACGAGGATGCGGCTTTGGGCGCGTTCCTGGAAAACCCCGCTCCAAGGCCCTGTGGGCTGAGCTCCTCCAGGGCTGCTGTTAATAGGTTAATGAGCCCCTCGTCTGGCGGAGCTAGAGTGCCTGGCTTTCCAAGATAAAACTATCCAGCCACATTAGGAGGATGGGCCTCTTTATGACTGAACGCCATTCATCCTGAGTACACAAGAGCTCGCAAATTTAATAAGCAGAATCCATTTCAGCCCCGTGGCCTACCATGGCAACAGGAGAGAGGGGCTCCAGCCTCCGCTGCTCAGGCATCATTATCTCCAGGGCCATCTGCTCCAGAGAACCACAATCCCAATCTCATTTAAATAGAGCCAGCCTGAAATGTGTGACGATTTTTTCCCAGTCTCCCCCTCCCTCCCTCCCTCGCTGACGGCTTCCCCCCCTCCCTGCACACAGCTACACCTCCACACACAAGCGGGAGGAGATGTAATATTCAAAGGGTGAGGAGAGGGTACGGGAGATAAGATTATAGAGATAATGAACTGAGGGAAGGAGAACGGGGGAGGGAGGAACTTTGTGCCTTTGGCTGCTGTTCCCTGACAAAGCAAGAGGTTGCAATAAATTATAAATGTATTTTTTTCAAATTGTCCTCTTGGAAGAAATATTTCCTAAACAGTGATTCATCATCATCCCCAGAACTCTGCCTCTCTGGAACAATTAAGCAGTGAAGAAAACTCGCTCAGTTAATTCATCTCTTTCTGTGTTTTCTGACTGACGGTTCACTGTCTTTGTTATAAGTGGATAAAATAAATTACTTAAATGTATTCACCCCTCGTAACTGGTGACACTTTAGAAAGCAAATGGGAGGCGTTAGGAGGAAAAGGATTCAGTCCTTTCCCAGTGGCAAGGATTTGAACTCATGCATGTGCTGCCTCATGCTAAGGGCTCCCAAGCCAAACTTTGGGACAGGGACATCTAACAACTCACTGAGATAAGCGGCCTGAAGGGGCTTTGACAGAGGGAGATGAACAAGAATGTGCAAAGTTTCACCATGTCTCTGCTTCTGGACAAAGATTTCTTTAATGGACCTTGTTTATTTCAGACACAGGCATGGAGGCTGCAGGAGCTGTAAGGAGCCAAAGCAGGAGCAATGAGGGATCCTGGCAGGTGGTTCTACAAATCAGTGCCCCAACGGTGTGTAAAGTTTGAGGAGAGCTTCAGGCTGTAGCAGGGAGGATGTGACCAAGAGCAGGCCCTGAAAAGCCCTGAGGAGACATCCTGCTTGGCACCCAGGCTGGAAAGGGTCTCTCTGCCGTCCCCCATGGATGTGCACAGTGGGAGAGATGCAGCAGATAGAGGGGAAAGAAACCACTGCAGGAATTTCTGAAAGATGCCATTTCTCATTTGTTTGCTGTCAGGGCCTTCTGACCCCTGCTCGCTGGGTCACAGGGGTAAATCAGTCACGGGCTGAAAGGCGTGTCTCCTCCGCCGAGGTGGAGGCAGTGCCTGCCCACTGGCACCCCTGGCCCTGTCCCTGTCCCTGTCTCTGTCCCTCCCCAGAGTCTGCCATGTGCCTGCAAACACTTGCCCTGCTCTCATGTTTCCAGGCCTGCAGGACAGGTGCACCATGCAGCATGAGCTCACGTGCTCTGAGGTGCTCAGGTGGTGAATGCCATGGAATGGGATGGAAGCTGCATCCTCTGTAACTTTCAGGCCAGGCACGCAGTGGGATATCTGACACTTCCAGCTCGTATCCATGCCTGTGTGATGCCAAGGTCTCTCTCACCTGAAGCTCTGACCTCACAGACCTCCCAGCTCTGCTCTGTGGCACATGGAGCTCATGTGGATTACACAGAGTGAAGCTGCAGTACATCAACAAGACCAAAGCGCAGAAATGCATCCAGAGGAGGTGGGGGGAAATGAAATCATATATATTCATTACATTTATTTAGTGATGTGAAGCCTCCCAGAGCCCATAACACCCCGTATCTGCCGTCATCATTCACCCAGAGCGTGGCAGATGGCCAGGAAGCCAGCACAGCACTGGGGAGGGAAGTGATGAATGCCTGCAAGGACAAGCATCTCTGCCCCGGCCCCAGGGAGAGGGGAAGGAGGCAGGAGGGAATTATGTAGCTTGGAAATTGGAGGCTTTCCCCCATCAGTTGAGTGCTGGGGTATTTCAGTGTACCCTCAGTGTGAAGAGCTGGGCTTGCTCAGGTGGGGAAATTGTGGTGCACACACGTGCAGGACACCCAGAGGGATCAAGGTGCCCGGTGTCCCCTGCTGGAGGCTGAAATGCTTTGGTCACATCACTTAGCACGGATATAACCTTTAAGTGTTCACTAACTCAAGGTGTCAAGTCATTGATTAGGAATGCAGACTCAGCAAACCCTGAGTGATAGATGGCCTGTGACATATTAACTTACACAGAAAGCCTCTATGGCTTGGAAATCTTTTTAGGTTGATAAATTGGAGGATCTACCACAAAATCCATAATAATGTGTTTTTCTCTGTAGCACAGTTAGAAATGATAAGGTACCAAATGTTATCAGAGATGAAAAAGCTTCAAAGTATTTGCAGAGGCATTTTAATTTATTAAATCTGCAGAATAGTTGAAAAATTAATAAAAAATGGTTTTGCTGCAAATTTCTCAACTTTTTCTTTTCCTGGACTGGCCAGTGCCTCATAAAGCCCTGAACGTAATCAGGCCTTTGAGTTCTCATCCTGGACAAAGATTTGGAAAACAAACAAAATCTCTTATGAAAACACAACTTCAGCTTCTGTTTAGCTCTTATTTAGAGGAAACATTACTTCCTTTAAAGGAATTTTGAACCTTTATATCTCCTCATGTAAATCCTTGTCAGAAATGTTCCAGGAATTGGTGTTCACAGCAACATGCAGTGTCTACTCCAGATAAGAGGAAATGCAGATATCTTCACACAGAGACTGGTGCTGCCAACTCCAGCTGATCCTCTGTGAGAGCTCGGCCTGGAGTCACCAGCCAGCCTAGACCTTGGCCTTAAGTGCATGCATTCAATTATTTAACAAGGAAAATGCACTCATGTAACTAATAAAATATCTGATTTAGCCCCTTAATCCCACACTAACATCTTTAAACCACTGCCAAGACAGGTAAGACCTCTGGGAGAGGAAAGTTAAATACTGTTCCCTACCTCGTGGCTTGCTTTCAAACCTACATTTCATTCCATCTCTGTTGTTCAGAATTAATGTAGCAGGGAGTGGCAGAGAGCTTTTCTAGGAAAGCATGGCAAACACCCAGCTCCAGCAGGAACCAGCCTACCACTGTGCAGATCTGCTGGAACACAGGGAATTCATCCTGGATGGCAAAGGCTGGGCTGTTTTTTTGTTTTTTTTTTTTTTTAACTGAATGCTTAGCTTTTAGAATTATGAGAAAAGCAACTCATGGGTCAAAGCTCTCAGAGCCAATCTTTCTGCCTTGTTTTTCAGGTTTCAGGAGATAAGGCCCAGCAGGTGGGGAAGGAAGAGATGGAACAGGGCAGTTTTTCATTCTTCCGTGAGTAAATTCTTGGTTGCAATCTCTCCAGCTCCCGGAGCGGGGGTCTGACGTAAGGAAACAGCAGAGCCCTAACCTTCCCTGCAGAGCTTGTGCTTGGCTGGGCTGACACCAGGAATGGGTTTGGCTCTCCCAAGGCTCAGCTGGAGGTGGGGTGGCTTTCAAAGGGCTCAGGCTCTGTCCCAGCGTATCACCCCTCACTGACTGATCAATTTTACTGCAGGCAAGGGGTAGGAAATTATCATTGAAGATGCCCCTCAGAAAGACTCTGAGCCATTTTCTATCAGATTTACACTGGGTTGGGAGGAGTAAGGCAATGCGCTTCTTCCTTCACACCATGTCCTCACGCAGCTCATGGAGCTTTCTGGGGTTAAAGGGATGACAGAGAGGGAAAACTGTGCTGTGAACAAGATCTGGAGAAGCCTGGGAGATCAGCAGATACCAGTGTTCTGCTTTTAGTCTGATACAGGTCAGTTCTCAAACTTGATTACATTAGCAAGAGTGAAAAAAAAAAAAAAAAAATAGGCAGGAAGTTTGACATTTTCTGTTTAAAAAAACCCAACATTTGGGTTGCTGGTAGTGAAGAAGCATTGGGTTAAAAGCCCAGGAAAATTTGGGGCGGGCTATAGCTATAAATGTAGCGAGCATCCTTCCCGGTATCTGTTTCACACACAGCCTCGGTTCCTTGCGTATTTTCTATTTTTGTTTTCTTTAATGGGTTTCAGCCGTGATATTTTTAAGAGCGCTGTTCTGTGCGTAGCAGCTGCCACTGCCACGCTCCCAGCCCGGTTGCCATGGCTGATACACGGGGCTTGTGCCAGGATTTTGTTGGTCAACAAGTCGCTGTCGGCGCTGTTGGGCAGCGTGTTCCCATAGCTATCCCTGGAGAGGGGCATCCTCAGCTGATGGGATGCTCAGCCTCCTTTTTAAGGGACTCAGCCTAAATGCACTGCAGGTCTGTGGTGTTTAATGTGACTGTTTAGCACCCTAACAGCTGAACTCTTTCCAAATTAGCCGGAAAAAAGCAAATGCGACAATTTTTAACACAGCGCTGGTGGAGCAGCTCGTTTGTGCTAATCAAAAGAGAGTGATCAGCTTGAAAATGTCCCCTCTTATAATTTAATTCATGGGCTTCAAAAAGAAGTTTCTTCAGATGCAGGTGCCTTGAGAACATCAGTTTTTAACTCATTTGAAGTAGCGAATTCCTCTCACTGGACTTAATTAGGGACAGGTATTAAAACAAATTGGGCAAGAAGACCTTAGAAGAAAAGTGATTTTATTAGGAAAGAACTGTAGGGCGCTTTAATTAATGCCAGAACAGCTGTCCTTAAACGATTTCTCTCTTATGAGCAGATTATCCCAGCAAAGGCTGAGAGGCTGTGGAAAACAAGGAGCAAGTTCTGTTCAGAGATTCTGGTCCCTGCCTGTGCCACAGTTACCAGAAATCACAGAGCATTTGTCTGGTCCTCCCTTGGATTGCAGCACTTCTCTGTTTTCTTACAGTATAGACTCATCCCAGTTTGTTTCTGAGCAAATTGCTTTTTTGTTCGTGTTGCATATTCCCTAAACAGTCGTATTAGTGGTGGCAGCATGTCATTTTGATGGTGTTATGACAGTGTGACGCCAAACTCGTATTAGCATCACATTTCTTTTTAAATCTTGTCTGGAAACATATTGTTCTCCCTTGCCAGCATTTCTCTGTTTCTCTCACCCCTTGCCATGGTTCTGGGTTGCCTTTTGGTTTAACTCAGTTGTTGCAAGGGGGCCAAAACACTGTGTGTGCAGAGGGATTTTACTGATCATTCAGGTGTTGGGACTGAGGGGAAAAAAGAACAAATCTTTTTGCCCAAAGCTGTCCAGAAGCCTCTTCTGCAGGAGATCTCCAAGCTCACATTTCTCTGACTGGCATCCTCCTTCCTCTTATGCTTCCCTTTGCTCGGATTTATTGAGTTTCGATTTATGAAGTTTAGGTTGCAAGATTTCCTGTTGCTCTCACGGAGTTATTTATATTTCTTTGATAGTCCCTTCTACAGCCTCAATTAAAAGGTGGACTCTGACATCCCCCAAATGGTGAAGTCAGTATTAAATTCAGAGAACTGCACCAGGAGCTGGCAGGGAGCCCCAAGACTGGAGATTCTGTGGGACTGAACCAGCAAAACCTGGGGGAATCTTCCCCCAAGCCTCCTCACCTCCCCAGAGGGGTGAGTGTGCTCTGCTCCAGGATGGCTTAGAGCACTGCTGCCTGCAGGATTTTCCTGGCTCTCAGCTCATTAATGGTGAAGGGAGGATGGGAGGGGTCCTGTGACATGGGAGAGCTCCCTGACAGTCACTGATGGGGTGAAGCACCTGCTTTGCTCTCCAGGCACCATCCCCTTCACCCTGGAGCTCTGCACCCCACAGCTCCTCCTGCCCCTTGTCCCCAGCCCCTTCCTCACAGCAAACCTTTGCTCAGGTTTGACTTTTGCCTATTTGTTTTCCAACCCTCCCTCTGCTCCCTGACCTGACAAGTGCTCCTTTTAGCAGGATATTAATTATCATCACAGTGCTGGGACTCGTAATTATCCCTCCCTTGTGCTTTCTGGGCTTCCTAGCACGGGTTGTGATGAGGACAGGGTGAAACAGCTCAGCTGGCAAGGGGCTGATGGTGTGTGTCTTGGAGCTGTGGTAATTTTCCTGTGCCTGAGAGCAGGGAATGAGACCATGGAGAAGAGGAAAAGGAGAAAATTGTGTCTTTGTAATCAATGGAGAATGGAAGAACTCAGCCTGTAGCCTTTAACCGTGGTACTTTCTTCCCAGTGTCTCCCAGAGTTTAAAATGGAGAAGAAAAATAGGAGTAACTTTAAACTGTCCACCAGGAGAGGGAGAAGCCCAGGAAGGCCTTTGTGACAAAAAGCATGAGAAAAAAATCAGAATAAAGCTCTTGAGAGGGGTCATAAGGAGAAGATTTCAAGGATGTGGGTACATCTCTTCCTCTGTGGGTGTTTATATGGGGTAACTGCACCAAGTTTTGGTTTTTGGGGGATCACTCATGTGGGCAGAGCAGGCATTGGTTCTCCCTCTGGTATTAATTACCATGCTCGTGCCTGGTTTACTCATTTAGGACCTTGCATTTGACTGAACATTTTAAATTAAAAACTCTGTGTTTAACTCTGTAATTCTGTAACACTTTGCTGTATTTTGGTGCCAAAATTACCCAGCTAGGGCTGATGCTCTGAGATGTTCATCATTCCAGAGCTGCCCTGGCCAAAGGAACCTGCCCTGGGAGGTGAAGGCCGTGCTGAGCCCAGCAAGGAGGCACCATGTGGGATGGCAGAGCCAGAGAGCATCGAGGCAGGAGCCAGGCTGCCTTCCAAGGCACAGAGCTATTGCCACTGCAACAGAAATGCAACAGCTCTCTGACATCAACAGAGTGAAAAAAAAAAAAAAAAGAAAAAGAAAAAGATAAAAAAAAAAGAAAAAAAAAAAGAAAATACTCCTCTCTGGCCAAAACTGTGAATTTTTCTTCGGCAAAACAACAACACTGTGCTAGTGGAGATTGCCTTTCCTTGCAGCAGGGAGGGGAAAGGGAGATAAAAATGAAATAAGCTGTGCTTTCCTCCTCTTTATGTCTATTTTTGTAAATCTATAAGGATCCTTTCTGTCTCCCCCCTTCCCCCCATCACAGTTTCCTGCAACAGTGAGAAGTTTTATTACAATTTATTGGGCGCTTGATTAGGAATTTAGGGGTCTCAAGCCAATCACAGCCCCAGCCTGGTGAGCACAGCTAATAGTCGTAGTAAGAGGCAGGATGTGCTCTGAGCACCTTTTATTTGAAATAGAGAAGTCAGATGTCAGAGGGAAAATGGACAAAGACCTTTTCTCACAGCCAACCCCCCAAAATCAGTGCCAGGAGTGTAAATGAAATCCACATTTACCTTTGTGTGAAAACCTGTGTGGTGGGGGACTTTTTCCCTTTTTCCCCAATATTCAGGATTAATTGTAGCAATGGAGCTGGGATACTGAAGTCCTAAGCAAGAAACCAGCAACCTGCCCTGGATATTTCTCTGTCCTGTGCTCGACTTTGGGACAAATGTCACATGGGAGACTGGAGGCCATGCACTGACCCACTCGTTTGCTGTCAACAGACATTCCCACATGCAGCGTCTTGGATGTTGTGGAATCAAACTGCAGCTTTTCCCTGTGGTGATCCAGAGCACAGAGGGTTCTTCACTCAGGCAGGTAAGCCTTGGAGGACATTTATCCCACAGAGATGCCCTGAGCAGGGAAATCCACACCCCACACCTTGTCCCTGGGGAATTAGGCAGAGTCCTTTGCCCATCATTAATGGGAGCAGACAAAAACGTGACCACCGAGTTGGTGATTAGCCCTTGGTGACCAAGACAGAGTTATCTTGGGAAATTTAACCCTCAAACACATAAACCTTTGCAGCGAGGGAACTCTGAGCCTCATCTTTTATACCATGGAGCCAGCCTGGCTTTTGGCCTTGAGGCTGAGGAAGAGAATTCTTGGTGCTCAGCTCTGCCTGAGACTGTGTAACTTTGGCCAAATCACCTTGAAGAGGATGGAGGAGGATTCAGTGCAGCAGCTCCTGAGGGTGGACATCCCAAGCTTTCCATGGTCTTGAAGGAATGGAGCAGCAAACTGGAGTTGCTGAGAGATCCAGTATGGCTTCATCCTCCTCCTCCTCCTCCTCCTTCATGGCTGGGTGGGGCAGCCATGGATAACAGGCAGTCTGCATTGGCTGCCTCTTTTTTGGCTGCTCTGTCTCCAGCTCAGCAAAGACAGTCCAAATATGATCCAGAATCACCACGTGCCTCAATTTCCCCATCTGTTAAAGGGGGATAAGCCCTGATTCCAGCACTGGGCTGTCAGTGTTGCACTGCCATGCAGAACCTGACAGAAAAGGGCTTTCTCAGGGAGGGGGATCAGCACCCTGGAACTGAGCACCTCCCCCTGCTGAGCATCCCCCATCCATGGTGCTTCTGCTGATTTTGGGCATGTGCTCATCCTTCCTTCATGCCAGATAAGAAACTGGCTCAGGAAACTGCATCCATCCTGCATCTCGTGTGGAGGCAGATTGTTCACGGGCGGAGGAAATCTCCTGGAGAGTGAACCTTGTCAGCAAAAATGCAAATATTTAGAGACAAAGTGTTCATTACAGCAGAACTTGATTTCAGGGTCAACCCTTTTTGCAGCAAATTGTTAGCCAGCTAAAATGTTTATTGTCACCACACTCTGGCAGTTTTGACAGTACCTATCAAGTTGAGCTTGACAATATCTGCATACGGCTTCTCCGGCTTTCCCTCATGCAGCCATGAAAGGGATTTAAGACAGAATAAACCAGTCAACAGATAATTGAAGCTACCCCTTCCTTTGTGGAAAAGCTGAGGCTGCCATTGGCCAGATGAGATATTTAGGGTGTTGGTGAGATGGTGCTGGGGTACATAGAGAAATAGCTTGGTGATTTTATTTATTTCAGATGCAAAACTGCACACATGGAACAATAATCCCCCACCCACCCCGCCCCAGTCTGGCAGTGCATCAACAGAAATCAGACTACAAAGGGACGGTATTTCCTTTGGTCTTTTTCTGTGTGAGCCACATGGCTTCCCAGACCCCTCAGCAGGGAACCACCCAGATATTAGTGGAGTTTCTGTGATTCTTCTCCATTCCCATTTGTGTTCTCTTCTGCTCCCCTTAATGCCTGCACAGGACTAAGAACTGTGGCACCTGGGAAGAGGATCACACTGCTGGCAAGCTCAGAGCTCACAGGGATGAGCTCCCATCTCTGCTCTGTGCTCCAGGACTGGGGGATGGATGGGGCCCACTCTGCCTCGCTGCTGAACTGGGAAAAGGCGAGACAGCAGCAGGAATTTTGGGAAAAAAAAGAACCAGGGCAAAATGCTGATGAAAACACCTAGGAATGGACAATGCAGCTGCAGCCACAAGGCCTCTAATAAAATTTTGGGCCTTGTTCTGCTAGACAAAAGCAGCTTTGCAGCTCAAGGAGGAACTCTTTTTATCCTGCTTTTTGCTCCTCCGTGCCTGTACCTTTTCCCCCAGCTAATGCTCAGGGAAGGTGAGCCAGTCTGGAGCCACTGTGAAGGGGTTTTGTTTCCTTGCTTGCTGGAGCGGAGTGAAGGCTGTTTCATCTCAACAGGCTGCTCCCAACACCCCTTAATTTGAGAACTCCTGCGTGCAGGAAGCAATGGAGTTGAGTGACCTTGCTGAATCCCGGCCGCTGCAGCTGCCAGAGAACAGGGGAGGAAAAGAAAAGAGGGGAGGAGGAAGAGGCACTTTGCTGTCTCCCATTAAAGCCCCAAGAGGCTGAAGATGAGAGAGCGGAAGTTTCAAATTGCCAGAACGCAATTCTGAAAGTCATTTTCCAAGCGCAGAGCTCTCCGCAATGTCACCTCTCATCTTCCAAGGTGGGGATTGAAGGGACGATAAAGCACAGAATATTCTGCAAAGGCAGAGCTGCTAATTCAAAGAGGGAAGAGGTGCCAGTCCCCAAACGGGCTGTGTCACTCCTCTTCCTGCTGGAGAGCTGTGCAGATGGAGCTGTACAAGGGGCACAGCTCCAGCTCCTTTCCTGAACCATAACCAGCCTGGATGCAGGATCCAGCTGGCTTTTCCAGGCCTTTCAAAGAGTAAGGATCTCAAACTCCTGATTTTCAATCCAATGGCAATAATGATTACTGTGAGTGTTATTTTCTCAGACCTCCCTGAGACCAGCACAAGACCATGATGGATTTGTAGAAGAAAAGGTACATTTTGATATTGACACCCCTCTGCCCCAACCCAGCAACGTTGTCCCTCCCTGCTCTCTCTTCCAGCTCTCTGCTTGCAAGGAAATCTGAATTAAGAAGTTGGATGTATTCAACAAAGAGTTTGGCCCAGGGTCTTGTCTCAAAGAGTGAATTGTCCACCTTTTCTGCACACTTTGTCAATCTTTATTCCAGCTGCACCCTCCACTATGTTGATAAAATAAAAAAATCCAACTATGCAGGCATGTCCTGCTGGCATGAATTGCTTTCAATTCTCCTTCAGTTAACATCAGCTTTCTCCCATCTTCCTTATAATTGGTGCCAACTGCCCCTCCAAGCTCAAGTTTTCCCCCTTTCCCTTTCCCAAATTACTGAAGCTGAGACAGGGCTAGGTTTGCTCTCTTTTTGTAAATGCACTTATTTGCCCATCCAGGTGAAGGTGCTGAGTTTTTACACTGACAGTCAATTTTTGCCAGGAAATCCCTTCTCTCTCTTATTTTCAGAAATGACACTTTTCCTTCTCTTCAGGCCAGGGCTGATGTATGGAAAGAGCTGGCCTTGTGTCAACCTCAGGTGATGAGCTGGGAGCAGGGGGTCCACAACCTGGAGACAGCACTTTTCCCTCTAAGGCAATGGGATATCAAAGTTCTGTGCTATCCCTGGTTAGTTGTATTATTATTATTATTATTATTATTATTATTATTATTATTATTATTATTATTATTTTATCATCTGGTAACTATTTCCCTGCTTTTCCATCTGGGAGGCCAATGAGAGTATTGCTTACTGGCCTGTATCCAGTTTTCTCCAGCTGGGATCAGTTCAGTCCAATGTTGCCATCTGTCCTTTGAGGCAGGGGGACATCCTCTTCCATTTTGGATCTCACCCAGAACCAATTCCCCCTTTCCTTTCTCCAGTACACCCTGGACTCAACCAAAGCATCCAACAAGCTGGATGTGACCATCATTAGACTGGTGCATTTCTAGATGGACTTGGGCATGTGAGAGTCCAGTGGCTGGGCTGTGCAGAGCCCTGCCAGCCTGTGGATTGCCCTCAGGGTGGTGCCCTCTGTCCCTGTCCACAGGGTCAGCTCGGGGCTCAGGTGAGCACACGGTGCCCAGAGAAGCTGTGGGTGCCCTATTGTTGGAAGTGTTCATGGTCAGGTTGGATGGGGCTTGGAGCAGCCTGGGATAGTGGAAGGTGTCTCTGCCCATGGCAGGGGGTGGAATGAGATTACCTTTGACGCCCCTTCCAACCCAAACCATTCCCTGACTGTCTCTCTGGGGATGCTTCTCCTGGGGTCGTGTGTCTGCGCCGCCACCCCCCGCACTGGGATGTGCCCGCTGTCCTTCTCCTCTCCCCTCGTTACCGGCAGGAGGGATGCGCGGAGCCCCCGCCCGCTGCGGAGGACGGGTCCCCTGCCCTGCTCCCCCCGCTGCCAGCCCGGAGCGGGGGCCGGAGGGGGGTGCTCATCCCCGGAGGGGGGCGGGGGGGACCGGATTGGCCGCCGAGTGCGCTGCGAGGATTTTGCGGCGCGGCCCCATTGGCCGCCGCCTCCCATAAGTTTTTGCTCCGGACGGGAACTTTTCCCAGGGATGATGGAGTAACCCCGGGCGGCTCCGCGCCCGCTCCCCCCGCCACCCCGGGCCAGGCAGCCACCGCCACCCGGCAACGATGAAGCTCTGCGGGACTTTCCTCGGTTCGTAGCCGTTCGCCGGCGGATGCGGGGGTTGCGGTGGGAATGTAGGGAGGATATTCCTTAGTGCGTCTCCCTCGTTTCTCTCAAACACTTGAGTTTCTCAAGTCTGCCGAAGTCACGCCTTGGTAAAGGGGCTCGGTCGCCAGGGGCGGGGGAATACGGACCCGCAAACTATCCCTCCTTGTTATGTGATATTTTCCCCCAGCTATGCGCTATAAAGAGGTTCCCGAGTGTATTTCGGGGCGCAGGTCTCCCTGTTCGCGTTTCGGGAGCGAGGTGCCGGTGTCACCCGAATAGAAATGAGCCGCTCCGGGCTCAGCTGCGGGGGTGCGCGGCCCCCGGTGCGGCTGCTCCGAGGCACCGGCGGGGCTTTGTCCCCTCTGCCGCGAGTTTCACTAATTACAAAGGACTCGGTGTGGAGGGGAGAGGGGCGAGGAGAAAATCCTGTTTTCTGCAGCTTTTGGTCGCAGTTCTGCTGGGCAAGGGGGTGGTGGTTGGTTTGGTTTGGTTTGCCTTTGTGGGCTCTTTTTCCACCCCTCTTGCACATTGCTGGATAATGAAGGGGTGCGGGCGATGTTATGAAATAAAAAGTTAGTTGGTGCCCGTTCAGCTGGGTGTGTGTTTCAGTGCCTGCATTAACCGAGGCACAAAGGAGGAAGTTTTGGGATAATGCGAGGTGCCTTTCGCAAACGATGGTGATTGCTCCAATTGTTGTTCTTCAGGGAGAAAAGAGCTCTAGATTTGGCTTAGACAAAGGCATTCCCTCTTCGGGAAGGACCCGCCCAAATCGGAGCGAAGGGGCGCGCTGGAGAGCGAGCAAAGGGTTATTAAAAGTTTTTTTGTGCCTGTGCATGTTGTTCCATCTGCCAGGGGCCTGTAGTGGGCAGGTTTCTTCGCAACCCTTCAGCTGTTCCATATACAATATTAATGCTGGCCATTTCTATTCGGCATACAACAGCACTAATTGTAGTCTGAGGCATTAAGGCAGCCAGCCCATCTGCATAGAAGCTTTCAGAAAGAAACAAGGAAAAAAAAAAAAATCCTTCACCCCCAGCTGGTAACCGGAGAAGTTGGTGCCAATTACAAATGCGTAAAGTTTGAGATCTAATTTTCTTTGAAACAGACTCAAAGAAACCAATGGAACACGGTGCGGTGGGTTTATGGCTGTGTTTACACAAGCAAACGGAGTTTTATTTTAAATAATTTCAAACTTGAAGAGCTTGATCTGAAAACACAAGGTGGGTGGGGGGGGGAAAGGGCGTGGAGAGCAGGGGAGGGGTGTGAAGGGAATCTGCTTTAAAAAATCCTCTCTGGGTTCAGCTCTGCAGGCGTCCTGCAGGCAGGGACTCTCGGAGCCCCCGTCTTAAACCCCCTGAAGATGAAAATACATGGACATTTATTTTAGTCCTCTCAGCTGCACGGCTCCCTTCAGGGAAAGCGACGGCTCTTTGAGACCTGGAAACGCGCGATAATTATCTCCTCCCTGAAAACAGCTGTGGAGTGACTCTGGAGAGGTTTAGGGAGTGTGTGTGGGGGGAGAAACACTTTTAAAAAATGGCTGAAAAATTCTTGAAAAAGGTCGAAACCGCGGCGGAGGGAGCGGGTGGAGCTGTCCGTGGTGCTGACCCGGCGCCGCCCGGAGCCCACGCGCGGCCTGGCGTTCTCCCGCGGGCTCCTCCAGCGTGGAGTGTGGGGCTTTTGGCCCCAAATGGAGATTTTCTGTGGGTAGGAAGGGGGTTAGGCGCTGCGAGATGGGAATTGCTGCCGCTGCTGAAGTTGGTAGCAGTGAGAAACTCCGGGAAAGGCGCCGCTTCTTTGCAACGTTTTGGGAGGAGAGCAGAGGAGAGTCTGGCGAGTTTGGGAACAAAGAAAAGCCGAACACCCTCTCGCAGCCCAGAGCTCAGCCGGATGGTATCAGAGCTGTCAGCTGCCTTAGGGCTCGTAGGTGCGTGGCGTGTTAATAAATGCAACAGCAGCAGTAATAAAATCCCTCTCTTAACGCTCGGAGAGGCACATGTGTGTGCTCATATCCATGCAGGCTGCGTGTGCTCCAATTTATGGGGGAGCACACGCAAATAAACACACTTCCCTGCTGCCTGCGAGCCGAATCCATTGTGCTTTTGTTTCACAAGTTTTTAGCATTAGGGCTCTAAATGAAACAGCGGTGGAGAGGAGCAGGCAGCATTGTGAGCGGAGGGGAGCCGAGTCCACCCAGCCCTCCCTCTGATTCTATCGCGGGTGCAGAACAATGGAGATGCAGTGTAGCACCAGGCCTGCTGCCTGCAGATAAGAGTTTAATAGAATTTCTGAATGCCAAAGGTTTAGGATGTAAAATATCCCTGTCTTCGTGGTGTGTCCAAAGGAGATAGAAAACAGCTTTTCAGGAGTACTCTCGGCTGAATATCTCTTTTATGTTAATGGTTTAGGAGCACACCAGGCTGGCAAGCCATGGAAATGGGCATCTTAACAACCTCCAAAGCGGCCTCAACAGTTTAAAATTAGTATTTCTGCCACTCTCTCCTCAATAATATTCCTGAGATGGGAAATCGAGTATCTCCTTCCTGCCCTGTGCCGTGTCTGTCCTGCTCTTCCTGCCCTGCCTGTGAGTGACATGGAGCTGTCGGCAGCCCCCACCCAAGCCAAATTTGCCAGGTTTTGGGCAGTCTGAGAGGTTTTTTCCACTCCTGACCCTCCCAGAGTGGGGGTGAGCTGGAGAGGAGCCTGGGGCCCCTGCAGCTCTAGAGCTGGAGTTTCCCACAGGAGAGTGCATCCTCAGCAGGATTCAGCTTTCCCTGCCAGATTCTGCCTCAGCTCCCTGAGGACTCCTGGGGTTTCTGTCCATTTGTGAGCTCCCGCATCTTTTTGGAAATCTTCATTAAGATGACAGGAAAGTCTTAATTGTCTCGGTGGTGCTGGGGATGGCACGAGGGTGCAGGGAACAGCGCTCGGTAGAAAAGTGTCGCTCTCCTATCTCCTCTCCCCAGCCCGTCGGGCTGCAGCCTGGCTCTGTTTTCCTTTCACTCCCTATTTCCGAAAAGTTGCAATCCAAGCGCTGATGCTCCCGTCTGGCAGGGGGCAGGGATGGGATGGGATGTCCCAGTGCCCTTCCTGCCACACCGAGCCGGGGCCTCTCCCCTGAGCCTCCCTCCCTCCCGTTCGGAGAGGACTTTCTCCTCCTGAGGTGACCGGATCTCCACGAAACAAGCATTTTCAAGGAAAGACAATGCTAACTCCTGGAAAGTGTGACTCTTTCTGCGAGGAAAAGATGCATAATGCAAGAACGCGCACTTTTCTCACTTAGAAACAATCCCTAAACTGTTTTAGTCACCTTTTTCTTTTAAGACTTTTGCTTATGTTGTTCTTATCCCAACATCCATAATGTGAAATGTAAACCACCTTCCCCGGGGTGAAGTGTTGTATTCTGCAGGGAATACATCGTGTCTCTCTCTCTCTCTTTTTTTTTTTTTTTTTTTTTTTTTTTTTTTTTTTTTTTTTTTTTTTTTTTTTTTTTTGCTTTTAAGGGGACGAAAAAAATATTAAAATATTTATCCACCTTTTAGCCACCGGCTTTTGAATATGTATATCAGCTAATATGCAATACTTCCAGGTTCACAGAGGCGATAAATTTCCCGGTCTGTTCTTTATGGTGATAGGTCATCTTCCTAACCACCAATAAATATTGTAAAGTACTTTCGCTGGAGCTGTGCTAACCCAGGGCATCTGTCACTCGCTGCTTGCTGCTATTAGGAATTATTGGGCCGTACCACGCGCCGGGATGCGCGGGGGGGACGCGGAACGGCGCTCGTCGCGCCCGCCGTCCTTTTGTGCTGCTGCTGTCACGGGAGCCCCGAGCCTCGCGCATATTAATTATGAATCAGCTCGGGTAAAAATCATTCACCTTCTGCTGGGTCTCGGGGAGGGGGGAGCGCGAGGAGAGAGGGGCCGGCGGGGCTGGGGGAGCCCCAACTCTCGGTGCACTCGAGGCAGCCGCTCCATCTCTCTCGCTCGCTCTCTTTGATGCTATACTGTAAATTTATTTCACCTCAGAGAGTAAACAGATATATTGCAACCCCAAGGGTTCATGGGTAGTGTATTTACAAAGGGAAGGCGCAGCAAGCCCCCTCTGTGCCATTTCCATTAATGAGAGCGGTCATTAAGTAAATGAGACATTGCCTTTAGCAGGCTTAAGAGTTCACACACTAAGGAGTATCAGATATTTAATTGAAACCAACAACCCGTCTTACACGCGTGTTACTGGTGTAGGGAAGTGGGCTGCCCTCCAAGAACTCTCCCCCCACAACCTCCCCCATGCAAATTTCATGATTGGTTTCCGTGATGTCATTTTGTAAAGGGGCAGACAATAGCTGTGGGGAAAGGTAAGTCAATATTATGTTCTTTCGCTGACAAAGGCAGATAATGCTGGCTTCTTTTTCTTTTTCCTTTTTTTTTTTTTTTTTTTTTTTTTTTTTTTTTTTTTTTTTTTTTTTTTTTTTTCCCTCCCTCCCCTCCCTTGGATTGAGACAGAGGGGAAAGGCTTTCGGAGCACACAGTTGATGTAAACAGACGCAGGCGTTTCGCCTTTACAGCACGAAGGCTGGGTTGTTGTTTTGAAAATTGCACTGGAGAACCGAGGGGATTTTTACGATGATCATCATGCTCCTAGGTCCATCTTTGCTCGCTCGCTCTCTCGCCGGCTGCGAGACGCTAGTGGACATGTTATGCTTCTGACTGAAAAGAGGTTGAATAAGATGAGAAAGGAGGAGATTTATTAAAAAAAAAACCCCAAAACAAAAACCAAAACAGCAACGTCGCATTCAACCGGGAAACTTTCTGAATATTTCTGGAAGAGGATGCTTGCCGGGTTTGTGAACCGCGAGATCGGTGGATGTTTATCCGGAGGGAGGTGTTAGCAGAAGACGCTCCCGGGCGCCGGGAGGAGTTTGCGCCGGCGGCGGCGACCCCGCGGCCGCGGAGCTCTCGGAGGTGCTGACGGCCGGGCGGGACCGGGGCTCCGCGTGTCCCTCACCGCGCTCCCTTCACTCCCAGGCCCTTTCCTGCCAAAAACTCCAGCCCAAGTCCGCATCTCCGCACTCCGGGGGCGTTGGGGAGCTCCGGGGTCCCCTCGCCCGAGGACGCGGCTGCGGAGGGCTGGCGGCTGCTCCCTCCTGCCACTGCCAGACTTTTCTTTTTTTCCTCTCCTTTTTTTTCCCCTTCCTCCCCTCCCTCTTCTTTCCGATTATTGCCTACTTTAGAGTTCTCTATTTATAGCAGCGAAGCACAAGGGAAGAGTGCCATGTTTGTGGATTTCTCTCTATACGTTGACCACGACAGAAATCTGCGTGCTCTTATTTTTAGCTTGCTCGGAAGAGGCTTTGCTTGGCTAATCTCTTTATCAATTTTAGCAAAGTTTGTTGTGGTGGTTGTTCCGCGGGTTATTTGGAGAGGGAGAGAGGGGCAGGGGGCTGGTGCCTGGGGATATGCATGCGCTGCCATCGATCCGGCCGGCTGGGCTGAGTTTGGGGTGCACTTTGCCGGTGGGTAGGACCGACCCTGCTCGGGGTAGCGGCCCCAAAAGGGGGGTCAGCATCCTCGGAGGCTCCCCCACACCAAAGGGGCAGGTCGTGGGGATCAGTGCTTTCGGAGCAGGAGGTTTGGGGCATGGCAGGCTCCCCTGAGCTGGGCAGGGGAAGGGGGCATGTTGCCCCCTTGATCCGGCCGGGCAGCAGAGAGGGGGCAGCCGCTCTCCTCCCGCTATTGTTGAGCCCCCTCGCTCCGAGCAGCGGCTGAAAACAAGTGCGAAAAGCCCTGGCTAAATCCTCGCCGTCGCCTCGCCGCTACTTTTAGTTATTCTTTTTTTTTTCTTTCTTTCCTTTCCCTCTCTCTCGTTGGCTCATCTGCTGTTATTATCAGCCTTTTCCATATGGCCACTTTAATTAATGGCAGACAAAAGGGAGTTTGGGAGAGGGGGGAGGAGGAATCTAGGAATTAGAGTTTATAGTTGGTTTGTCTCTCTCTGATGCTGTCATAGAAACCAGAAGCAAAGATGCCGCCTTTCCACTTCTTTGTATGATCCTGTTTATTGTTCCCGAGCGGCGCAGATTGGAGCAGGCGCGTGTTGCAAAGCACAAACCAGCGCCGGCTGCTACCGCCGGGAAAGCCGGGCACAACTTGTCCCCTTCGGCTCTTTCAAAACTGCCTGCCCTCCCCCCTTCTCTCCTCTCCTTCACCTGCCCCAGAAAGAACAAGAAGAACTTGGTTTTCTTTTATTTTTTTCCTCCCTTTCTCTTTCGTTTTTCTCCCTCTCTCTCTCTCTTTTTTTTTTTTTTTTCTTTTTTTTTTTTTTCTTTCTCTTCTCGAAGTGATGTGGGTCTGTAGGATCCCAGCTGCGCAAAGAGTAGGAAAACTCTGGGAAGTTGGGTTTTTCTCTTCCCGGAGAGCAGACGGGAGCTGTCCCCGGTGTTCCGCTGGGGTCCGGAGCGGCGGGTCCGGCCCTGTCCCGGGTGCTGTCACCGGGCAGCCCCGGGCCCCCCGGGCTGGGTGGCCTCGGTCGGGGTTGGCGATTTCCCGGGGGTACCGTCTAGGAAGGGTCTGGACTGGCAGCGACTCTTGTCCCCTGCTCGGTCCCAAGTGAGGAGAGGGCATCCCTTTCCCCCGCGGTGTCCCCGCTGTCCCGTGGCAGCTCTCGGGGAGTGAGTGGGCAGCGGGGGCACCTCTGTCGGAAAAGACAGAAATTCGCCTCCCTCTCCTCGTCCTGGGAGTTCTGGGGCTTGGTCCGGCTGGAGGGGTGTCCCGCTGCGGGATAGAGCTTAAGGTCACTGCCAAAGGTGGCGTTGGTGACTTCGGGACCGGGATGCTCCCTCCCCTTTTGGCAAACCCTGGGCTGGAAGTGGGCGAGTACCTCCTTCCCTGAAGACCCCAAACCTCCCTCATTCTCTCCCCACCTC
>VZSR01001238.1:5906977-6063654 GCA_013398615.1 Brachypodius melanocephalos | reverse complement strand
GATGATGATGATGATGAGGGCAGGGCTGACTTCGCAAGACGTAGCTCGGCGTCAGAGCAGCTGCCATTTTAGCAGACGGTTCTAACCCCCCCCCTCCACCCCTCCCGGAAGGCTCGGCTTTGGGGTGCTGCCTCCAAACTTGGGTTCTGGATGGGACATGCTGCTCTGCTTTGGCTTTGGGGGGAGCAGTGTGCCCTAAGTCAGCACTGCTCTCAGAAGAGGCTGAATGACACAGCTTTAGAGCTCAGGAATAGAAACTCTTTCCCCTTCCTGAAATCCCAGCGTAGTTTTGCATCAGGGCTTGAGGAGGACAGGTGAGGTTACGCTCCCGAACGCCCAAATTCAGTCTGTGTGATGCAAAATGGTCTCTCCCTCCCTGTCCGGCCAGGGGCAGAGCCCTCCTTTGGCAGCCTCGGGGGGTTTATTTTGGAAGGGATGCTGCCGACCCCAGCTCAAAGGCTGGGGGGACCGGAACCCTCTGCCCCCCAGAGCAGAGCGAGGAAGGGGAAGAGGAGGATTTACAGTAAAGGCTGGAGCCAGGGCTGGGCTGGGCTTCCCAGAAGACACGAAATGAGGCGTGTGAAGGGGAGGGAGAGGCGGGGAAGCATCGCCTTACCACGGGGAAATCAGATGTGGAACTTTAATGGCAAAGTGGGGCACAGGACCCACCCTTTCCTTTGCTTTGTGAGTTTGTGTGAGTTTCTAAATGGAAGGGCTTCTTTTTGTCCAGCTGTAAACTCTACGGCTGAGCTGTTAGAGCCCTTTCCTTAATGACAAAGTTCATTTCCTGTCGTCAATTTACAGCTGCTCCTCTTTCTCATCCACGGGAGCTGAGAATGAAGGATCCACGCTTCAGACTTCCAGAGCTGGGAACACACCACCGTGTGTTACTCTTCTTTCCCCAACAAATCCCCTTTTTTTGGGTTTTTATTGTGCAGGTGCTGTTGTGCTGTTTGCTCTCTGACTGTGCAGACAAGGAGGGAGGCTGAGGTGGCCCACACTTCAGGTTTATTTGGCTTTATTGTCCTACAGCAGCTATGAGAGGATTATCAGCCTGGGGTTAACTGCCCCACAGCCTCTCAGTTCCCAGGTATTTCTGGAGTTTTGATGGGCCAGAAGTTGCTACAAAGGAACTCTTTCCATCTTTTTCTCTGCCTTTTCCTTTCTTCTCCTGTGTTTTACTGGTTTCTACAAAGAATAACTCCACCCATGTTCCCATGCTGCTCTTCCTGGGTGTGTGGTGCAGAGTCCACTGCTGTCTCTGACACCCTTAAGGCAGGATTGTATGAAACTTCCCATCTTAAAATGTATTTATCACTTCTGAGGCTGTTTACCTTTGCAAAGTAGAAGTTGGATCCATAGCCCAGGCCTTAGAGAGAAGAATCATGGTGTGAATAGAGAAGTGGAGTGGTAAGCATAGGCTGTCAAAAGTTTCTGGAGTGGAGAAAGGTCCCAAAATACTTTGTTCCTAGAATGAAATGAATTTATGTGAGAGTTTCTTCCCTGGGTTCTGGGAGCCAGCTCTTGAGTAATGGCAGAGAGCAGGGCTGGGACATCCCTTCTACTCCCTTCAGAGATGGGAATCTGTCCCCTCCCACTCCCCACAGATATTTTCACCAAGGAGAAAAGGGCTTTGTGGGTTTATATTTGGGGTTTCCCCTCTTGGCAGGTCAGTCTGTCAAAGGGGATTCCTGGAAGTGCAGGGTTTGCCCTTGCAGAGCTCAGGAGCTGCTTGGCTGGGAGCAGCTGTGTGGTGGCTTTGCCTTTTGGGGCAGGGCTGGCACACAGAAGGTGAAAAGCAGTTTCCAAGCATCTCCTCCCCATGCAGCTTCCCTGGGAACAGCAGCACAGGAAGGGATCCCTTGGCTTCCCTGAGCTGCTTTCCCACAGAATCTTGCCTGGAAGGGAGGTTGTTCCTGCCTTGGGAGCAGCTAAATTCGAGCACTGAGGTGAGGACATCTCAGGGCCATGAACATGTATTGAACAATTATGTTTAAAGACTGTAAACATTAAAAATCACCAGAGTGGAGCAGATCCTCAAAAACTGTGGATTTTCTAAGGACTGTTTCATAGAAGGCACAAATTGGAGTTTTAAGGAAAAATGGCAAATATACATCCCAAAACAAGTGTTATTCTGTGGTTGAGGTTATCCAGCCCTGCAATGCTCCTGTGGGGCCTGGCTGTGGCTTTGCAGGACCAGCTGGGGAGGCACAGATTTCTGGGCTGGAGAGGTCCAGACAAACACGGTGACCACTTTCTATGAGAAGCTGGTCTCTTGAAGCAGGGGTTTGCCCTTTGCGAGGCTGTATTTTGAACAGCTCTGGCTGCTTTTTAAAACCTTGCTCCCCTCCAAGCTACAGCAGCCTTTGGGGAGGCAATGCCTGTAGGAAACTGGTCCAGCAGTGCCAGGACTGGGAGCTGTGAGTTTTGGGCAGACCCAAGAGGGAAAAGGCAGCTGTGGCTTTCTCTTGTTTATGGATGAGTGTAGGGAGAGGATGTGGGCTGGGAGTGTGGCTGGGGCTCCATCCCTCTGCCCTGCTCCCATCAGAGCATCCTGGAGTACCCACTGCCACACTCCCATCCCTGTGTGACTCGGCTGCCAGGTGTGTTTTGTAGCAGCAAGGAAGCGAATTAGCTGGGAAAGTTTGCCCAGGGGAGGTTGATCTGGTGTGAAAGGACGTCAGGAAAGGGAAATAGGGAATTCCCAGGCATAGTTTGGTTGAGGAAAAAGCGGCTGGGATCACCTTCTTCTGCCAGCTGGGCTGTTCCCAGCAAATGTCAGGCTTGGAGCTGAATGCTGAAGTGCCACACTCTGCAGTCCTCTCATTTTCAGTTTGGTTTGGTTTAGGGAAAAAAAAAACCCACCTAAATTAAAATACTTTTGATCTTTGTCTTTCATTGAACTTTTTGCTTCAGAGAGAATAGATTAATAAACACTTTCAAATGGAAAAACATAGTTTGGAAAGGTTCCCCTTTCATCTTTAACACAGAGCTTTAATGCTAACCTGAGTATGAGTTGGCTGTTCCCCCATTCCTTTTCCCTTGCTTTTTTTTTTTTTTTTAATCTTAACAACAATAGCTTTGCTTTATTGTGATCATGCTGGCCTTTACTGGTCACTTTTTATTCTTTCCTTTTTTATTTTGAAGTCAGTTAAAAAAAATCACAATGTTATTTTAATCAGACCAAATGAAAGAGCAAATCAGAGTGAGAATTTTAATCTGCCCCAAGCAAAACTGCCTTGTACATCTGTC
Source organism: Brachypodius melanocephalos (assembly GCA_013398615.1). Taxonomy (NCBI): domain Eukaryota; kingdom Metazoa; phylum Chordata; class Aves; order Passeriformes; family Pycnonotidae; genus Brachypodius; species Brachypodius melanocephalos. The sequence continues at coordinate 6,060,402 of VZSR01001238.1, read as the reverse complement.
ATGTTGGGATTAGTGGAACTCTTTAAAGAAGCTGCAGACTTTTTAAACAAAGTATTAAACATTTGTGACCTGATTTCCATTCTTACAATATTCTCATTAATAAGAGTGCAGGCTGAAAAGACATCTGTTAGGTCCTGTTTGTTTTAAGAATATTAAAGGCTAATAAGAATATTGGAGGGTGGGGGTGTGTGGGGATAGTGAGTCTAAGTGTAATATTTAGGGCCAAATCCCAGAGCTGCAGTTTTCCAAAATGATTTTGGGTCTAACTTGGTGCAGGGTAGAGGGAAACACAAATCTTGGCCCTCGAGCTGGATGCTCCATGTTGTTGTTTGTGGTTGGTTTCGGCTGCTGGTGCTTTTGCGAGGCTTCCCTTTGGGCTGGGAGTTTTGCCTGGGGCTCCATCCCTGTTCAGGGAGTGGTGAAGGGGAAACTCTGCCTTTCCCAGATCAAATTTAGGCTAAAATGGTGCAGATGCAGAGATACAGTGTTAAATTGCACACAAACACAATTGGCACGCGTGTGTCACCTGCGCTCATCCAGTGCTGCTTTGGACCAGCCAGGAAGCAGAGTAGAGAGGGAGTGAAAATGTCCTTCATGGGCTTGCTGCTTGCTTTGTGCTTGACGGGAAGGCAGTTAAAGTAAATGGCCCAGCTTGGACCCCTAAGGAAGAAAATAAAGCCAGGCAAGTGTTGGGTAAAGTGCTCGCTGAAAGAAGCCTTCAATGTTAACGTGCATATATGGTTTAAGAGAAGGTTGCTGTCGACTGCAATCTTTGCATCTTGTTTATGCTTGCTGGGTAAAATATTAACTAAAGCATCTGAACATAAAGTTCTGGTGTGAAAGAATATCAGCAGGGGAGAGCCATATGGTGCCAGGCTGCTAACAAAATACCAAACGCTGGAGATTCCTTTTTGCAGAAGCCTGAAAACTCTCGTTCGCATCCATAATACATGAGTTCACGCCTTTGATTACTCCAAACATTAGTCCAAGTGGTGCAGGAGTCTCTTTGGAGCTTACACAACTTAGGGCACGCCGTGCTCTTCCCCCCTCTTCCTTTACATAAAAGAAATCGATGTCGAGCTGTTAAGATACAAATATCCAATATGCTGTAAGACAATATGTTTCCAAAACTGCTGCGTGAGCTGCCTTCCCTCTAATTAAATATAAACTGCAGTAGAGGCTCGGTTTTCTTCGTTTCTCTGCTTGAAATTGTTTGGCAAGCGTGGGGCTCTCCCTAGGACAGCATCTGCAGGCGGCGTTGGTGCCAGTTTTGGGGAAGCCTCTAGCTGCTTGTGAGTGCAATCAGAACCTCTCTGATCAATGCTCGGGGCTGTAATCGTCTCTCTGAGCAGCAGCTCCCAGGCACGTTTATCTGAGCCCTCTCTGCAAGCCCAGGGTCGGGTGTACTCAGCAGCAAAGGATTCAAACCCAGCATTAGGGGGATCCCCTGGTGAATATTATTATAAGGTACAAGAGATGGCTCAGGGGAGCTTTCATGCAGGCAGGATTTGAAAAAGCAAGTTATTGCTGGCAAAATCTATAGGTGACAGTCTGAGGACTTCTGAAAGTCTTTTCTCTTTTTTAAAAACAATCCCCTGAAACCAACAATTTGACATTGAACAGCTTGTGCTTGTCAGTGGGCTCCCTGAGTGTGGCTGGTTAAGGTTTGTGGTGAGCACCCCATTACCTGAACACCTCCAGAGTGCAGAGAAAGCTCCCCAGCAGCTGCCTTTGGTTAACCCACATTCCAGAGCTGGAGCCTTTCCCTGCTCCTGGTGTTTCTCCAGCCCAGAAGATGCAGGTCTGGGGGGTGGAAGGCAGTGGTTCTCTGCCAGCCATGAGTTTGGGGCCAAAGTTTGCATTTGAGTGGCCTGTTTCAGCTCTTGGACGTCCAAACCCTCTGGAAGCACATCAGGTTTAGCACCTAAATGCAGAATTAGGCTTTCCTTTTAGCACTGGCTCTTCCCATTGAGGCTGTGTGGGCAATGCAGTGTGATGGGATGGGAATTAAGTCAATGCCAAAACGCTGCTGGCTGAATGTTTGGCAAAAGTTTTATGTCAGGGAAGGGTCAAATCTGCAATACGGTGCCCCAAAGAAAGGCTGCCCTGGTGAGCTGCTGGGATAAGTGAAGCTGTCAGGTGGGCTTTGAGAGAAGTTGCCTGATTTCAGCCTAAAACTGCCTTCTAGTGAGGCTTGAAGCCTAAATTGAGCCTTTCTGAGGGGCAAGTGTCCAGTCCTTGCTCTGCGCACAAAGCCCAAGTGCCTGTGTGAGAATGAGAGGAAAATAAATGAATTCACTTCCGTGGCAAAGGAAAAATCAAAATCTTTATTTGTAGGAAATAAAAACCTTTGGGTGGGTGAGATTCTGGGTGAAGTTAACCCAGCTTGAGTGGCTCTGCAGAGAGGAAAGTGTTCCTTCCTCTAAAAGCTGATGTGGCCATGTCTGGAGTCCCAGCTTCTCCTGCTTTCTCTTCCATAATTCTGAAGCTTTGCATCTAGCAAGCTTCTGGCAAGTGGAGTTAAAGGTTTGTTTGTTGCCCTCAATATTTTGATGTAATTAGTCAGCGAGCAGCTCACTGCTTTTGCCCAGAGAAACATGCTCTCCAAGAACACAAGTGACAGGAGAGGATTAATAGCCTTCTGGAGAGAGCTGCTCCATTTTTTATTTAATAAAAAAGGGGGAAAAAAAAGAGGAAAAAAAAGTAGTGCCTGGGAGCAACGTTATTGCTTTAAAAAAGATGACATTTGAAATGGTTAACTCTGCCTGAGGTATCTCAGTGGAGAACAGAGTTGTCAGCTCCTGTCCCACATTCCCCAGAAACTTTCAACTCCCTCTCATCATGGAGCAGCTCTCCTGGCTCCCAGGAAGGCAGGTGGCTCTGGCAGGTTGGCTGCTCTCACCCACTGAGCAAGGACACCCTGCAGAAAGGGGACGATTGGGAGAAAATGGTTTGGAGAGGAGAGAAACTTCCAGCTTGTAGGATATGAGCTGGTGCTTGGCTCTGGAGCCTGGGGGTGACTGCACTGCTGGGCTTCCCCTGCTCCTGGCTCAGTTTTGGGACCAAACCGGTGCAGCACAGAGGGCTCAGCCTGTGAAAGAGGCTGGAAGTGGGGATAAAAGCTGCTCCAAGAGCAGTGCCCGTGGGCATCCAGCTGCTGCCTCACTCTCCTCCTTGTTATCCCTGCATCGTATTCCCAAGGAAGTGAAGGCTGCAGGAAGGACAGAAAGGTATCACTCGCCTCTATTTAATTTCAATTACACAGAGCCTGCAGGAGCGCTCAGAACGGTGCCAGCAGGGCCATAAACTCAACATATTTGATGATTCTCCTTTTTTTTCAGGCAAATGGTGCACAGCAGCCGCCCCATTCAGCAGCAATAATCCTGGGGGGCTGTGACACTCGTGCTGCAGTGGTGGCTCCTGTTTAATGAGCTGACCCTTCAGAAGGCATTAATTGCCTCATTTTGTGGTGGGCAGCGTGGCACCCTGTGCCTGCCCCTGATCTGGGGGTTCTGGCCAGGGAATGGTTTGGTTTGAGTGTGCCAAACCCGGGAGGGGGATGCTGGTGGGGGCTGAGAGCCAGCAGGCACAGAGCAGAGCTGCCTCATACCCCTGGGGAGCTGCTGCTGCACAATGATCTCACCTCCTTTTATGCCTTATTGCTTCTGTCTCCCTGACTCCACATGACACACGCTTACGTGTCAACTTTTCACTTCTTATATGGCAGCAGAGAGAAAAGGCTTAATATCGTAAAGACAAGCTGGCAGCTGGGAAGTAGCCCATTTAGTCATCTAACTTTGCGTCAGAGGCACTGCCAGCCCCTTCCCTGGCTCTTCCAGGCTGCTTCTCCCTCCTCTGCCCAACCTGGTGTCACATGTGGTAGAAATTCTTGTCAGGAAAACACCTCCCAGAGCAAACTCTGGTGATGGAGCCCAGTCCTGTGCTGGGGGCAAGGCAGTTTGTGTGCCACAAATACATCTGTGTGCCCAACGTGGGCCAGATTTGGGCAGAAACCAGGCGGAGTTTTGTTTAAGCTTTTGGGGTTTTGCTGTTGTTGTTATGCAGAACTTACAGGGCTGAGGGTGAAATGTCACAGCAGGTTCAAAATAACTTGGGCTGTGACAGTCAGCACTGGGGCATCTCAGGAGGTTTGGAGCTCAGAAGGAACCCGAGAATCATTGACAGCTGAATCTATGGATGGATAAAATGGTAAAGACCAGTTTATATTTCCCCCGTTTCTTCTACTGTTTCCCTACACACTGTGGAAATCTGTATTTGCTGCTCAGAAGCAGATACTGAACCCCGTCTGTCTGTCAGGAAGGCTGGGTGTAGTTGACTTTTCACATTTGGCTTCCCCTCAGTGCTCAGCCTTGTTCCCCCCTGTGCAAGCACTGTGCTCAGGCTCTCTCTTTTCCCTTGGTTTCCAAACTGATGATGGAGTGGTTTGGATGCAGTGTGTCAGAGACTCGAACTGCATCGATGCCTCCAGCTCAGTCTGTTTGACATCCACCCATGCTGGGAGCAGTTCCCTGTGCAGGCTTAGGGCAGCTGTGGGAAGGGGACTTCGTTTCCAGCAGTTGCTGATGCCTTTTTTCACCCCTCAATTTGTTGGGAGGGGCTCGTGTTACCAGTTTGGGGACAGCCCTGTCCCCATGCCCACAGGGGATGCACAGAGGGCTGGTGCTGGACTGCTGTCATGGTGGAGGTGGAAGATGCTTTCCACCAGAGGTGTCCCAACAGCTGGGAGAAAGAAAGATGAATTAGGGGAGCCTTGGAGCTGAAATCCCCGACTCTCATTTGTTCCTCTGAATCATCGTGGCTCCTTCCTCAGCAGCCCCTTCTTCAGCCACCCTTCTCCCTGTTCATCTTCAGGCCCAGAGTCCCAGGGCTGCCCTGGAGCCCCTTTGTACAGCACAGAGAGCACACACAGCCCTGAAAGTCTTCCCAGACTTCCTCAGGTGGGGAAGAACATCCCTGCCCAACACGGGCACTGTCAGTGGGCACACTCCTTGTTCCTGTTCTCACCCCAGCTTACACAGGTTGTTTTCCCACTCCTGAGGGCTCCTGTGCGTCAGCAGCACCACGGGAAGGGTTTTACAAGACTCTTGTTTCCTCACCCTCAGCCATCAGGTGGTTTCCTCCAGCAGCAGCTGTCTCGGGGCTGCTTCCTTCCCACCGGTGCAAAACATGCTTGTCCAAAAGCATCTCCAAGAATTTATCTGCACTGGATTCTCCTGCTGGTGTTTCGACAAGTCTGCTCCACAGAGGCTTTCAATTTGGTATGAAAAGTAATTATTGCCAGGGTGCAGTTTAGCTATTGTGTTTTGCAGCGCTGGTAAGGTTAAAAGAAATAATAATAATAATACAAGAAAGACTCAGCCAGAGTAACTGCCTGCAACATGCTATTTGCATTTTTAAGGAAATACTTCTTTGAGACAGCTTGGGTGAAAGGTCGGCATTTGCATATAAATGGAAAAGAAAGTGTGTGATGCTGGAAGTTACATCTATATTATTTTCTCAGCAGTGAGCTGCTGTTCTGGAGATTAAGGGATGCAGTTTGCATTTGGCTTTTGTTGAATAGGGAAGGTACCAGGAAAGGCAAATTAGAACAAAATAATGAGGGAAATGTGCAAGAAGAAAGAAGCAACATCCCGTTTCTGAGAGATGCTCTCCTGCGTGCCTGACACCTCACACGCTTGCTTGCACACGCTCTGGGCACACAGGGATGAGTTTTTGCATCCTTTGCACCTACAAAAAGATGGATGCTGGGGATGACGCCAGTGGCAGGAGGGGTCCCTGCTGTGAACAAGCCTGGCAGAAAGGAGGATGATGGTGCTCATCATTTGGAAGTGATATGCTGGGGTTTTCTTGTTGTTTGCTTTTTTTAAATATTATTTTCTCTTTTCATTCAGGCTCAGGTATGTTTGGAGAGGAATTATCAGCCGTCTCAATGAGGTTCCTTCAGTTGCAGTAGGAACATTCACACTTTGTGGCTGGCAGGGCAAGGGCAGGAGGCAGAGAAATCCAGAGCTCAGGCCTTGCTCTTGCCTTGGAGGGGCTCACATGGGCTGAGAGATTTTCCAGGCCCTGCTGCTTCCCTGGGCCTTGGAAACACCAAAAGGATTCTCTGGTGGAGAACCCCAGTGCTTTGTTTCCCCTCTTGTTGGTGGCCTCGCTCGCCACATTCAGAGCAGCTTTGTGCTTTGACAGCTCCCCCATGGAGCTGGGGGAAAATGGGATGTTGAACAATGTTCACTCTTTAATCTTTTTGATCAATACTTAAGAACACCGTGCAGACAGCAGAGGTGCTGTGAGCACGAGGCTTTTGTTCCTCTCTCGAAGAGTACACAAGTGGTACAAGGCTGGAAGGTGAAAAACACCTCCTTTTGTGCCTTCTGCTGTGTCCTGCTGCTGTGTACTGTGCTGCTGCCACTCGGTAGGAGAAGAAAAAAGGCTCTAATAAAAACTCTTATTAACTGGCCATGAACACTGGAGCATGAATATTGCTCTTAATGAGGAGACACCGGAGCCTCATTTGCTTCCCTTGCATTGTAGGTGCGCAGGGCTTCAGCTGCTGCAGCCCTGGGTGATACAGACAAACAGGAGGGAATGTTGGTCCTTCCCTAGAGCACAATTTGGTGTGCAGAGGGGCTGGGCACGGGTGGAAAGAGGGTCCCAGATGAAGGGTGGCAGCACAGCCATCACCAGGGTCTGGGGATGTCATGTCCCACAGCAGGGTGATGTCTCTACCCTGTGCCCGGTGGATTTTGAGCTTGTTAATGAATCCCACCACTGAGGGTTTTGCTCCCTCTCCAAGGAGCAGTTTTCCAGCCTTCTTCATATTGTAACACGTTTTTGTGTTTGGGAGATTGGAGTCTTTTTGTGATTCCACCAGTAGCTCTCTGTCCTGTCCTAGAGCTGTGGGGATGATTTCCTGTTCCCATCAAGGACCTGACAAGAGTTCAAGAGCATGCAAAGGTGCCACGTATGACAGGACAAAGCATGAGCTGGCAGAGCTGAGGTGACCACAGGGGCTGACACAGCTGCCTGGGTAGGGCTGACAGCATCAGAAGCAGGATGAGCCAAGAGGTGAGGTGGCAGGGGCTGGGAAGGAGGACGTGAGTCACTTGTGCTTCAGGCAGTGCTGGAGGAGGGAGCCGAGGCAGGGGATGCTCCCTGGGCTGCAGGAATGGCTGGAAGGAGAGTGGCAGGTTCTTGTGGCTGGAAATGGGGAAGCAGCAGCACGGTGGTGGTGGTGACCCATCCTCTTTCTCCTGGCACAGTCTGGTGCTCCCCTCCTGTGCCCTGGGACCTGCAGAGATGAGCGGGCTCTACTTGGTTGTCAGCACCAAACACTTCGGAGCTGTGCTGGTGTTGAGCCAGTGGCTCAGTGTGTCAGCAAGGCATGCTGTGCTGCAGGGGGCTGTTTGGAGGGAAAGCACTAGAAAAGGCTTGTTCTTACTGTAATCAAATCCCTCCTTTTCTTCGGGTAAGGGGAAAATAAAATGTCAGGGTGTACATCACAGATTTCATGATATTACAGGGGATGGTTTGGTAGCTGGGTGGGTTAAGCCAACACTGTGTGTTTGTTGGGGCAGTGGAATCACAAATGCAGTTCACTGGTGCAATGAGTTGTTGGGTCTCTGGAGAGCCATGTAGTGCTGCAAGGCACCCTCTGGCTCTGAGAGGAGCCAAGGCTGGGAATGATGTGGGGATGAGGAGCAGAGGGCTCACGAGCAAACGCTGTGAGCTGTGCAAACACGGTCATGGGGTCAGGTCCCCACAGCTCAGCCCCAGCTTTTGGGAGGAAACTGCTCATGACCCCTAATTTTTTCTTTTTATAGAGATTACAAATTCATTGGAACTTCTTCCAGGGGAGAACATCAAAGCTCAACATCCTCATCCCTGGAAGTGTTCCAGGCTAGGTTGGATGAGGCTTGGAGAAACCTGGGATAGAGGAAGGTGTCCCTGCCCATGGCAGGGGGTTGGAATGAGATGAGCTTTGTCCTTTCCAACCCAAACCATTTGATGATCTCCCTGGTGACTGCCCAGCTCCTCTCTAAATGTGATAAGGAAAATTATCTTTAGTTTAGCAAATGAACAAAGTAAAACCACAATCCAGCCAGCCATGCTACAACTCCCATCCATACATCCCATCTTAACTAATTATTAAATCATATTTGCTGATAAGTATGAGATGTAATATCTATTACACAGCTGTTAAACCTCAATTAATATGTTTTAATGATCAGTCGTTTACTGTGCAATATACAATTAACATCCGGTATTAGATCTTAAATTAAATGCGTGTTTGGGAAGCTAAATTTGCAGCACTGAACACAGCCTTGCTGCAGTAAACAGAGATAATTGCCTGTGCCCTGAGAGGGGGCTAAGGCAACATTCCTGGCATGGGAGATGAATGGAGGAGAATTGCAGAAGAAGCTGGGTTCTACATTTACCAGTGTATTTTGATTCCTACAGAGGTTTTAACTCCTTTCCTTTGGAAAAAAAGCACCCTGATGCAGAGCTGCTGTGTTCCTGCAAGGGGGAAGGTTGAAGTGCGTGGGGTGCCGGCTCAGAGGGGTCTTTACTTGGCAAATGTTGGGCAGGAGTGTGGGGCAATTAATTGTGCTGAGTCCTGGGGCTGTGTGAGGGCGTTCAGTGCCTCAGTTTGGAGCTGAGACTGAGGGCTTAAATCAAAGATAAGGCTCATGTTCCCTGCCAGCAGGAAAGCTCTCATTGCACCGAGGGCTTGGGGCCATGCAGGGAGGTAAATTCACTGATCAGTGTTCTCCAGGCAGTGGCCACAGGGCTACGTGTGTGGGCAACAGACTGCAAAATCACAGGAACATGGAATGGTTTGGGTTGTGACCTTAAAGATCATCTTGATCATCTTGTCCAATCAGGGACACCTTCCATGACTGCAGCCTGCTCCAAGCCCTGTCCAACCTACTTCCAGGGATGGGGCAGCCACAGCTTCTCTGGGCAGCCTGTGCCAGGCCCTCCCCACCCTCTGAATAAAGAACTTCTTCCTAACAGCAAATCTAAATCTCTGCTTTAGTTTTAAGCTGTTCCTCCTTGTCCCATCACTATTTATCCATGTAAAAAGCTGCTCTCCCTGTTTTCTATGAAATGCAGGCAGCAGTGCAGAGGAGTGCAGCAGCCCAGGAGTGGCTTCTTCAGATTGGAGAAGGCGTGAAATTCAATGTTGAGATTTTTTTTAAAAAAAAATTTGCATAAAAGTTGGAGCCACAAAATGCTCCCTCTGATCCCTTTACACTGCTGCAGTGTCTGCTTTGAGAAGTGAGCCCACATTGTTTGGTGGGTTGTTGAAGGGCCCAGCCTGTCCCCAGCCTGCTGCTGCCTCGTTAACTCAGGGTTCACCTTTCCCATGAAAAATGTGCCTGAACAAAAATGAAGAAAAATTTGCCTCCCTTCCCTTTTCTTTCCTTACACTTGGAGGAACAAATGAAGATTGATATGTTTTTCCTCTAGTCTTTCAGTTTAAATATGCAGTGATGCATCTTATGAGGAAAGGAAACCTTCACCCCTTGTGCTTTCTCTATGGAACCCTCCCCTCACCCCATCACTTTGCTATAGCAGGTGTAACCTCTGCAGAGATTTGGGGACAGGGTGGGGCTGCAGCTGGGGCTCCCCTGGCACTGTGAGGACGTCTGTGACAGCTGACTGCCACTAGGCACCCCCCTCCTCATTTTCTGTTCATCCTCACCCCTATTCCTATGAGATTTGTTGTGGTTATTTTGGGGGGATTTTCCTGTGATTCTTTGGAGGGGTAATTTTTTTTTCTTTTCTGGCAAATTAATGCTTTCTTCTCTCTTTGGAAATGTGAAGTAAAACACATGTGAGTCTGATTAACACTCCAAATTGCTGAGGTCTCTCTCCCAAGTTTCCACATCATCTTGTTTGGGATTGGATGGAGGTGGCTCAAACCTTTCAAGGAACTTGTTCTTTTGTACCAGGATTCCACACAACTTGCAATGTTTTGGTTCACAGCTGTAGATATCCCAGAAGGGGACAGGTAGATTCAAGATTTGGGAAAGAACATCATTTGGCAGAGAATGGTGGTGGTTTGTCACGAATGTTGATGGGAAAAAGCAGCCTCAGACTCCAGTGTGTGCTCCAGTCCTGCCTGGGTGGATGGAACTGAGGAGGGAGATGGTGGGGGAAAGCTGGTGGCTTCCCTTGGGATGTGATCCATCAGACCAGCTGAGCATCTCAGTAATTTTCCAAGGGGGGGTGGATGCAAGTGCTCCAGGCTCTGAGCTATCACTGTCCAACCTCAGTGCCAGGAGGAGAGCCCAGAACATGCTGTTCCCTCTGGGATCTGCTTCCCATGGGCTAAAAATCGTATTTTAGGCAATATCCCACACCTCCTTGTGGGTGGCCCAGGCAGGGGTTAACAGAGATGTCCTTCACAAAAGCAGTGAGCTTCCTTTCTGCTGAAGGCAGGATCTGGAGGGAGGTGGAAAGGGCAGAGCCAGCAGTGCAAGCTGACCCTCCCTGGGGACCAGATGCATTTAAGCAGCATGGAATAGAGGAAATCTGATTCCAGTGTTGACAGAGCTGCCATGGCCATTCCAGCTGGGCTGGGCAGAGGGACTGGAGCAGGCTGGAAGGCTCTGAGCTGGTGTGGCCAACACACCTTCAGCCAGGCCAAGGCTCCCTGCCCCAGTACTCAGTCCTTTCCCAACTCTTGCCCAAAGGGATGGAGGCATGGGGCACCAGGATGGGGCCTTTGGCAAGGGTAAGATGGCACTTTGAGGCAGATTTAGCCACAGCAGCTTCCAGGATTCACCCTTTGCCTGTGAGTTGGGCTCATGTGAGAAAACAGGCCCAGAGAGAGGATGAGCCTGATGCTAATTTTTTCTCCTTGCGGTTGAATCTCATGACATTTCATCCTTTCAAAAATCTTGTAAGCTATCTTTCAGGTTATCCAGGATCCATTGTTTGTACAGTTTAACCCTCTCTCTGCTCCTGCCCCTACTGCATCTCATAGAGGATGCTCCTGTTTTAAAATGTGCTGTTGGGAGAAGGATGCTGAGGGAAATGCTTTAGATAAGCGGGCAGGCAGTGCTGGCCAATGAGTGTGCTATTGAAACATCTTTATTTCTTCTTATTTGATATTTTCCCCCTCTGTTCTCCTTTCTTCTGTCCATTTCTAGCTTCTTTCCCTTGTTTTCTTTGGTTTTCATCATCTGCTTTGCCATCTGTGCCTCCCCACTCCCTTCCCTCAGAGCTTCTCTGAAGCAGAATAATGTTTCAGCAACTCTTGGATTTTGTCTGCAAGCCCTGAGCCTTTTCTGGAGGTCCAGGCCAGAGCACAGTGCTTCAAACAGGGTTTAGAGTCTCTAACACAAATGATTCTCCCGTGACACCTAGAAACGTCCCCCCAGCTGCTTTAGGACAAACGTACAAAGGTGACTTTGACAGTCACCTACCTTAGGAACCATCCTGGTGTACATCACCCTAAGATTGAATTATTCCAGTCTTTCACTGTTAATTTTCAACTGTTAACAGTGTGTTTTCCAACTGAGGACCAAGCTGATCAGAGCTGCAGCGTTTAGGGTAGGTTGAGGGTGGAAATTCTTTATGGTTTGGGCTCTTGGCCTTGGCACAGCACCCTGGGGTCCTGCTCGGGGCATGGAGAACCTCAGGATTTGTATGGCCATTAAAGAAAGCAGGAAGGGAATAAACACTGCATTTCTACCTCTGGATGGTGCTGCTGATGGGGTGCTGGGCTGACCCTGGGTCCTGACCTCATGTTCTTCTTTCCCTCCCCAGAAAATGAGTTTCGGGGTGAGCTGCTGAATCAGAGGTGGACGTGTGGAGAGAAGATCAGCAGCTGCGAGGGAGCCGCCGGCCTGCACGGCACACGCATCAAGGTGAGCACACAAGCAGGGACATTTTTAGGACAGTGACCCCTCCACACCATGTGCTCCAGCTCCTTCTGAACCAGCTGCTCCTGGGGGAATGGAGCCTTTCCGGTGCCCACTCAGTGATGGGCAGGGTTTGGAAGTCTCCTCGTAGTAGTGAATCCGGGCAGGGAGGGCTTCCAGCTGTCAAAGTTTGGCTCTGAGTCCAGATATTTAAATCCTTGCCTTCCTCCCCGGTGCCATCCCTCAAGGGTGGCTCAGATGTGGGTATTCAGATCACTCCCAGGCCTGTTAAAAGAAACCCTTTCTCCAAGGCGCCGGCTGGTCGGAAGGAGCCCCTTGAACACCAGGTGAAGCTGGGGCGCCTTTGGAGAGGACAAGCGAGTCATTCATCCCCACCAGGACCCTGGACAGCTCCTGGGGCTCAACACAGCCACTCATTTACTGCTGCAGCTGTGGCTGATGAAAGAGGTACAGCCAAGGCTGTCAAACCTCCTGGCAGATTCACTGCCAGCAGATTAGGAAGCTTTAATTAAGCAGAGAACTGGGCTGTTCACTGCACAAATGGTGTTTCCTGTCCTATTTTGGCCTCTCAGTAGTCAAGCACCATCTCTAGTGAGTGGATGGACCCACCTGGGTGAGGAGGAAGCTTCCTTAGGTGACTGATGTTACCAGCTCTTCCTGTATCCCTAGATAAACCAAACCCTGGGAAAACCCCAAACCAGCAAAAATCCACACTTAAAAGCATCCTTCTTCACTAACAAGCTGTCAGCTGCATGCAGGTGTCGCCTCACCTTCTTAGAAAGCAGAGTAAGCAGTTGTTGCTATATTTAAAATGAGCTCAATTAAGGCTTTTCTATTGAACCTGCCAAATAAGCACTTAGGTTAGATTTAATAAGATTGTCGTATGTTAATAAAGTAATGATTACAAAAGGTAACATTCCCAGTACCTGGTGTTCATCTGGTGCTCTGTCTCTAACAAGCACATCACGAATATTAACCATTTCTTGCAATCCTCAGCTCTGCTTATCTGTATTTTATCCGAGTGCCTGGCTCAGGGGTGAGAGGAGGGGAGTTGGAAGGGAGCCTGGATATTGTGTGAGTGTGCAGCCCTCTTACCTCACGGGGGGAGAGGTCCTGAACACTCTCCACCCTTAGATCTGCATTGTGTGCACATGCTTGCACTTCTCCGTGTGCTCATAAATATCTATTGTATTTAAATGTAGTTTTTCATGGCAGCCACAGCTCGTAATCCACAGGATGTGCAGCGGTGAAGGACAATGGGATGTGGGGCACGTTTACTTATTTATTTTTGCCTCTAAAGAAGTCCAGGCATGGGATAAAATTTCCCATGACAGGTTTGAAATGAGATCTCTGCAGCGCTGGGGAGAGCTGATCTCTGCATGGAGCCAGTTGAGCCCAGACGCTGCTGCCAGGGCTCGTCCTGACCACGGTGTCTGGTGACAAAATGGACCCTTATCTCCCAAATCTCTGTTTTCCTGTGCCATTGCGATCTAGCTGGGAGACAGCTGAATAGCATGGAGGTTGTTGATGAGGGCTGACTGCTGTCAGGACAGGTAGGGCGGATGGTGGTGGGGCCACCAGAGCCTGTCCCTGCTGTCCCCTTCGCAGAGATTCATCTCAGCAATCCCCTCACATTGTGCCACTCAAGGATAATCTCATGGAAAAGGCAGCTGGCTTATCACAGAGCTGGAAAACAATGAGATTGAAGAAGTACAAATTATTTTCCCCCCTCTTCCCTACCCCTCCTCTTCTGGCACGGGAGACTTTGGCACGTACGGAGCCACTTAGGTCTCCCTGGCGTTGGGATCGCGCCTCGCAGCGCTTCCCAAGAGTCGAGAGGAAGGTGTGTGTCAACTCCAACCACGGCCTCTGAAATCACCCGGCCTAATGCTGGGCTGTCAGCGCTGCAGAGGCACCGCTGCAGCTGCGCCTGTGTCAGATGTGATGCTCAGGAGCAGCTTTTCTGCTCCGCTTCCCTCGAGTGTGGAGGATGCTGCTGCCATCACTGCGGAGCGGCAGTGCTCGGGCAGCGCTGGGCGCATTTGGGGGTGGCCCTGGAGCCTTTCTGCAAATGCAAAGTGACAGCACGGCTTCAGGAGGATGTTTGTGACACAGCTGGAGTGTCGCATTTGAGGTGGGTACAAGCTGGGAGTTTGTATCTCAACATGTCAAGGCAAAATCCTTCTCCTCTCCCCGGCTCCGAGCCCGGGAATGCCGTGCAGGGTGTCCTTTCCTGGAAGCAGTCAGAGCAAAAGGCAGACAGGAGCTTATTCAGCCAAGAACAGGACTCACAATAGGTGGAACGTCAGGAGGATTTAAATCAAGCAGCTAGGAAGACCCTAAAGGAAGAAGAGGGGGAAAAAAATCCTTCTAATCTCAGAGTGTGCTTATAAAATAGCAGCTGGGAGCTACTATTGGGCTTTTTTTTAAAAGTAGAGGCACACTGTTGATCAAGAGTATTTCTTCCCTTATCATGCCTTATTTATTTATTTCAAAAATTCGTAGCTAGAGAAGGTCCTGCAGGACAAAGTCCTCCTCATTTTCTGCAATGAACAAAGATGCTATGGCACTTCACAGAGAGGAAAGGGGGGAAATTTGGAGACGCAGATCCAGGCGTCTTCACCTGTGTTCAGCCTGCAACAGCCAAGAAGGAATTCCTCATAAAAAACAAAAGAAGGAGAAATCAGGCTATTCAAGCCCATCTTCACTGAGAGGCAGTTTTGCTGCCTTTCCCCTTGAGGAGCTAAAGAAAGGACTCTTTGGATCTTCAAGAGGGGAAGGACCAAGCAGAAAACCCCTTTTCATCAATTCTGTAGGAAAAAAATGTCATTTCTTCTGGCATTTTCCTTCTGCTGCTAGGCAAATATAAGTTGGGGGGTTTTAAAAACTAAAAATAGAGGCACTGTGTGTCTGTCTGTCCCTCTAAAGCTCAGATGCTGCTTCTTGCAGTTGGCATTTTGCTACATCTACAAATGAGCACTGACGGAAGCTCTGCTGCTTTCAGTGGTAAATAAATATTCCTGCTGAATCCTCACCTCCCTTTGTCCAGCTGAAGGGTTTTTCAGCGTGTTTATTTTCTCTGAGCTCCGTGGTGCTCTTGAATACATATAAAGTATTACTGCTGACCGGGGGGAATTTCAGCAGGGCCTTTAATGGCAGATTTGCATAGAGCTGTCGAAGCCCAGGCACACCTGGGCATCAGCACGTGCTGGGTTCCCAGTGGGTTTGTGTTCTGTTATGTTCCTCGGGCTTACATTGGAAAGGAAATGTGTATTAAGACAAGAGGGAAGAAGAAAATGTCAACCCTGTAGGTACTCCGTAAAATGAAACTTCAGATCCGTGCTGTATTGCTGTCTTGGCAGCAGAACAAGACCTTGACTATAGAATCTGGCTGTTAAAATTCACATTGTGCTCAGCTTCAACTCTTTTTCAAGTTTATCTGTCTGAACATCATTGATTTAAGTCTGCAGCACTGACAAGTTATCATTATAACTTGTATTCTGCTCCTGTCAGGAAGCTCCTTAGTGCAGGGTAAACAGGACAGGGGACGTTTCTTACTTTCAGAGAGAAAAGAGGTGGAAAAGGGGCACATAGAGCTGAAGTGACATTCCCAAGGTTACCCCGACTACCACAGGCAGAGCACTGATCCGAATCCTGAAGGGAGTACCCTGAGACCCAGCACAGGATCCTTTCCTGTAGTGTTGGGTTAGAAAACTTGCTAGATGCTGACTTTCGTTTAATCTTAACCCATGGATAAGGTGAGGAGGTGTGGAAGGAACCTCTGTCTTTTCCAGCCAGACTAATGTGCTTGTGACTGGCATCTGGCAGCAATAATTTATTTGCAGGTTTCCTTTTGGACTGCTTTGTTTTCATTCAGAGCTCAAGCAATCAGACTGAAATCCAGACAGCTCCTCAGCCTGGCTGTTATGTGAACAAGAGAGAGACCTAATGAAAATACCCTGTCGGTCTCCAGGACTGCAAACATGCACTGTGTGACCTGAAATTTCACATTAAAGCGATCTGTCTAGAGGGCTTCTGGCTGAGAAAGCAACAATAAAGGACAATGGTTTCATGTAACCTTCCTGCATCTGAGCCTGATATCACAGAGGCTCCAGAAGCGCAGTCAGGGCTCTGCCAGTTGTTTAAGTTGCCTGGGAGGAGCAGGGGCTGAGCTCCAAAATGGATTTTATTCCTGGTGTTTCTGCACTTCGGAGGGAAATGAGGAGTTTTGAGGATGATCCTGATGTTGGTTTAAGCTGCAAAAAGGAGCTTGATGGTAGAAAACAGAATCTGGCAGTGCAGAGCCCACCCCATCCCGATGGTGATGCAAATGAAACATTATAAACACACAGCAGTGAGGCTGTGTCAGGTTCTAAATAAGTAATGGGGTCTTCCCTGTGGGGAAAACTCCTCAAAATTTAGAAGTTTGGGGTTGGGTTGTTTGGTTTTTTGTTTTGTATAATAGGCCAGCCAAGGCAGCCTATTTGGCTTTTCCATTCTTTGGTCCTTAGCAAGGTTGGGCCACCAGATGTCCCTTCCAGCCCTGAGAATTCTGTGATTCCGTGGGTCTGTCCCTGCCTTCGGTGGCTCCTGTCCCCTTTGCCCATGTGCTGACTGAATCTGCTCCTGTCTTCCCAGGGTGTTTGATCCTGGCTTGAAAGAGGAATGGGAGGCAATGGGAGGAATTGCTCTGAGGTGCTGTGGTGCAGTGAGGAGCCTGGATGCCAGCTCACACAACATTTAACTCTTGAGGACAAATGTGGCCTGAAATAGGATCTCCTCTATTTATAGATAAGCAGCTTGAGCCCATCCCACCTGCCAGGCTAAGAAAAATGGATTTTTGTTTTGCTTGTCCATGCTGTCTGTGTGGGTCCAGTCCCTCCTTTTTAGCCAGAGCTGGCCCCTCACAGGCGCTGCCCATCACCCTTCCCACAGCCTGCCCTCCTCTGCCCCTTGGATCTGCAGGAAACCCGAGCCTCCACCCCAACACACGCCAACTCCCTTTGAGAGATGTCAAAAAAGGAAAGAAAAAAGAGAGGGAAAAAAGGAAGAAAAAGGCATCTCTGGGATTCCTGTTGGTTGGAGGTTCCCAGCAATCCGAGGTGCCGTTGTGCTGGCGGCATGCGGCGGCATCAGGGAGCGAGCTCAGCGTTGGAAGGCTCATAAATGTAATGAAGTCCCTGTGACACCTGCTCCTCTCTGCACTTTAAACGGGAGCCATTGGTCCGCAGGGAGCTGGGGCTTTAAAAATACAAATTATAGTAATTGTCTGCTGTGTTATTGGGAAGATTGTAATAAACGTGGAGCACAACACTGCCGTGCCATGAGCTGAATGCTGACAGGATGCATAAATTACTCCAGGTTTTGATTCCCCTCACCCCCCTCCCCTTATTTTTTTTTTTTTCTTCTTGCCTCTCCAACCTCCCCATCTAACAAATCATTGCGTGTTAACATTGAGTTTCTGGAAGGTGGCAGTATGAAGGACAGAGGTGCTTGGGGAAAACTTCATCCCTCCTCTGAGGGGTTTTAGCTGTGATGCCCCAAGGGCTGGTGACCTTGATCCCTTCTCCCTGCCTGCCCCAACAGCCTCCCTCTCTTTTTTTTTGCTCCCAAACCTCAGGGAAAGCACCAAGCAGTGCCTTCTTTGAGGGTGAGGAGCCCTGGAACTTCTGCTGGGAGCTGGGAGTAGCATTCATCGAGATGTTTTTAGGGTGCATTCAGCAGCACACACCCCACCTGCACCATCCCTGCAGCCAGTGCAGCAGCACATGCTCTGCGTGCACATCCCTTCCTGCTCCTGCACCAGGGACAGCAGAGATTGTGTCCCTGCTCTGTCATGTTGGAGCCATGGAACCTCCTCATTCAGGAATGATACAGGAGATGGCTTGTTCCTTCTCTAACTGGGCCTGTAGAGGATATTCCAGAGAGAGTTTGTTTTTATTGTGTCAAATCCCACTTGTAAATGGTCCTTTCACCTCCTTTTCTGTCTCCTTGTAATCTCTGGAGGAAATGTCCCACATGGTAATGCTGCAGTTAAACCCAAATTGTCTCCCCAACCTACCAGGCTCTGATCCCCTGCCCTGCCCACACCCCGGTCTTGCCATTCCCCCTTGGCATTTACTGCCAAACACTCCTGCCTGCAGAGAGAGAATCTATGTCCAGGGCGAGATGTAAAACAGTTCTTTGACCACTTCAGCAGCCCCTTTGACACCTTTAATGAAATCCCATTTATATTATTCCAGCTGCATCTTCGTGCCATGCCATGGATGTCCCTGCTTTCCTGCTCCCACCTCCAGGCACTGCCTGGTTTCAAAGGTGCTCTGCCCCAGAGGTGGCTGCACTTCAGACTTCTGCTACCTTGTGGCATGTGGTGATGTTTAATTAATATCCAGAACTTTGAAGTCCCCGATGTTACTTATTCATGCCCATGTTCCCTGCAGACCTCGTGTTTGATGTCCACGTTGTGAGTTATTTAGATGCAGTCTCCTTTGTAGAAAATTTAAACAGAAAGGAGAGGTTGTTCTTTAGGGCACTTGTGAAAAATCGCCTATTTCAGGCAGGAGACCAGTCTGGACACATACTCAGAGATTTCTGATTCTGCATTGGCATTCCACCCAGGTGCTCACAGCAGTTCTGTTCTGTAAATCCAGAGAAATCAGTTCTGCCCTTAACAAGGACTTTCTCAGGCACAGCCAACACATCTGGGTGTTTGTCCTTCTGTGCTACTCAACAGACAAAGTCCTTCCTGTGTCCCAGGATGTGGAAGTTAATTTAAAACTGCTAAATCTGGGCACTGTGGGTTGAACAACAGCATTAAGGTAAGAAGCCTCCATCTCAAAAACACGGGAAAGCTTTCCCAGCCACCCAAGTATTTACACAAAGCGACAACCACATACAAGCTTGTGCTTTAATGATGATTTTCTGGTTCTCTTTCAGTAATGATTCTTTTCCTTCTGTTGCAGATGAGTTTAGAAAATGACGATAAGAGAGCACGCACGCGATCCAAGTCTATCCGAGGTGAGTGAGAGCCCTGGGCTGTGCAGACCTCAGCTCCCTGCACTTTCCTTGTTCCAAACAGGCTTTGGTTTATCAAGTCCAGGCTTAACTCCTCAAATTATGCTCGCTACCCCACTGAAATTTGTCTAAAAAACCTACAAAAGTCCCAATCACAAAACTTTGTAGGTCCTTATGATATTTAACCCTCATCCTCTGCATTCAGCTGAAGGAAAATAAGAAGCAAATAAGGAAAAAAAGCCCCCGTGCCTGCTTTGCTGTAGGGGATGGCAATCACTGGAGCTTCAGATCACCTCCTGGGGCTTTCATCAGGCTCACTCTGCCAGAGGCTTTGAAGTCTCACATCTGAGAGAGCCTGGCAGAAGTAGCTCATGCTGGAGAAGCAAATGGGCCATCCCCTGGCAGGGATGGGAGGACAAACAACTGGTTAATGCAAAGATTGATTGCTATTTATTTCCTGATTTTTTTAAAAAAAGGGGGAAAAAAGGGAAAAAAAAGGAAAAAAAAAAAAAAAAAAGAAGAACTGAAATTCTTTGCGTGCTTTCTCCCTGGGAGAAGGCAGAAGCTCTGATAGAGCCCAGGGTGTCACCTCAGGTAGTCCCATAGCCATGTGTCATGGTTACAGAGCAGCCTCTCTATTTCTGGGTTCATTTTTGTGGCTGTAGCTGTGACGAGTGACAAAGGTGGCTGGAAGTGAGGAACCAACAAGGTTGGAAAGGTGTGATGGCTGCAGGGACTTCATCCTACAGCTTGGCTGGGCCACCTTCCTTTTGTCCTCACCTTCCTTCCTGCTTGCTCTTCACAGCATCTGAACCTTTTAAAAATAAACCCAAACCCAGATGTTGCCAGCTGTGTTGAACTGAGCTTGAATATTTGGATTTCATTGCTTTGTTGCACATACACAAAGGTGCTCGTTCAGGTTGCAAATAAGAGTGCCCTGATTCTATTTATTTTCTCACACCCTGCCTTCCCCACACTTGAATCTGGGTTTCTGGATGTGAAAAGGTAATTTATTGCCTGCACCCTGGGACTCGTCACTGCCTCCAGTTTGTTGAAGCTTGTGAGTCATCCCACCGGGAGCTGGATCCCAGGAAACCCAATTAGCTCAAACAAATTGAGCAAACGTGTTATGGTTTTTAGCCTGGGCAAATTTAGACTTGTGCTGAGGGATTTTTTTTTTCCCTCTTCATTATTTGGATTCCTGGCTGGATGTAAGGTTTCAGCTGTGATGTAGAGTTGTTGTATGTTCTTGTTGTGAGCAGTGAGCAGCCCTCTTATTCACAAATGGGGAATAATCTCTAAAAATCCTACCCCATGCCCTGTGCTTTCCCTATACCCCAAGTAACAAATCCCCACCATATGTCTGAGCTCCTGCATCAGTCTGATGGGACAAGGAGAGGAGAAAAATGCTGGTGCTATAGAGGTGAACACGGCCATTGCAGGAAAACAGTTGTGAACTGGGAAGGAAGAAATCGATGAGCAGCTTTAAAGGGCAAAAAGAGAGATGAAGGCATGAGAAAACTCAGTCTTTATTTAGAAGTGTTTGAGTTACATGCATGCATGTTAGAATAGTTCCACTGGTTTCAAAGTCATCACGGATTCAAAGAGGAGAGGTGGTCCCTGATGCTGCCAGTGTGCACTCACCTGCTTGAAAATCAGCACATGAGTGAGGATTTACAGGACAGGATTATAATTTTCTACAGGCTGGCACGCAACAAAGGACAACAGGATACATTGGTGCTTTCTTTTCCTAATGGGGTGTCCGGGGAGGAAACAGAAACGCAGCAGCTGGCAGGAGAGTTTCAGTCTTTGTGGGGGCGGGCACCTCTGGATTGTTTCTGACCTTGTGTTTGTTTCCATTGCTGCATCCTGCCCTCTGCCCAGTGCCCACGGAGCTCATCGGCCAGGAGGTGAGGTAAGGACCCTGCTTCTCCTTGGCCGTGGGAGGGATGGGAGGGCACAGGGTGGGACTGGCTTGAGAGAAGCCCCTCAGATGGGAAACCTGGGTGAGGGGACCAAATCCACAGGACTAACGGGGTCTTTGCTGGGGGGCTTCTGTTGGTGTCCAAGTCCTCAGGATACCACTAGAGAACACATCAGAGGAATCACAAGAGTTAAAGAAATGAATACAGGAGCTCTGGATGAAACACATTAGAGATGTGATTAGAGACCCTCCAGCCACCCGCTGTCCCACCCCAGATCTAAACCCCAGTCAAACCTAATGCCCACGGTTTGTGTTTCAGGATCACTGGGGACACCATCCTACTAACCAGAGGTTTTTTCCACGTATTTGTCAGTCACTTCTGGTGCCGGATGGGGACCTTCATGGGGACAGCCCCCTTGTCCTCTGTTCAGTCACCAAGCTCCCGTTGTCACTCCTTCAGCAGTGCTGGGATGCCAACAGCAGCAGCCAAAAGAGCAGGAGCAGAGCCTTTGCAGCCCTCCAGAGCTTCTCATTAGCTGTAACAGCCTCCCCCACCTGTAAGCTCCCACTAAACCTTGCACAGGGGCTTCTGCCAGAGGTGGGAGCCTTTAACCTGGACAGGCACTAAGAGCAGGGGCTGCCTCTCCTTGCGGCCTCCCTCGTCTGTCAGAGTAATTGGACCTAAACCAACCCAATTTCAGAGCGTTTTGCTCCTCCACCCTCCTCTTACTCTGAAGAGCCGGGAGGAGCCAGCACCGGGCATCCCCCTTCTCCAACTTTTATTGCTGAACACTTGAGTGGAGGTGGTAATTGGAGCAGGTGACATATCTAAGGGGCAGGACAGAGTGCTCCACAAAGCCATCTCTGCAGCTGTCACCTAATTGCCTGAATAACTGGACGATTAATCGACTAATTGGAAGCAGGGCATCGTCTGCATAACAATAAGAAGCCCTTTTGTCAAGCAGATGAAGGCTGCGGAGAGGAGGGGGAGAGCTGGTCGATGTGGTGGCTCTTGCGGGATGGAGAGCAGCTTTAATAGACCTCGAAGCCCCTTTCCCCTTTCGGGACTCCTGCCAAAGTACACGGAAACTGCCCAAAAGAGTGGGGAGGGAAAGCCTGCCCCAGAGCATGTAGAGCCTCACCTTTGTGCTGGTGCTTTTTAAAGGCATTAAATCAACAAAGTGAAGCTATAAACATCCTAAATCAACACCTGCTCCGGCAAACCTCGATGCTGAACCGCTTGTCTCTTTCCTACATACTTTTTATTGCAGGCTTCATTTAACTACATCAAAAATGGGGTGATGGGTGATCTGCTTTAATTGATACAGGAAAACTTATAAAAGCCTGTAACATCTTCATCAGAGCTGCTCTTGTTTGCCATCGAATAAGGCCTTTTTCAGGCAAGTCACTGGGGACATAAACACTGCTCTGTCTTTTGGTGTGCAGTCACTGAAAGTGTGGCTGGGGCTGCTTGGGACAGAGCAGCCTGGGTCAGGCCTGATGGCAATTAAAATTAAATAGACTTTTAGATCATATAAGCAGTGAAGAGGGAAGCTCCCTCTTTCAATTGCACATGTTAGTGGGACGAGATCTTATTCTCTATGACCTCCAGTGTCCTGCTGGAGAAGGGACACTGTGGTGTCAGGCCAGAGCCCAGGAGTGGTGGGGCTGGGGCTCTGTGGATGCCAGAAGAGCTGGGAGCCACCCCACGAGAGATGGCCTTGGAGGATGTGCAGCATCATGGGTTCAAGCCAGGTCACAAGCAAAGGGGACAGCAGGAAGGGGAGATTTATCTGGAGGAGCCATGAGGTGCAGCTTCCACCTCCCCAGAGCACTGTGTCCCTTTAGGGGATGTGGTGCCACCATTTGCTCTCTCAGCATTTGCTTTGCTAACCTAAAGCCTGTCAGTCTCCCTGAAGGAAGGATTCCTACTCTCCTGACAGCTCAGCAGCACTGTCCTGCCCCGGTTTTGGGTTGAATTATGGTTTTTGAACACAAAGATCTTGTATTCTAGGGAGTTGAACCATTAATAACCTGCTGGTGCTCCCGGAGCTGCTGCACCCATTAGTGCAGGCAGACCCTCCCTGTCCTCAGCTTTCTGCAAGGGCTGAGCTCTGCTGGGAGCAGAAATTCCGAGTCCCTAAAGCCTGACTTGGCACTTGGTACTATTTAATGTTGTCCCATGTCTTTTACTCTGAGAATAACAGGCTGGCCAGATCCCCTCTGGGCTGGCAGTGCCTTCTCCCTTTGTACTGTCATCAAGAGATTTCATTAGCACTTCCAGCTTCCCAGGCTGAGGGTGATACAGTGCTAAATGAGGTTATTAATCCTACATGACTCCAGAATTCCTCAGACATCAGGCAAGTCACTTGGGCATCCTATAATCAATGCCATAATCTGGTTTTGCCAGAAAATGTTTGCTTTAATGCTCCTTATCTGGAGCCCTTACAGCTCCTGAAGCTGGGACTAATTACCCCTGCAGGGGAGACTCTGGTCCCGTGTGAGGGATGCTCAAGTGAAGGCAGCAGTGGCTGTGAGCAGGCTCAGAGCTCCCTGCAAGCCTTTAACTCATCCTCTTCTGCAGAGTAGCAGGAAAAAATTGAAGGGATTTGGGAGATCTAGTCACCTAAATCCCACCCATTCCCCCAAAAGTGAGGTTTTGAGGATTTTAATCCTGGGGGTCTCCATCCAATGCGTCTGGCTGAAACCTCCTTAAAAGAGTCCCAGTCTGCTCTTCCCCAAAACACACACATTTCTCACTGTAAGTGGCCCCAGTTCCCTGACAAGACACCAGATAAGGGAAAATCCCATGTTTTCCTCCTGAGAAAAAGGAAACTGGAGAGTAGCAGCAGGGAGGCAGAGTGCAGTAGCTGTCTGCCTTTAAAAGCTTGCTCTCACGCACGCAAATCTTTAATTAAACATACTCATAAAACTATGGCGAACTGTTCATCTAATTAAATGGGGTGAGTAATTTCATTAATTTTTAGCAAACTGCAAGGCTGCTCTCCTGCCCTCCTCCCTTGGAATTCCAAGGGACAAATGGAACCCTTTCATGGAAATTATCTTCCTGTTTGCATCTAGCTTGTTCCTTGGGCACAGGACCTGTTTAAACTGACTGTGGTTTATACAATCCTGATTAATTCTCCGCGTCCTCTTGCTGTTCCTGATGGTTTTTTTGTTTCCCTCCCAAGCTGTCCAACCCCAGGCTGTAACGGCTCAGGACATATTCGTGGGAAGTATGCGAGACACAGAAGGTGAGGTGGGCTTGGAGGTAGCTGGGATGGAAAAAATGTGAGCAACAGACCCAATGAGAGGTGTTCAGTGGAGAAAGTCTGGCTCAGAGCAGCAACCCAACTTGTCTGCCCTAAATCATCTTGTTTCTGCTTCTCCAGACTCATAGCAGCCTTCCTACAGACCCCAAACTTGGCAGAAGTGCCTCACTCAGCTGTCTTGGGTTGATGGGAGATGCTGATGGGCAGAGATTTTGGTGTGCCTGGTGCCTCTATGGATGGGGAAGGCAAATGAGAACACAATGGCTGCCTTGGAGGTCAAGCTTTAACTGAGGGTTTCCATCACCCCAAGAATCGTGAAATTGAAGCAGTTGGTGGATGTGTCCCAGGGGCTGGTTCTGCATCCCATGCCTGGTTTCATGGTGCCCATCACCAACATTAGTCCTGGGATGCCACAACCCGGCATTTGTGTGCTGATTTCCGGAAAAAACTTGATGTAGCTGCACAAAATCAAGGTCTAAGAGCAGATCTGGCCACAGAGGGTTAAACCAGATGAAAATCTGGGCTGCTGGATGATATTTTTGGTAGTATTGGTGTATTTGTCCCACTTACTTTTGGGATGAGGTAGCCAGGCCTTTCTCACTCAGCAACGCCTCCTCTCTGCTCCTCGATCCCCCCTGCAGTTTACAAAGCTGCCCTCTAGCCAAGAAGAGGAAACTTCAGGATGCCGAGGCCGAACATCTGGTGTCGAAGAGGAAATCCCATCCTCTCAAACTGGCCTTGGATGAGGGCTACAACGTGGACAGCGACGGCAGCGAGGAGGCGGAGGCCAAGGAGGAGTCCGGCTCTGACGATTCCGAGGGGATGCTGGAGGAGGACGAGGCAGAGGCGCTGGAGCAGGAGGAGACCCACAGCCCCGAGGCAGCAGAAGGTGCTTCATCATTATTGATTGTAGATGAAGAAAGGGCAGGGAGTGTTAACGGCCAGGAGTTATAGCTCCTCTGAATTGTGTGCAGGATGGGTCCCTCAATTATTGGGGGGACTCATCGTTGGGTCAAAGCACAATGGCAAAGCTCTGGTTAAGCTAAGAAGGCACAATCCTTCCAGTGTTTTAAAAATGAGAGCTTTTCCATCAGGGATGCTCCCTAGGGAAAGAACAGAGAAGCTTGCAGTGTCGTGAGGAAGGCAGCCAGGGTCCCACAGGGGTGCCATGAGGGGCTCAGCAGGATTCTCCTCCCTGGACAGATCTGGCCACTATCCAAGAGCAGAGGAGTGGCAGGAAAAGGACACGGAAAAGGATGTGGATTTTCAGCTGGGGTCCTGACACTGCCTTGTTCACTGGTTTGGATCCCTGGCTTGGGAAGCACTGGCAGCAGGGATGGCAGTGGGAAGATGATGCATCTGAGTCCTATGTGGAAATCCTCTACCTGCTATCCCCAAATTCAGTTAATTAGGCTGCTTCAGGGATGGAACTGCCAGGCTCTGGTTTCAGTTAAGTTTAAGTACAAAGTTGTGTTTTATGTTTATATAATTACTTTGTTTGCCTTCTTTTTTCCCCCTCCTTTTCTCTTTTACTTCTTTCTCCCTTTCCTCATTTCCTCTTTTTTTTTTTTTTTTTTTTTTGGTTCTATTCCATCTTTTCTCTCTTTTTCCCTTCTTCTTTCTATGCCTTCTTTCCCCGCTTCAGAGGGAAGCCCAGCAAAATCAACTCACTATGGACAAAACACAGCAACGAGTACATCTGGGCCCAGCAAGGCCAACTACAGCAGCTACCAGGAAATAATCGCCAACTCCCTCCTAAACTTGGGCCAAATAGCAGAGGAAACGCTGGCCATTGAAGGGCAGCTGCCCGAGGCAGAGCTGCAGGGCTCCAAGCCGGCCTCCAACGTGGTGCATTTGGTCCGTGAGGATGCAGGAGAGGAGCTGGTGGAGGAGGAGTGTGACAAGGAGATCATCATCCAGACGGAGGATGCTGAGGAGGTCATCGAAGTCACCAGCGAGCGCAGCAGCGAGCTGTGTCCAGAGCCTCGGGACGACGCCAACGGAGAGGAGTCCTGCAAACTGGAAAAGGCTGAAGCAGAGGAAGAGGATGAGGAGGATGATGATGAGGAGGATGATGAGGAGGAGGAAGAGGAGGAAGAGGATGAGGAGGAGGAGGAGGAAGAGGAAGAAGAGGAGGAGGAAGAGGAGGAGGAGATGGCTCCTGAAGTGATCTGCGAGGAAGCTCCTCACACTTCTCAGGACCCCCAGAAAAACCACTGTGAGGGGCAGTTCAGCCCCAAGCCCGAGTACTCAGTCATCGTGGAGGTCCGGTCGGATGACGACAAGGACGATGACGCCCGCTCCCAGAAATCAGCTGTGACTGATGAGTCGGAGATGTACGACATGATGACCAGGGGGAACCTGGGGCTGCTGGAACAAGCCATTGCCCTGAAAGCCGAGCAGGTAAAGATCGTGCGGGAGCCCAGCCGGCTGCCAGGAGAGCACGTGAAGCACTTCCAGGTGGAGGACAAACAGAACAAACCGCTGGACAGCATCCGGAAGAGCTACTATGGCAAAGGTATGGGATAAACCTTCGTGTATCTCCCTTTTTCCCACCCCTGCTGGAACAGCTGAACTTGTCTGCTCAGCACAGATTATTAGGCTGATGCAGGAGGGGTTCACAGCCCACAGGGGGAATTCAACCACAAATCCTCAATGCCCAGAGGGATGGGGACATCCTTGAGATCAACAGTGCACGCATAAAATGATGGTGTCCTCTACACCGTCACGAGGGTTCTTCCCTCTGAGCGGAGGAATTGCTTGGCTAAATTGTCAGTTAACCTTAAAAGCTCAGCCTGACCAGAAGGGCTGGTTTAAAATCCAGGTGGGTTTTAAAGTAGTGGTAGGAGTCTGGCCACAGAAACACAAGAGCGGAGGCTTCAGCATCCCCTGGCTCTGAGCTAGGCTGCCTGCTCAGTCGCTGTGAGTGGTCCCATGCCCTGAGCTATGTTAGTTACTCAAATCACTTTGCCAATTTCAATTTTTGAAACTTTCAGTTACACTTCCAACTGCAGGAGAAAAAACCTCCAAACCCAAAGGTTTCCCCCTACTTCACTGGATGGGCAGAGAGAAGCACCCTCAGCACTTCTTTCCACTTCTTCCCCTCCAAATGCGCTAACCTGCTTCCTTCTGCCCTTTCCCTACAATCCTTAGATCCTGCAAGACCCGAGAAGAGGGAAATCAAATGTCCAACTCCTGGCTGCGATGGGACTGGACACGTCACGGGGCTTTACCCTCACCATCGCAGCCTCTCCGGTTGTCCGCACAAAGACAGGATCCCCCCCGAGAGTGAGTACATGCTGGGCTACCAAGGGCTGCCTCAATCAGTCTGCAGCCTAATTTTCCTGGGGGAATTTCTCAAATGATTTGGATTTTATGACTGAGTCCCTAGAACAAGTCTGATGTCATTCCCTGGAGTACAACAAGAGTTTTTGGGGTGGGATGGTGCTTTTCCAAGTTGGTCCTTGATGCTGTTATCCACCAAAGTGTTATCACTAATCACAGGAAACATGATGGGGATTTACTTG
Organism: Brachypodius melanocephalos; assembly: GCA_013398615.1. Taxonomy (NCBI): domain Eukaryota; kingdom Metazoa; phylum Chordata; class Aves; order Passeriformes; family Pycnonotidae; genus Brachypodius; species Brachypodius melanocephalos. Next base: position 6,032,747 of record VZSR01001238.1, on the reverse strand, counting down.
GGAGTCCTGTCCTTCTTAAAGGATTTTTAGCACCATCCTGTGGAGAATGAGATCCCTTCTCTGAAAATCAAAGAGGGGCTTTAAAAACGCCTGCCCACCTCCAGAGGTGTGTTAAACAGTGCCCATCTTTACACTGGAAGTCCCATATTTTTGCCTGCTTGGGACATCGTGTTGGGGAAAAAAAAGTATATTTTTCTTCCTTGATGTCCGAATATGTTGCCATGCAGGAAAGCAGTGATTCAGGATGTGCAGGATTGCTGAGTCTCCTCTGCCCTAATCACTGCAAAATTCCCAAAGTGCTATACCAAGATTCACCTATTCTACAGAAAATATTTATCATCTCCATAACAGATTTTTGTATATACATATGCACAGAGAGATTGTATTTACACCTCTCTACCAGCATCCTAAATAGCTTTCCCTGTATAGATACATAAAAATCAATGTTGTATGTTTATGATAATAACATAATAGACCAAAAGAAAGAGAAGCCTTTCCTTATCAGTAATTTCAAATGTTGCAGACCTGACATAAACAGAGAGCTGGAAGAAACAAGGAGAAAGTACAGTTATCTTCATAGGCTGGAATGCAAGTAAAAATATTAATAAATAACTAACACAAGCTGTGGGCTTTATGAAAGCTCGCAGATCAAATTATTTTCTTTACTTTTAAGGTCAGCACTGCAGGAAGCAATAATCCTGAAGATTAAAAATAAAAAAAAATAAAAACAAAGACTAGTCCTAAGGATAAAAGCAGAGCTACAACTTCAATCACTTAAAACTACCTGAAACTGGCGACCTGGTTCCAAAACAGGGGTGGGGAGGAGGGGCTGGATGGGGGAAACTGGACTGCAATCAGAAAATGAGGAGAAAACCCAGGCTGTGTGCAGAGATGCTAATTTAGTGCTGACCTGGGCACTGCTGCCTTGTAAATCTTTTATTTTTTTCCCCTGCAAACTCTAATTGCAGCATTTCACATTCCCTGATTTCTAGGAAACCAGCGTACAAAGGCTTGATGATTTTCTCTTTTTTTCTTCTTTTTTTTTTTCCCTCTCTGATTTTTATTAAGTTGTTTTTCTTTCCCTTCCCTTCTCCTCTCCCCCTTCTCTCTCCCAAGTCCTGGCGATGCACGAGAACGTGCTGAAATGCCCCACGCCCGGGTGCACAGGACAGGGTCACGTCAACAGCAACCGCAACACGCACAGGAGGTACCAGCTCTGGCTTCTTCTCACACAGGCACGGGGTGGCAGGGTGGGGGAATGGCTTCAGAATGATAGATGACAGGGTCAGAGTGGAAGAAATTCTTCCCTGTGAGAGTGGTGAGGCCCTGGGACAGGTTGCTCCATCCCTGGAAGGGTTCAGGGCTGGGTTGGAAGGTGCTTGGAGCAACCTGGGATAGTGGAAGTTGTTCCTGTTCATGGCAGGGGTGTTGGAATGAGTTGAGTTTTAAGGTCCTTTCCAACTTAAACCTTTCTGCAATCCATGATTCCGTGACTCTGTGTTGATCAGGTGCAAGGTGAATTTGTCTTATTGCTTGTTCAGTGTGGAGAAAGCAAAAACTTTTCTCACAGGCTCAGTGTAGCTCTGGGTGGCACGAAATGAAGGTTTTTGTGCTCATTCCTCATGCTTGGTTTCCTTCTCTCTTTTTCTTCTCCTTCAAAAAAAAAAAATAAAACCAACCCCAACCAACTCCCACAGTTTATCTGGGTGCCCCATTGCTGCTGCTGAAAAATTAGCCAAATCACATGAAAAGCAACAAACCCAGTCTGGTGATCCTGCGAAGACCAGCTCCAATTCTGACCGGATACTCAGGTAAGGGGGACAGAGAGGCTCAGCTCCACGTCCCCACACTGCCCCAGCCCTCTGTGCCCTGCCACGCTCCCAGGCACAGCCGCCACGGCTCCCTCCAGTTGTATCCTGATACTGCTGAGTCCTGTTATTATCATCATAGGTCTCGCCAAGGTGGGGAGATATTTAATTGATGATCCCAGGGAGAGCATTGAGGACAATGAATTGCTTCTGTAGCATCAATTAATGCTGAGGCTACAGGCCAAAGGGTTTTAGCAGTGCAGCAGAAGGCACTTGTGCCGATTGCTCCGCAGCACAAACTGCCAGCGAGGGCCGGTTATTATATCAGCATTATAGGCAGGGTGGGCTCAGGGAGGGGGAAGAGGAGGAGGAGGAGATTTAGGCTATACACAAATCACTCCGTGGCAGTTGTGCATTAAAGTCCACCTGCTTTTCTTCCTTAGCCCACGTGTTTCAGAGGAGAGGAACCTGCCCCTCGTTTCCAAACCAGTGACATTAATTTTGATACTTTGCCTGTCTCTCTGTTCCCGGGAGAAAGAGCTGTCTCCCATTAAGGATGTCCCTGATAGATGCTGGCTTCCGTAGCTGATGTGATTCATGAGGCTACAGATGGATTGGAATATGGTTGGTTATTTCTTAACGAGAGCAGGATAAAAACCGCGGTGCGAGCCCCGAGCAGCCCTCCCACAAAGGCATCGAGCTCTGATTCATTTATTTATTTGCTCCCCAGGACTGCTGAGCACCCTGGTGCTCCAGCTCTCGCTACTTTGGAAAGGCCATTTAGGGCAATTACTTATTTATTTGCAGCGGAGCCCGCGCAGAGCGCTCTGAGCGCATCACGAGGATGGTCCATGCTCCAAGGAGCTCCCGCTCCAAAGACTCTCTGGTGGAAAGAGGTCACGGGAAGGAGAATAACAATAGGCCATTTATATACAATTTATATGCAAGACAAATTGATTCATGATAGGCAGCCCCTAGCAGCAGGTCTCCAGGAGGGGCTGAGGCAGGGGAGAGGTCCTGGTGCCTCTGCAATGAACCTGCAGCAGGGAGCTGAGCTGAACTGGGGTCTGCCTTTGTGTGTCACCCTGTGTCACGGGTCCCATGAGGGAGTTTATTGCCCAAGTTTGTTCTCTTCTGGAAAATGCTGCTACACCATGACAGCCTGCAGGAACATTGTGCTGGATGAGGTTGACACCTCGATGTTTTGCTTAAAAAGAGGAGGGGAAAAAAACGAAGGTAAAAAAAAGCATAGAAAAAATAAAACTGTAGTCTGAGAGATACAAATCAGATGCAGACTTGCTGAGGGAGAGCAAAAAGACTGTCACTGCCTCCTCATCCCCAGCAAGCCTTTAGGAACAAGGTGGAGCTGTGCCCCTGCTGTGTCTGGTCCCCTCTCAACTGTCACCTCATCAAGGAAAAGAGAAATAATTGCTGTTCATTGTTTCATCCTCAGGCCTATGTGCTTTGTGAAGCAACTGGAGATCCCTCAGTATGGAAGCTACCGGCCCAACATGGTCCCAGCAACGCCCCGGGCCAACTTGGCCAAGGAGCTGGAGAAGTACTCCAAGGTCACCTTCGATTATGCAAGTTTTGATGCTCAGGTTTTTGGCAAACGTATGCTTGCCCCAAAGATTCAGACTAGCGAAACCTCACCTAAAGCCTTTAAATGTAAGTCGGGAGCAGGGATGGACTCGGTTTTTGCATTTTCTGCCTTTCTCAGCATGTTGCGAGGCTCTTGGGATCGTGGCTTTGGGGTGATGGGAGACTCCTGGGGCTGAGCTGCTGGACCCTCCTGGGATGGGGAGGGTGGTGTGGGTCCCAAGGTGGGCACCTCTGATGGTGAGAGGAGTGAATTCATGGCTGCTGGGAAAGGTTTGGCATTGGCTTTGGGAAGAACTATGGTGGGAACATTAACCTGAGTGATGTCTCGAGGTAGGATAAGTTACACAGTTGTCCTCAGTTGGTCCCCATTGCTTTGCAGCTCATATCTATTGATCTGGCTTTCCTTATCCAGCTAAATGGATTACAGTTTTCTTCTCTTCCATCTTATATATGACCCATTCCCCCCATTTGTCTTCACTGCTGTGCTCTGCTCTCCAGCTTTACCTATCGATCACCCACCTCTATCTTCCAGCTCTTTCCTATTGTAGCCACCCACTCCTGCTCTGTTCTGAGGACTTTGCACTGGTTATAACTCTGGGTGAAAATGAAACGGCTGAATAAACCCTGAGAGACTGGGCTGCCAAGGGCAAGAGGGACACTGCATGGGGACACAGCCCTTGCAATTGTGTTATTTGATACCAACTGTGCACCTCAAGACATTTTTTTGAGGTGCAAAAAAAAAAAAAAAATTTAGGAGGCCAGTTTGTGGAAGTCAGCAGCCTCAAAAGGGCTTTCTGTCTGGCTAATCCCACTTCCACAATCTTGTTTAATCCTGATGCAGCTGCTCTCTAAAAAAATGCTCGTACTTGAAAGCATCCTGGTTGTTGCACTACAATGGGAGCACCCTTTATTACAGTACTAAATCTGTACAGGATCAGACAATGAAATTGGATGGAGGCCAGAGAGCACAACTGCCACTGTCATCCTGGGTTAGGGCTGATGGAAAAGTAATTTGTTTCCCAGTACAAGTGATTCTCTTGCTGAATAGATTGTGTTATTTGCAATATTAGCAAAGAATTTTCAGGGTAATTGTACTGACAAAAATAATTCCAGCAGACCCACTAGGATAATCCTTTCCATTTTTTCTCATCACTTATTTCACTAATTTGCTGATTGCGAGTCTATTAGTGGTAGAAATACTTACGAAATGGAAAAGCATGGCTGAGCCTACGGTGTGAAATTGAAATTGGCATCTCCCGATCCTGGATATTGTCAGGTTGGGTTGGCGGATACTCGCGCCCCGCCTCGAAGACATGGATTAAACTGGGCAGGAAAACAAGCAGCCAGACACAAGAATAACCATGTGGGCAAACCTCCAATGAGTTAATCAAAGCGACAGGATGAATATGATTGCCAATCATAGCAGGGAAATCTGCTCCTTTCACTGAGAACTTATTTTAAAGAGATCTTCATCCAGAGGGATTTATATTCCCCCGCATGTGTGTGCATAACTCCCATTAATGTCAATACGCATTATATACGCACACAACGAGGAAGAAAGCAGTGCTGGGGAAGATTAGTATTTTATAGTGTCTTATATTACAAGTTTGTAATGGGAATAATGAAATCACTTTGCTCTGTGGCTGCATCAGCTGAGGTTGGCTTGGTTTTGCCATGATCAGGCCAAAGCTTATGAGTCTTTCCTGGGTGAGCCTCCCACTAAAGGGGGGGATGGTTTCCCCCAGAAAGAGCATGGTGGAATAAATTAAGAATTTGAAGACTTTGATAAATGATTTAGAGTACAATCCTGTGACTGTTCTAAATCAGATGATCTTCTGTTTGCACCCACTGAATGCCCCTAAATGGGATCATCTTCAAACTTTATTAATGGGGAATTATTAGTTACAATTAGGGAAAGTTTTATTGTGCGTTCACCCTGAGAAATACTTTCACTTCACAGGATATGAGGAGAAATTGCATCTCCAGGCTGGCTTTGCTGCTGCTGTGACATACAGGAGCAGAGCAGCAGCATGGCTATGTGCAGCTGTGCAATGAATCCTGTTACTCTGGCATATTTAAATGATATGTCAGCTGTCAGAAAATCCATATTTCACCAGTGTCATCCTTGGACGCTCATATTTTATGACCATGTTTTTTCCATTAATGCAATTTTATAAATTTAAAGTTTTCAAACACGCTACTAGAAATCTCCCTGTAAGGCAGCCCTGCAGATAAGTTATGGACAGAGAGAGAACAATAAAAAAAGAGCCAGGAAGCTGCTCTAAGCTTTCTCTTTTAACTGCTTCCACTGAGAAGCAGCTCAGTGAAGAAAAGCACTTGTGTTTTGGGTATTGATGGCAGAGTCAGTTAATGAATTAACCTTTCACACTAAGCACAAGCTGCAGCCAGCACTGCTCCTGTGGCACGTCCCAGGCAACAAACCAGCCCCTGGATTGGGAATAACCCCAGGAACTGCTCATACATTAACCGTGTCACACTGACTTAACCTTTCCCTGCTGCTCATGCCGCTTATACATTAGCCTTGTGTTGTTCCTTCTCTTTTTATTCCAGCCAAACCTTTTCCAAAGGCCTCTTCCCCCAGCCACAGCCCCTCCAGCAGTTACGTGAAGAGCACTTCATCTTCCTCCACAGGCTTTGACTACTCCCACGACGCTGAGGCTGCGCACATGGCGGCCACCGCCATCCTCAACCTCTCCACCCGCTGCTGGGAGATGCCCGAGAATCTCAGCACCAAGCAGCAAGAGGCCCCTGGCAAGGTGAGGTGAATGCGGCCAGGAGCCACTGCCCGGGGGCCAAACTTGAAATTTGGAATGGGAGAAACACCTTGGTTTATCCTTCCTTTCATTTTGTTTTTTTAAGTGTATAGAGGGAATGCAGGCACTCATTCAGAATCTCCCTTTTGGCTCCCCGCTTTGTGTTTGGAGGAGGGAATCTTGGCTCTTAGAGTGATGTGGAGGTGCCTCATGGTTTGAATTACCCATGTGAGATGAGCATCAATCCCAAGCCAAGTCTTGGGCTGAGACTGGATAGGAAAAAATTATGATTTGTGATGGTCAAGCCCTGGAACTGGCATTCCAGGGCAGTGGTGGAGTCACGATCCCTGGTGGGATTTCAAGGACATGTGGATGTGGCACTTAGGGACATGGTTTAGTTGTGGGCTTGGCAGTACTGGGTGAATGTTTGGACTTGGTCTCAAAGGGCTTTTCCAACTCGAACAATTCTGTAATTCCATGATTCTCAGAGCTGGTTTCAGTTGTTCCCTGATCTGTATCTGATGCCATTTGAAGTTTCCCAATTGTGTCCAGTCTGATCTCCAGCTGTTTTTCAGAGGAACACTGATTTTCCCAGAGTCCCATGGAGCTCTCCCAACCTTGGGCAAACGTTTTGGATGCCATGAGGCATCCTTAATAGCACTAGACACCTGTGTTCAATGAACTGAGTCAAAATGCCACCCTGCTGGTAGTAGAGGGGTCCCTTTGCACAACAGGTTCCTGAAATATTTAGGAAGGAACAACCCTTTTTATTCAGTTCCTCCTACCTGACTGTGGAGAGGATGGGATGTGAATACCTGCCCACTGCACTACAAAAGACAAATAGGGGCAAGATCCCCATGGGATCTTTCTGGCAGCTGCTAACATTGGATGTGTTTCCAACCTTTCAGTCCATGGACATTGAAGTGGATGAAAATGGGACTCTGGACTTGAGTATGAACAAACACCGCAAACGGGAGAGCACCTTCCCCAGCAGCAGCAGCTGCAGCAGTAGCCCCAGCATGAAGTCCCCAGACGTGTCCCAGCGCCAAAACAGCACCAGTGCCACGAGCAGCACCATGACCTCCCCCCAGTCCAGCCAGACCTCCCGCCAGGATGAGTGGGATGGGCCCATTGACTACACGAAACCAAACCGCCAGCGGGAGGAGGAGCCGGAGGAGGTGAGCAGTGGCTCTTTGTGCTTGAATAACAACTCAGGGGACATTAAACACCATGTTTGCCTGCACAGTTGTGCTATTTCCCCCAGAACCCTCAGTTTGGCATTTGAGCCAAGGAAAGAAATATTCCTGGCTTTGTCAGTGCTATCAGATATCAGCTAGGGAAAACCAGGCAGGAAATGACTGCTCTTGGATCTTTTGGGATGCCCTTGCAAAGGAAGAAGCCACCACTTTGCTTGTCCTGGTTCTGCAGTGTTTTCTTCATTGTAAATCCTGTCAGCTCCCTTGCAGCTGTGCTGCTTCTGGTGATGTTTTTCGGGATGATTTATATCTGCCATTAGCAGCTACAGCCCTGCATGGCACTGACATTAATCCTGCAGGTGAGGAGTCCAGCCATGGCCCCAGCTGGGGTGAGGGTTCTGGCTCTGAGAGCATCACCTGCCTCTCTGCCCATGTGGAGGCTGCTGAGGAAGAGTGTGAGGGGATTGCACCAGTCTTCACCCCTTCAAGACCTTGGGAAAGCCACGTGTAAATCCCTTTACAGATATGGTTCACATATTTCTCCTAAAACCCCAGGAAATCACAGGCTGCTGGATCTCTGGGCTGGGTGCTGTGAGGTGCTTGCAGGGGGCTCAGGAGTGTTGGCAATGCTGCACTAACTCTTAGCTGTGATGAACTTGGGATCCTTTCCCACCACAGCTCAGCAGCAATGACCACACCACCACTCTGCCCCTTTCCTTGCAGTCAGAGCCTGCTGCTCACTCTTTTGCCTCCTCGGAAGCTGATGAGCAAGAAGTGTCAGAGGAGAACTTTGAAGAGAGAAAATACCCAGGTGAAGTTACTTTAACCAACTTCAAGCTGAAATTCCTCTCCAAGGACATCAAGAAAGAGCTGCTCACGTAAGTCCTGCCCTCTTGTCTCTTCCTCCAAAATCTATTAATAGGTACTTAGCAAGGAAGGTTGGAAACAAAATTAGTAAATACATTTTAAAAATAAGAACTGTAGCTCCCTTTCTTACTGTAATTGATCTTACTCATCCTCCCACAACAGCTGATCAATGAGACAAAATATGTTCCAATATTACTTTGCAGTAATGGAGGGAACCTGAGGGCTTTGTGCTCTTGGGATTTATGGACAGGGTTGTGGGAAACTCCTTTCAGGGCCAGTTTTTCCTGGTATTTTCCTGCAAGAGTGTTTCTGTCACAGTGATGGCACCTACCCAATGTCCTAATCCCATGTTTTAGGACACTGGGTAATGTTGCAGAGCCAAGAGCACTGGAGGAATCTCAGCACCTTCTTGAAGGGTGTGTTGAACACAGGAGGTCACATTGAAAAAACAGGATTTATTGTCTTAGGGCAATGGATCCCAGCACTGTGATACTACAGGAACACAAAATGTGACCTGAGGCTGCAGCAAGTTTGCTGTTGTGTTGCATTTTGCATTAGAGATGTGACCCAGCTCACATCTGTCTGTCCATCATGTGGGTGGAAGCACAGACCCAGATCTACCCTATTGAATGGAGTATGGCTCTGCATCCACACCAATTCCCACAGGAATGGTTAATGTTGAAGAGTTTGAGCCAAACATGGGAGCTTGGACCTGGCTCTGGTCTAACAGCACGTTGGGATCAGCCTGGAGGCTGTGATGGGGAGGTTTCCCCTCCCAGGCATCCCAGCTGTGCCTGGCTTCTTTCCTGTGCATCTGACCCTCCCACACAGCACACAGGGAGTTGGTGGGCACTGTTCTGCTGATCACATCCAACTCACTGGTTATCTGCAGGCAGGAGGCTGAGGGAGCAGCCAGCCAGAGAGGAGATCTGTGGGGGCAGAGCAGCAGCAGCATCTTCCCTAAATGAGCAAAGCTCAGACCAGCTGCCCTACACAAAGCTCTAAAGGGTTTTTTAAAACCCACCAGTGATGTGAACAGCAATTTCTGAGGTGGAGCCCTGAAGTCTTCCTGTGCTTTAATTTTATTGTAATGGTAGAGAAATTTCCTAAATGGAAACAGCCCTGGAATAAATAAATGGTGTCGTGGGCAGCCCTAAGCCTTTCCTCTCTATTTAATATCCTTGTTCCCCTCTGGCCCAAGGGCTGTAATGAATTAGCTGTAGTTAACTCAGGAGCAGACTCGCCCGCTGTGCCTGATGCTCTGTGTCTGGATGCAGTTCTTGTGCCACTGCCAGGCAGGTGCCCCTCACCTGTATCTTCCCATCACCCCCAGGCACAGGTAGAGGTTACTGCCATTCCCTTTTGGCAGCAAACAGTGTTTGCAGACTTTTCTTTGCAGCTGTAAGGGCTGGGAGAAAAAAAAAAAAATTCAGAAGGCTAAAATCGGAAGCACCTTATTCAGATCTGAAATCTGAGCAAGATGATTCCTGCAGCCAGAGCTTCAGTATGAAAGGAATCATCCAAGCTGGCAGCAGCAGCCAAGGGTGGCCACATCTGTCAGGCTGTGCCACCCAGGAGGATGCTGTCACTCCCCCACTGCCACCAAGCCCTCCCATCAACTAAGGGTTTTAAACACTTCCTCTGCCTTTACCACAATTTCCTCCCCATTTTTTCTCCCAAATTTGTGTTTTTAGGATCCTAATGATCTTTTAGGAGTGAAAAGAGAGGAAGGGGAGGTGAAACAGCTGGTTTATATCCATGCAAACATAGAAACACACAGCAAGGTCTGATGGATGGGGCTGGTGTCAGGGGTCTGGCAGCAGGGCTGGACTGAGACAGACCCTGAGGGGGCTCTGCTGGCTCTGCCCACCCGTGGGTCTCGGGGAATCCATTCCTTTCCCACACTTATGCTCTTTGTTGTTGCCCAGGTGCCCAACCCCAGGCTGTGATGGCAGTGGACACATAACAGGGAACTATGCCTCTCACCGCAGGTGGGTGACAGTTTGTCCATGGTCTGAACTTTAAAAACAACTTTTATTTCTTTTGATAGTTTGTGACCATGTGGATAGTTTGGTTCTGTTTCCTCCCCCCTTCTGTTGCCCCTCTCCCTCCCCACGCCCCAGCCCTTTTTCTTTTTCCTTTTTCTTTTTTTTTTTTTTTTTCTTTTTTTTTTTTTTTTTGCTTATCCAGATATTCCATCTCTTCTCTTTCAGCCTTTCTGGTTGTCCTCTTGCTGACAAGAGCCTCAGAAACCTCATGGCTGCCCACTCTGCTGACCTCAAGTATGTTTGTGCTCAACTTGGAACTCCTTTATTTTCTTTATTTCCACACTTTTTTCCCTCTCTTCTCCCTTCCTGCCCCCACACCTCTTGCTCTGCTTTCTGCTTTTGCTTTTCCATCCCTTCCCTTCTCCTTTTAAAGAGCTGATCAAAACCTGCCTGCAAGGAGCTCTGGTGGAGTCCAACTTCCAGCTACTGCGTTGAAGAGGCAATGGCATGGAGGAAGGATAATTTTGGGGAGGGGGCTGATGGCAATGACTGGAAATAACCTGGACACCTGGCAGGTTTCCTCTGGGCACTGTAGACACGTTATTTTCTTCTCCACTTGGCATCTTTTCCCAAGCTCTTTTTGCCTGGTTTGGGCCATAACCCTTTCCATTTAACATTTTTGTCCATCTCAAATAATCCAAAGCGTGGATTTATCTTTGGGCAGAGACACAGCTGGGAGCTCACTGCCAGCACACAGCCAAGCCAGCTTGTTTGGAGAACCTGGGGTGCTATTTTTATGCTACTTTTTAGGGGCTGTTCGGGATGTAGTGAGAGAGGTTCCTCTTTATTTCCATGATTTGTGAGGGAACGAAAGAGGGAGTGAGCAAATGCTTGGTGAAGCCAGATCCTGAGCCAGTGGTCAAGAGCTCACAGAAATCCAAACTTCCCCATTCCCATTGCTGTATCTGAAGGGAGGAACCTAGTTCTGACACTTTCATTCAGATATCATCCTCTGAATCCCATATTCATCTTTGCTGCTGTCTTCTCCAAACTTCTCTTTCTCAGTAGGAGCTTATTTTTCACAGGTAGGTTTCCCAAGCACTCTCTTAGGTTGCCTTCCCTAAAGAAAGGTGAAATTGTATTTAGTTGGGAACACTGGGGAGATCCCAATCCTCTCCACACAATCTGCATCTCTGGGGTCAAGCCCATTGTGCATTTTTTTCATCCTCTCTTTCATTGGCCCAGCCAATGTCTCCTCTGAGTTCCCAGCCTTGCTGAATCCAGTTTTTGGATCATTGAGACACTGAGCTATTCATAACTACAGCTGAGGAGCCCCCACTGAGAGCAAAGCCTCGTGAAGGGCTTCACATTGCACAGGGTCACCATGAAAAAACCCAAAAGTGCTGTGCCCTGTGTGTGGAGCCATAGGTGAGTCTGTGGCAGCCCCAGTGGACATTGAGGTCATTGGAAAAGTCCCAAATCCTTCTTTGGTGGCTCCTGGGCTTCTCTGTGCCCCATCAGTAGTGTGGGGCTGGTGCCAGGAACAGTGTTAGTTAAACACCTGCTCCTTATCACAGAGGTGGACAGAGTGGCAGGATTAGTTGATATTAATAGAGTTTGCTGGTGGATGGCAAGGACTGATGTGATTAGTGCTAAGTACACTTAATCAAGCACTATAGACCATACACGTTTTGAAAGGACCTCTTCAAAGAGCTTTGCTGAACTGGTGTTTCTCCAACAGTTTGAAGGAACAGCCAAGTGATCAGACAATTAGGGTTAAAGATATTAAAAGCTCTCTGGAGCAGTGGCCATTCAAAAAGCAAATGGGCTCATCCCTGAGACTGAGCATCGTGTCCAGCCTCGCTGTGCAGCACCCTGTGTTCCCCTCTGGCATACAATGTCAGTGCTTTTTATCAAAATACTGTGTAAAAAAGCAGATTCCTGGCCCCCCAAAATCTTATTAATATTATTTCCTCAAATACCACTTTTTTCCTATGTCCTGGTGAGGATGGGAGCAGAGGAGGGAGGAAGGGATTTTGAGATATTATAGATTGCACAGTCATAGCTTTTCAGAACTCCAGATAAGACCATGCCTGTGTTTCTATTATAAATTCTATTTCAGGGGTTAATATCCCTGATAGAAAAAAAAAAAATAGCTCCAGGCTGGAACATGCAATAAAAGGTCTCTGTTGGTATGATTTGTCTCCAGATAATTAAAAATAAAAATCAAATTACTTCTCTCTCCTCTTTAAAAATCCTGAAAGGAAGAAAGAGTTTGGTGTTAGTGTTTTCATAATATCCTCCCACCCTGAAGCTAGAACAACAGAGAAATAGTTTTGCTTTCTACTCTAACAGTGTAGAGCTGGGAAATACCACAGTCATCTCCCAAACCTGTAATTTCTAAATGAGTTGAAGAATTTGCACCCTCATCGAGGTCCTGCTGGATATGTCCTGCTCTTATTGCACCAGACCTATGTGCATTTATGTTTTCCTGGCTCTGAGCCCCCCTGAAACCCCTCTAGGACCAGGACATGTCCCTGCTCTCCTACCCAAGATGAGGTGCCAATTTTTTTTGCCTATGGAGATTATTCAGTGACCTGCAAATGCCAAAGTTTCCCTCAGAGCTGCTGCAAAGAGCAGAATTATGATATTCTCTGAACAAAAACTCCAAGACTTTTTAAAAAGCTGCTTTCCAGGCTGCCAAACTAAAGTCACCTGTGGAAACCATTGCTCCACTGACTCTCGGGGGGCAGAGCACCTGTGCAGAATCACAGAATAGTTTGGGTTGGAAGGGACCTTAAAGGCCAAACCTGCAGTGAGCAGAGACATCTTCAGCTACATCAGGCTGCTCAGAGCCCTGTCCAAATTTAGGGAAAGCATCTGGCCTTTCCCAGGGGCCCTGACCCAGGGGCTGCCCGTGCATCACCACACTGCCCATCATTTCACTGGGATACCCCGGAGACACCAACCCCTGCCCTGCTGCAGGTACCAGCCAGCCCCCCAAACCAGGCACCGGTGGCTTTAAAAACAGCGATGGAGAGAGTGGGGACACCCAAAAGCCCTCTTGCGAGGAGAAGGGGCGCTCTGCAAGCTCTGGATGTGCCCTGAGCTTTGCTCCCTCTGCTCAGAAGGAGCGGCTGAGCATCTCCCGCTCGTCCTGCGGCAGCACCGCGGATTTCCTCCGCACACCCTCTTCTCCCCCGGCCGTAATCACTTGACTCAAAAAGCCCTGGCTAATTGGCAGGCTGGCGTGCACATCCTCTGCACACACTCCTCGCCTCTCTTCCTTGTCCCCATGACAACTTTTATGTCCTCCGCGTCACCTCCAGCCCTGGGAACGCATCTTTGTGCTGCGGTGCTTTACATCCGCTCACCGCTCTGGCTCTGAGCCCTTAATGATGCTCTGCCATTATCTCCGTGCCGCTGGGTGGGCTCGCAGCCCCCGCCAGCCTTTGTGCAGCTTCGGGCGATCACAGGAGCGATCTGGAGCCTTTGCTGGAGAGAGCTGGATGCTCACCTGGGAGCTCAGGATGCTCCTTCAAAGGTCGCTCGGTAACGCAGCTGCTGGGGACGGAGGGGCAGAGTCTGCTCCAAAAGCTGCTGTGTGGTGACCCGGTGATGCAGGGACCCCTCACAGCCTGTCCCCCTGCTGTGCCCCTGTCCCCTGCCCGTGATGTTGTGGAAGGAGAGGACCCAGGGCTAACCTAACATTTTTCCTCCTGTTTCTTCACCATTTTCCATCAGAAGCATTGCCCAGTTTTGCACTCTGTGGACCCTCCTGCCATGAGCTGCCCGTTTGCCCTCTCTGAGATTATGTTCCCCAAGCCACGCAGACCCCAGCCAAAACCTTCTGTTGGTGGTGGCCATGGTGGCCCTGCTGTCCAGAGCTGTCAGCTCTTTTTCTGGTTTCTTGCCTCTGCTTGGGTCCATCCTGCTGGCCCTGGATGAGCCCTGCTATCTCCTGATGCCTCCCTCAAGATGACAAACACTGACAAATACTGGAAGGGTATTTTAGCTCATTATCAGCTCCTGAGCTGTCCCCTTCACGAGGTGAAGGGTGTCCCTTTCATGTCCCTCTCATGGGAGAGCAGCCCCTCACTGTGCTCCCAACATCACACAGATGTTCCTCTCCAATGTCCCATCGTGCAGGGATGCATTGACACCAATACCACGGATATTACAGACCAGGCCTTGTCCTTACAGAGGGGGAAGGGGCAGGAAGGATAAACCTGCTCCTGTGCTGACAGTGCCCAGATTTCTCTTTGAGGAGAGCTGTCAGAGTGTGGATGCCCTGCTCAAGTCCCCAGGCTAATCACAGCCTCCCTTGCCTCCGCAGGTGCCCTACTCCTGGTTGTGATGGCTCTGGTCACATAACAGGAAATTATGCATCACACAGAAGGTAAGATCTTCCTTAAATTATTTTCTCTTCAGCCTCTCTCTCTGTTGCTTTCTTCTTTTTTTATTATTTTTTTTTTAATTTTTTTTTTACCCTGCAGTGGGCAGAGTTGTAAAGTTCTGAATAAAACATTAATGTTACTGACAACTGAAGCCTATTTTCATCTCTTTAATCTGACTTCTTTTTTTTTTTATTTTCTGATGTTTCCAGCATCTGATTAGAAGCTCCTTTCAACAGAATAAAAGACAAAGGGTCAGATTTTAGCTGATGCAATGTTCCTGTTAATATTGCTACCTATTTATGACTTCTATTATCACTTTAGAACATTAATAGCTTAGATCTGAGCCTTCTGTTTCAACAATTCCATTAAACATTGCAGGCTGTTAGCAGATATCTTCTTATCTAGACACCATTAATTACTGTCCATCTCCCTCAACTTTTTACTATTTTTTTTCCTTCTGACTTCTCCTCGTGATGTGAAGCTGCAAAACGAGAGAGATCAAAAAACACTGTGCCAAATTCAAGGGAAAGATGACTGAAGCGGGGGAATAGCAAATGCAGAGATTCTGCCAGTGAGACAGGCCTTTCTTCTCTTTTTAACCACAGTCTGTCAGGCTGCCCTCGTGCCAAGAAAAGTGGGATCAAGATCACTCCGACAAAGGATGATAAAGAAGACCCGGAGCTGATGAAGTAAGTCTGGAAATAACTCCTGAGCAGAGCTTGTCCCTCCATCCCCTTCACCTCACACAGATTTATGTGGGTGATCAGCACCCATCCCACATCCCCCCTCACTCACATTGCTTTGAGCATCCTCCACCAAAGCTCTTCGCTGTATTCTGGTGTTGCAATTTTGATATTTGCTGGGAAAATGGGCTGGTGGGGAGGCAAGGGTGTAGTTTTCTTGCAGATGTCAAAGGTAGGTTGGTAGGGCACAAACAGTTTCTCTGCTACCTGTACTTTATATAATTCCTGGAAAAGCACACCAGTGTTGTAAATGAGGGTAAAACCCCACAGTCAAGCCAAACATTGCAGGTTTTTGGGGAGCAATGGGCAGGCAAGGGCTGATGGACTGGCTTAACTGCCAGGAGCACAGCAGAAGTAGAAACTAGTCAGCACTGAGTTGGGTCAGGGTCTGGTAACCCTGAATAAACTGTGCTTTGTGGACTCTTTTCCTGGGCAGAATATTTGAAGTGAATGGAAAAAAACCTCTCTCTGCTGCCTCAGGCTGAAATTTTCAAAACATCCCAGGGGGTTTATTCCTGTGGGGAATAGAGGTTTGAAATTGCTTAGTCCACCTCAGGAGTTTTCATGAGCTGTGAAATCCATTTGTCCTGACTTTTAGCAAGTCTGAGCATCACAGGCTCAGCATGTGGAGTCTGGCATCTCTATCTCCTTACACAGCTACAGGACATGAAAGGCAGCACTGACTCCAGGATCCTACTTTTTCCTTTTTTGTTACCTCAGAGCATCTCCAGCTTTTCTGAAGCCTGTACACTCACCCAGCAAGTGCAGGTGGAATGGGGTAAAAAGAAACATGTAAAAAATTATCAATCACTTCCAAGAGTTTCTGGTTGCCCTTGAGTGCTGGCATATCTGTCCAAACCCCTTTGGCTCAGCAGACTGTCTCCAAATGGATCTTTTTAAAAAATATTTTACTCCCAGGACAGTCTTGCTCTCACAGAGGGGCAGAGGTGGATATCTCCACGTGCTCAGGTTTTGGCCTGGAGCAGAAGCTGAGCCAAAGCAGGACCCAGCAGGGATGGAAGAACACCGTGGGGGCTGTGGGAAGCTGGGATGTGCCTGCTGGGGGGGAAGAACCTTTCAGAAAAAGATGATATTTGAGCCATCTGCTCTGTTCTTCCTCCTCAGTCTACAGGAAGGAAAGCCTCCTGGTTAAATGAGCCGTGTGATAATTAGCAGGAGATAGCAGAGTTTATTAAAAATTAAGCAACCCACTCGAGAATCTGCAGGAAAAGAAGCCTCTTTTGGCTCAAATACACTGAATTGCTGGTGGTCTTGCAATGCTGTGCCATTAACCAGTGGCACAGGGAAGGAAAGGGCAGGCAGAAAATTGGAGATGTGCAACTGCTGGCTGTTGTACCTTTGCTCTCACCCTGGCTGGGAGGTCACCCCTCTCCATGGTTTCCCCAGGGGCACATGCCCTGTGGGGCTGGGGAAGCTGTGGTTTTGTTCATTTGTGCTTTCCCCATTCAGGGCAGGACAGGGCAGGAATGTGCCGAGCAGTTTCCCCAGTGTGGCTTCTCTGCACAGAAATCACTTCCCAGGGCAAGGAGAAAGGAGTTTTTATGTTGCTGGTTTGTTATGGGGAACATGGGGTGGGCTGGCAGGATACCCACAGCAGAGTGAGGGTCCTCACCAGCATCCTCACCAGGGGCTGGGTTTCTCCTAGTCCACCCTAAAGATACAAACACTGGGAAGATAAAGTTGCAAGAAATCATATAATTGTTTGGGTTGGAAGGGATCTTAAATCTCACTTCATTCCAACCCTCTGCCATAGGGTGGGATACCTTGCACCAGACCAGATTTCTCAAAGATCCATCCAGTCTGGCCCTGGACATTTTCAGGGGTGGAGCATCCATAGATTCTCTAGGTTCCAGGCTCCAAATGGGGTTGGAGCATCACCAGAGCTGGATTTTCTGACTCCTAGGAAGCTGGTGCCATCCACCCCCAGACACGTGTTGGTGGAACCGTGGGCACGGGTGCAGGAAATGAGGGATGGGCTGTGAGGGTCTCTGCAGCAGCAGGAGGTGAAGGCATTCCCTAACATCCCATAGCCCAGACAGCAATCCTCCCCTCTTCCTGTACCCCCAGGAGGAGCAGGAGCTCCTCTGAGATGTGCAAAACAACGTGGCACAACAACCCCTGGCTGGTGCCTTCCCCCAGCCTGTGGAAGGGTTTGTCCCACCACCCACAGCAAGGTGTGCCTGGTGTGGGTTTATGTTAAGCAGCTTTGGCTCTAAATCCTTCCTCTGTCTGCACCGAGCTCCTCCTGGAATCCGGCTGAGTTTTGCACATCATCACCGAGGAGAAAGTAATTTAGTCCCTGTTGTTTGTGCTGTTCATCCTTCAAGTAATTTGCTGCAGCCGTGATTGAACAGATCACCTCAACCTTCAGCCCAGCCCATAGAGAGGAAGCATCCACAGGTGTCTAATTGATCAAACGCTACTGGTGCTCCCATTAAATAATAATAATGTAAAAAAAAAAAAAATTAAAATATGTCCAAGACAGCTGTTTTGCACAATAAGGCTCTGGTTTATTTTTTAACAATGAAAATGTAATAAAAGTTAAATTAACGGTGTAAAATATGTAGTGGTTGGGCTGTAACGGCTGCATATGAAATGCTGGGGTTTGTCTCTTTCTCTCTTGCTCTTCCCCCCCTCTCCCCCTTCTCCTTTTCCTCCTGAGGATTCAGTAATTTGCTCGTGATCATATAAAAGCAATGATGTTATGAATTTACTGAGGATCCTGCTGGCAGGGATATTATAAGTGAATTGTGCTGCATTTGCAGCTGATTAAAACCGAGATCAGCATTTTTCAAATTATCTTGGGAAAAGGCTGGGTGTAGGGCCCCCCCCCCTTTTGCTGTCATCTCCCTTTTGTGTGGAATGTAAACAATCAGGGCAATAATTTCTGCGGTGAAACGCAGCTTGCGATTTTCAGGAGCAGCTCCACGAGTGCTTTCGCTGGAGAGCCTCAAAGTCCCTAATTGCTTCCAAACTGAGGACATGGGGGTTATTTTTGTCATTTCTTACCTCCTTCCACCTCCTCTATTTTCGAGTAACCTCCCTTGAGTAATAAACTTTTAACTGTATTTATAATTGGCATGCGTTTTTGAAACAAATGCAAACCACAGCAGAAACCCTGACAGATACACTGGGCTTGTAGGATGGCTGGATTTAGGGAGAATGCCATTAGGTGAGGAGGGAGGAAAGAGGTGCCTTTTAGAGAGCCATTCGTGTGCTTGGCAGTAGCACAAGCTGTGTTGGTGCTCCCACAGGGCTCCTCACAGCTCCTGTGTTCTCCAACTGGCCATAGAGAGGCAGAGGTCGGCTAAAGGCAGGGCTCATGTGCTGCCTTGGTGATAATTCCCACTTTATCCCCTTGAGAGCGTGGGTTGATATCCCCAGAGAGGCAGGATGTGAACCAGGATGAGGAGGAGGAGGAAAGCTGTGGCTGTAGGGTGAGTGAAGGCTCAGTGCTTGGTCCTGTCTGATGGGGTGCAGGCTCAGAAACCCCTTGGATGCGCTCCTGGCAGGAGCAGGGCTCAGCTCTTTGTGCACAGCCTGAACAGCTCCTGGCTCAGGGACTGGCTCCTGGGGAAGGCTGTCCCCAAGGGCACAGGCAGTGCTCCTATGCTGTGTTGGCTGTGCTGGTGTAGGGTGATAAGAGATGAGCCTGGGTTCATCAGCAGCGCCACAGGGCAGAGCCAGCAGTACGTGTGTGATGGTTCAGCGTGAGTGTCAGCCTTGGGGTACATCAGGATCCCGTGTCAGGCAGCCCAATCTGCCATTTCTGTCCCCAGTGAGGCACCAAATACCTGATCTCTGACACCACTGGGGCCTACTTTTGCTACCTGTGATGTGACCTCCACAGACTTCCCTCCTGCAGAATTCTCCTTGACTCTCTTTGGCTCTTTTGAAGGAGCAGTTGCAACTCTTAATTCTCCATCTGCTATTTCCATCAACCAAGTATCTCCCCTGTAAACTCCAGATGAGACCCAAATGCAAATGGTCCTTTCCCAGCCTTCCTCATCCCTGCTCATCACTAATTCCCTTATGCCTTTATTCCTTCTGTTCCTCCCCTCTGGATTGCTGTAACCTTGTGTGGTTCCTCGTGCCCAGATGTCTGGTTCCCTGTTCATCACTAGTTCCCTTACACTTTTATTCCTTCTGTTCCTCCCCCTGGATTGCTGTAACCTTGGGTGGCTCCCTGTGCCCAGGTGTCCGGTTGGTTCCCTGCTCATCCCTAGTTCCCTTACACCTTTATTCCTTCTATTTCTGGCCCTGGATTGCTGTAACTCTGGGTGGTTCCCTGTGCCCAGGTGTCCTGTTCCGGGCTGTGTTGGGCTGGGGCACATCAGCGGCAAGTACGCGTCCCACCGGAGCGCCTCCGGCTGCCCGCTGGCCGCCCGCAGGCAGAAGGAAGGATCGCTCAACGGCTCCTCCTTCTCCTGGAAGTCCTTGAAGAACGAAGGCCCAACCTGCCCCACCCCAGGCTGTGACGGTTCCGGCCACGCCAACGGGAGCTTCCTCACTCACAGAAGGTAAATCCTGGGGTTCAAGGTGGTGTGAGGCTGGTGATTTTGGTGTGGATTAACCTACCTGCCCCAATATGCTGCTGGAGCGGAATTCAGCTGCTCATGTGAGGCTCAAGAGCTGGTGCTTTTGATGGGAGTTCAGTCAGGTTGAAGTTTACTGAACAGAGGAAATGTGTGGTTGTTTTAACATTCACAGAATCACAGAAAGGTTTGGGTTGGAAGGGACCTTAAAACTCATTTTATTCCAACCCCGTGCCATAGGCAGGGACACCTTCCACTATCCCAGGTTGCTCCAAGCCTCATCCAACATGGCACTGGACACTTCCAGCATGGAAAATGGCTTTTCTGGGAAACTCTGGCCTCACCACCCTCACAGGGAAGAATTTCTTCCTAACCTCTAATCTAAATCTCAATTTGAATGCTGGAACAGAATTTGTGTACCACAAACCGGAGTTTGGTGCCCAAGACAACCAGACTCATCTCACCCTCCTCACCTGGCACTCCTCCTCTTTTAGGAAGCAATGTGTTTTTAATCTTTGCTTAAGGAAAATTGCTCTCGCTTTATAAGTGGGGCATTTTGTGGCATTATTCATAAAGCAATTTCCTCTGTACCATAAAAAGCTTTTAGAAGAACTGTCTCGCAGCTTGAATTCCACCAAATGGCACATGCTCTTATGTTGGGAACGTAAGCACCTATAAATACTGAGAATTTATGAAACCCATTTTTACTTGTTTTTCAGTTTGTCGGGGTGTCCAAGAGCTACTTTTGCTGGGAAGAAAGGAAAACTCTCAGGGGATGAAATTCTCAACACAAAGTTCAAGACCAGTGATGGTAAGATTTTTCACTCATCTGCCTTGCAGGTGTGTCAGGGTATTGAGCCCATAGATCTTATTTTTAGACTGGGGAGTTTTCAGCTGAAATCTGGGCACAGATTTCAAGGACATCATGTACTTTGAAGGCCCATTCCTTGTGTTTTCTGGGTGTTTGTGGTGGCATGATGCCAGTCTCACTCCTCGAGTCACACATTTTAAGGGAGTAACAATAAAGAAAGCAAAAGAAGTAACGCTGAAATTCAGATTTTTTTTCTTTTTTATAAATTCACTGGCATTTTTACAAATCCCTTGCATTCAGCATTTTCACCTATTCAGGGCTTTTAATACTGAGATATTTCTGGATCTGGATTTTTGTTAGCGATGGCGCTTTGCATTTCCAGTGCTATTACTGAGCTTTCTGTGGTATTTGACAAGGTTCAAGCATTAAACTTGATAGTTTGGAACCTATAAATACCTGCACTCCTCTAGAAATATTGCTTTATTTTATGGGCCTCGTAATTTCTCATCAAGACATGCATTAGTTTTTTAAATGGCAGCATTCCAAACTCAGGATCAGAGAGGGTGACCTGATTGTTCAGGACAATCAACCTTGCAGGGTGTGGGAATGTGTTGGACTCCAACTGCTCTGCTGTCTTTGCTTTTGCATTTACATTTACATATTGACCTGTTCAAGTATCATTGAACTGCGATAATAAAAATATTAATTATAAAAAAAATTGGGGGAAAAAAGGCAGGTGAGAGGTATGTTCTGTTTCAAGGCTGTAAAAGCCAAGGTGAGGACAGTGCAGGCAGGATGGGCTCAGCAGAAAGCCCAACACTTTTGCTTTTCCCAAGAGCATTTGTTGACAGCCTGTGACCTTCCCTCCTGCAGTTCTGGAGAACGATGAGGAAATCAAGCAGCTGAACAAGGAGATCAGTGAGCTGAACGAGTCCAACTCGGAGATGGAAGCGGCCATGGTGAAACTCCAGTCCCAGGTTGGTGTCCTTGGCCGTGCACTCGAGCCCAGGGGTGCAGGGTGTCGGTGGGTGCCACTGGTAACCCTGCTGTGCTCCTTGCCCCACAGATCTCCACCATGGAGAAGAACCTGAAGAACATTGAGGAGGAAAACAAAATCATAGAGGAGCAAAATGAAGCCCTGTTCCTGGAGCTCTCAGGGTTGAGCCAGGCTCTCATCCAAAGTCTTGCCAATATCCGCCTTCCACACATGGTAAGAAACTTTGACAGTGCTCAGCCCAAGCTGGTGTCATTGAGGGAGCTGTGCCAAACCCAATTCACGATTTTTCACAATTAAAGAGTGGGAGAATTTCTTTCCATACACCCATGCGTCCCTTATAAGATCAGTACTTTTCCCTTATCTCTGAAGCTTGCATTATATCTCCCTTTTGTTGTCATTTTCTGCTGATCTCCCTTTGTATCTATTGTTCTGTCTCATTACATCTGGGAGCACTATCACAATATAGGAAACTTTATCAAGGGCATCCAGTGCCTTTTAGGCTAAGACAGCACAAGCAGAGATCAGGAGGGATTGGATTTCAACGTCAGACAGATCTTAGAGCTCCTATTATAATGCAGGTAGTTTCAATTCAGTTTTGAATAGCTGGCAGCTAAAGAATAGCATTCTTAAAGAGAGTGTATTTTGTTTAATTTAACAAGGTCTAACAGCCCACAGCATGTTACCATAGAGTTACTGAGAAATGAAAAGACTGCATTAAAATAGTAAAACCACAAAAGGCTATTAATTACCTTCTCTCTATTCCCAGGAATGTAATTACTGTTGTCAAAACCAGGTGTGTGGAGGTGGGGCTGCTGTTGTTGAGGAAGCTGTCCTCTTACAACTCATAAAGACCATGGCAATGATCAGAGGAATGAGCTTTTGATTTATTTTTTCTTCCATTTTTAAAAATTCTTTTTAAAAATTTTTTTTTTGGGAATCCTTTTCATTGGGGTCTGTATTTAAATTCAGGCTGGTTGGAGAGAAGCCATCCTCCAGCAGAGCAGTTTTGGATAGTATTCACCCAGCTGCCTAACTGGCAGAAAACCACTCGCTGAGAGCTTTTTTGTAACGTGTTTGACACATAAAGGTCAAATAAACTGTTCAGCAAATATTTTTTCAAGGTTTCAGGCAACTCTAATTAAATGATGCCCATGAGAATTTTCTGCCCATTTTATTCCCGTTCTTTTTCTTCCTTCTCCCTCTCTTTTTTTTCCCCCATCAAGCTCAGGTTATGTACTTGCAATGCCCCTCAAAAGCAGAAGCTGTACTGCAGCAGAGAGCTGGGCTGGGCAGCTGCGAGCCCAAGGTGACCCGACTTTGCCTTTGGTTCCCTCCGTGATGTTTCAGCAGTCCTGTTGTCCTCCAGCCCTTCATTTCCACGCCTTAATTCAGCCTCCAGCCTGTCAGGCTGCCTGCACACACTTAACCTGATGCTGTTAATAGCTCCACAAGGCCAGTGCATAAAATTAAGGACCTGGTTAAGATCCGGTGGGATTAGGGCGATGGTGAGATTCCTGTAGACGCAGCACTGCACACAAAAAGGCTTTGATGTGGAGACCTTTGGCTGTCTGTACGTACAGAGAATCATGGAATGGCTTGGGTCTGAAGGGACCTCGAATCTAATGCTGTTCCAGCCCTCTGCCATGGGTGAGGACACCTTCCACTAGACCAAGTTTCTCCAAGCCTGGCCCTGAGCATTTTCAAGAATCCACAACTTCTCTAATACGCAGATGATTTATTGCAAAGTCTCTCATCCTCTTCCTGCTCTTCTACTAATGCTTTTATTTGGCTTTTTTTTTTTTTTTTTTCCTGGCTGCAGGAGCCAATTAGTGAGCAGAACTTTGATGCCTACGTGAACACGCTGACAGACATGTACACCAACCAGGAGTGCTACCAGAACCCGGAGAACAAGGATCTGCTGGAGAGCATCAAGCAAGCCGTCAAAGGCATCCAGGTGTAGTGCCCTGGGATGGACAGCAGCAAGCAAACGGACTGTAAGATGGAACTTCCCCTCCAAGTATTCAGGTTTACAAGTTAGAAAACTTGTTTAATGAATGAAAAAAAAAAAAAAAGGAAAAAAAAAAAAAAGGACCAAAACGTAACCAAGAGGCCATTTCTGAGACATGGAACTGATCAAACTCAATGTTCTCGTTTACTTAACTTTGGACCTTCTTGAGAAAAGTGGGATTTTTTTTCTACCTGGACCATGAGGTAGATCAGGATGGAAGGTTAAATTCTCCAGTAGGCTGTGGGGCTTGGTAGCAGATGAAGAGCAGGCATCTTCCACGAGTTTCTTGCTCTTTCAGAATTGATCCAAGGGTTAAAACATTACAAGAACAGGGTCTTGTCTGATCCAAGACTAGCGTATGACTGGCTTAAACCCTCATGTTGTCTATGGTCGTATGTCCAGATCACCTACTCACACATGAGTTATGTTCTATGTTGCTACAAGTGCTGGAGCTGCAAGCTACCTGTAAATCTGAACCTGTGCTGGGCCTCCCAACCCCGAAGTGTTCAGATATCCACTGGGCATGGGAACTCTGAAGTATTATAAAGTAGCTTATTTTTATTTTCTGAAAGAAATCTGAAGAGCAGTTCTGGATCTCCAGTGGAAAGCGCAATGGAAAAAAGGTTCTCAGGGAAGCTTTTGGAGTTTGCAACTACAGTATTCCTTTGTCTGTCTTAAATATGAGAGTAGCTATTATGAATAGGCCAATTCCAGATATTTCAAACAGAAGAATTTCTTTAATGTGTCATGGTCCGGTGTATATGATTTTTTGGAAATCTGTTTGATGACAGTTCTGGTTCTTTTCATTATTGTGATCATCCCTACGGTGGCGCAGTACTGCCAGTCCAGAGATCATACATCAATGCCAGAGAACGGTTGAGATTGCGATGAACAAAACAAAACAAAACCAATCAAATCAAAAAGATGCAAAAAACCAGCAAAAAGAGAGATGTTAATTGATGGCCAGCAAAGTGCTTACTGTGAACCAGGAGTTGATTTCTTACACGTACCCACACAGGGCAATGAGGATGGTTTGGTTTGGTGTTCTACGATTTGTGTGAAATCACAGCGCCAGTGCCATTCTGCAACAACAACAAAAAAAAAAAAAAGGGAAAAAAGGAAAATAAAGAAGAGGATTCAGGTGTTGGGAATTCTTCCAAAGAAGCAGTTGTAAGCAGCTGGGTACACACAGCCCTCTGTGCACTTAGAGAACAACTCTATGAATGTTTTTGGGGCACTGTCCTGCAGTGCTGCTCCATGGCCAGGGCTGGCTGTCACCCCACGGGGCTGCTCCCCATCTTTGCTCCCATCCGGAGCTTGCTTCCTTCTCCAAACCCTTCAGTGGAGCAAAACCCCCCGAGGGACCCCAGCCTGGGGGCATCCCACATCCCATACCCTGTATCACTCCCAGCCATGGGGCAGGCAGAGCTGGGGACGATCTTGTTGACCCCAACAAAAGGCAAGAGCGTGGTGTTATTTTGAGCCAAACCCTGCTGATATTTAGGGTATAATTACCTATTTGGAGAAGTCAGTGGAAAATCCCAGTGACTACCATGGCCATTGGATCTGGCCTGGAAGCCCATGAGTGGCTTGCTTGGGGTTTTTCCCTGTGTTAAGTCCCATAGGGCAGCTGGCCTGGGTGGGCTTGCTCCCATACTTAAGTGTTTGCAGGATCAGACTCCACGAGTTCACTTATTTTAGAACCCATTCCAAGTGCAAAAATGCAAAATAAAAAAAAAAAAAAGGGGAAAAAAAAGTATAAAATTTGAGGTGTTAAAAACACAATGTTCTTAACATGTAAATAGAGTCCAAATTGATTGTGACTGCAATTCAGTTAGTATTTAAAAGTAGAGAAATTGCACTTACTGGAAGAAAGAGGAGAAAAAAAAAAAGTAGTTAGTTTAATTATCCTGTAAATTATTTAATTTTGGCAAGATGTATGTAATTTATATTTACAACACCTTATGTTAACTTTTTGCTATTTATTTAACTTCTTATTTATTAATTTTATACTTATTTTAAACTGGACACTGCACCATAGAAATGAAGATAAAAGAAGCAAAAAAAAAGTTAAAACTTTTGACCATAAAATATGGTATTCCAAAAAAAGAGAAAAAAAAGAAAAAAACCCTATCTACAACTCCTACTTGTAATTTTGATGCAACCAAGTTATTTTTTATATATTTTGTTATTTATTCTTTTAATGATGGGAATTTTTTTAAAGATATTTTATAACTGAGACATTTTGATAATTTTTTGGTTTGTTTTTTTGCGGGGGCAGGGGCACTGGGGGGAAGAGAGACTTTTTCAGTTTTTCTTTTCTTTTTCATTCATATTGTTTCAGGCACTGACAACAGGAAATGAAAATTCTGTATTTATTATTTATTTAATATTTAAGTCGGGAAAAAAAATGAACTGTGCTCTTGTTGTATATTTATTTTGTCGTTTGTGTGTTGGTTATGTGATGACTGAGTACTTGTTTATGTGAAGGAATACTGTTAATATTTAAATAATAAAGAGTCACATTGAAAGTTATAGCAGGCTACATGTTATTCTGTGAAAACGAATACTGTGATCTACTTTCCTCAGGAAATGTATTTTGCAGACAGAACTTCCTTATGTACTGGCAGGGTTATTTCAAAATAAAACCCAGTTCTGTTTGTGACTTTAGTTCCTATGGTCTTTCTTCGAGCTGCTGCCAATGTGTCCCACTGGGCTTTGTCCTTGTTTGTCCTTGTTCTGCACTGTGGCTTGGGGGGGATTGGGGTGTCCCTGCCGACCTGAAGGTCTAGCCAGCGACTGTGCACCTCCCACCTGGCCCTTCCCACCTCCTAAGCTGGGGGATTTAAGGGGAATTCAGGTTTGGTATCTCGGAAGGCTCTGGAGAAAAGGAGCTCCCACCATCCAGCCAAGCAGGTGCTTAAAATCCTGCTGTGATGGGAAAAATAATTCCCAGGAAAGCTGGAGGCAAAATTCCTCTGGGCAGGACTTTCCTCTGCATTCCCATTGCTCCACATCCCCAGGAGTGCAGGAGCACCTCTGCTATGGAGACAGGCTGAGAGAGCTGGGGAGAGAAGAGAAGAGAAGAGAAGAGAAGAGAGAAGAGAGAGAGAAGAGAGAAGAGAGGAGAAGAGAAGAGAAGAGAAGAGAAGAGAAGAGAAGAGAAGAGAAGAGAAGAGAAGAGAAGAGAAGAGAAGAGAAGAGAAGAGAAGAGAAGAGAAGAGAAGAGAAGAAGAGAAGAGAGAAGAGCTCCTTTCAGTGTCTTAAGGATGTCTGAGGGAGAGAGGGACTTGGGACAAGGGTGTGGAGGGACAGGACAAGGGGTATTGGATTCACACTAACAGAAGGCAGGGTTAGATGGGATATTGGGAAGGAATTCTTTCCTGTGAGGGTGGTGAGGCCCTGGCACAGGGTGCCCAGAGAAGCTGCGGCTGCCCCATCCCTGGAAATGTTCAAGGCCAGGTTGGACAGGGCTTGGAGCAACCTGGTGTCCCTGCCCATGGCAGAGGGCTGGAATGAGATTATCCTTAGAGTCCCTTCCAATCCAAACCATTGTAGGATTTCATGCTCTTGTGGTTTTGTGCTCCCACAGGTGGAGTGTGAGCAGAGGAGATGCCATCAGAAGCGGTAGAGGAGGTGCCAGCTCTGGGATGCACCACAGAGATGGACACTTTTCCCTCCTGGATTTACAAAAAAATCTTCAAAAACTCTTTTTTGTCAACAAGATTTGCTCAGTTGCATCAACGCGACTGTGATGTTCACAGATTGCTCTCCTGGAAGGACAGACCCTTTTTCTCTGGTAAGCGTTTGTGGTTTGAAGCTGTGGCAGTGAAGAAAATTTTTCACTGCTCTCTGTGTTAGAGACATAATTTCCCAAGTTGCCAAAATTCAGTTTTGCTCTGCTGTAGCAGAGGTGAAATAAGGTAAATCATGTTAAGGCCATTTGGAGCTGTGTGAATTGGATCAAATGGGAATTTCAGGCAGGTTCATCACGAAGAAATTCAATTGTCTGATTAACTGAACTGAACTTCTCTGTCTGTCCCTGCACGGAACCACAAGCACTGCTGGGTTACAGCAGAAGGAGGTGGCCCTACCACAGGCATGAAAGTGAAGGGGAAGAGTAAAATACAGCCAAAAAGGTAAGAATTGCAGTCAGAAAAATGTAGAGAAAAGTTTGTGTAGAAGGAAGATTTCCTAAATCCTGTCCTTGAGCATGTGCATGGCCATGGGTGTTTGCTGGAAGTTTTTTCTGCCTTCATTTAGTGTCTGCAAGGTGTCCTGGTGCAGGACAACTGGCAGAAACTTAGGACAGGCTTAGGATCCCTTAGCCAGTGGTCCCTGAGAATAAACACCCCCAGCAATGAGGACTGCTGGAGATGGAGCCCAGCTCGTCCAGGAGCCCCAGGAACAAAGTCTCTTGGAGGCTTTGCTGGATTTAACTTGGGATTGATGGGATTTTGTCCTTTTCTCACAGGAGGAAAAAGAGTCAGACTCATGTTCACCTCAGGCTGGCACGCTGTTTTCCTGAAGGGCACATAATTGTTTTATGGGGGTTTCGCTCGACTTTGCAGCACCGAGCAGCTCCTTGTGCCAATATTTGATTATGATGATCGAGCTAATAGACGTGCTCGCCTGTCCTTCCTTAACGAATTGGCTGAGCTGGATAATAGAGCACTCAGATTTGTGCTAAATTGCAGCTCAGGGAGCCATCACTGGGAGATGTTATCTTCTCGGAACTGGCGTCCTTTATCGCAGGGAAGGGAATTGAATTGGTTTAAGATGGTACACTGTCAGTTTATAGGTGTGCTTAGGAGAGCTCTTAAGCCTCCTCCAACAGGGCGTAGGGTGAGAGTGGAATGTCAGAGCAGAGTGGGCCTTTGGCTTCAAGGATGCCAGGGAAAAGATACTTGTCAGCATATGGCTGTCTCTAAACACATCGATAAACCATTGACCAGAGAGAGTCATTTGGTCTCTCTGATGCTGCTGTTAATTGTTAAAAGCTGCTAATGACCCAGTCCTCCAGTGGTACCTTCCAGTTGTCAGCATTGACCTAATCTCTCCCATTCCAGCCATGGCTTTCAGCTGGAAGCAGGAAGGGTGGGGGTCTTTCCCAGCCTTGTACATTTTTCTGATTTTTGTTCCCCTTGCCCCACAGCTCCTCTGAGTGAAGGCTTGAATCACCTCACCCTGCTCCCACAACCAAAGGATCCTGAATAACACACAGCTGGGTGATCAGGAAAGGGTCTGTTCTTCAGAGATTCCATTTAGCATCAAATCCATCCCCCCTGGGCCTCAGAAAGGCAATGCTGAGGCTGGGGAGCAATGGGATGGGCTGGAGATGACGCTGCAGCCAAGAGAGCAGCCCTGAGCTGGAAATTGCTCCAGCACAGCTTGGTTGGATTCAAAGGCTCTGGCCTGCACTTGTTAGCACATTCACCTCTCCTACACTTTTATGAGAAGATATATCCTGAAACGACCTTCTGCTTTGTACATAAGGGCTTGTGGGATTGAGGCTTTGCAAAGCATGAGGATGATGCATTCTTCAGACAAATAGCTCTTGTTATTGCAGCTGCCTTCATCCCCACCTCTCAGTGGAATGAATAAACCAGCCGCTGTTGTGAAAATGGTAGTATCTGTTTTAAAGACATTTCTGACCCTGTCGACGAGGAAGTATAAGAACCTCTAAAGCCTGCCTTCACATCTATGACTGCAGTGCTCTTTGTTTAAGTGACAGGGACTATCTGTGATGACCCAAAGAAATATGAGCCATCAAGAGGTAGAACAAGGACATATGCTCTGCCTGAGCTTCCCCAGAAGAACCTGTCCATGCTCAGATGCCCTCACAGCATCCTGCACTGCAGGTTAACACCAGCACATCCTTATTGAAACCAGGATGTGCCAGAACTTTTCCTTGCCTCTTCTTTACTCACAACAAGCCCCAAAGTCCACCTACACTGAGCATGAGGCAATGGTTGAATGTTCTGGACTCAAACAGGGGCTAACCTGGCCTTAGCACTGCAGGGAAGTTGGTTTTGAGAAGCCAAGTCCAAGATCAAGCTCCTCAGGTTTTGCATTTGTTACAGGACTCCTTCTCAGGCTCCAATATTTAATAATCCAGCCTAACCATGCTGAGGCTGTTTAGCAATTAAATAACATAAATCCAGAAGCTAGATTAATAAACAGTCTGGTCTGTCTAGAGCAGTCTACAGGGTGGAGAGCTAAAACTATAAAATATTTATTACCAGCTTGGGGATGAAGTCATTAATTTAATAACTACCCATCGCTTTGCTTCTTACAGTTGTTAGGAGTCTGAAGGTTGCAGATTAGGTGGGAAACTTACTGCTTCCCTGCTGAGTGGAGCCTTTCCCATGAAAGCCAGGGCCCAGCTCCCATCTGTCACCCCATTACGTTGGGAGGTGGTGAATATATTACTGTGCCGCTTCCCAAAATAAAACAAAACAAAATTTCTGCTGGCCACATGGCAACCCTCCACAGGCTTTAATGAGGACACTGCCCTTTGTGCAGGAGGCCACTTCCAACAGCTGTAGAGATGAAAGCAGGGCGATCTTTGACCATGCTCATGACGTGGCTCCCATGGCAAGCATGGCCCTGGCAGCACTGCCAGTGCAGGTGCCTTTGGGGACCAAAGCTTTGGCTGCCTCATGTCCTGAGAGGTCAGGAGCACTGTCTGAGCTTCCCTCATCAAGGATTTCTCAGTGGGTCTTCACGTTTTCAGGAGAGGGAACAAGGGTATTAGTCGGGTTCCTGCTGTGATTTGATATTGGGGAGCAGCCAGGACTCAGATCCACGCATCAGCTTTGCAGAGATTATGGCTGGAGTCCCCTGGTGAGTGTGCTCCCCTGCTGACAGCCACAATTTGCAGCAATGCTGTAGCAAAAGTCATGGGGGGAGAGGGAGGAGGGTGGCTGTGTGCCCTTGGCATGTTTTGTCATTGGTTTTGTCCAGGGACAGCAAAGAGGTGCCAGCTGAGGGAGTGGGGTTTGAGCAGGAGCAGTGTGTGATGTGGGACACCAGTGCTGATGAGGGGCTGAAACACTGACAGCAAAGGTAATCAGACCCCCTAAATAGCTGAATCAAATCGTTAACCTGTTTTGTAAAATAAACAAACTAAAACCGGGCACAGCCCATGACCACCAGCCACAGCATGGATGAACACAGGGGTGCAGCCACCCAGCTCTGCCTGGGCTGTGACTGCCAGCTTGCTGACACCCCTGGGAGGGATCAGCTCCAGCAGCACTTAGGGTCACCCCTGTTCCTGAGAGGGCAGGGGAAACAGCTCAGGGAGTACTGAGGGGTGCTGGGGTTCCTGTTGTGACAGAGCTCAGCCACCAGCCTTGGGAGAGCCCCGCTGTCCATGGCCATCTCCAACCCTCCTCCAGTCTTGGCGAGCTGCAGAGCCACAGGACTGATCCCAGGCAAAGCAGGAACGAGAGGGAATCCCAAGTGGGTGCCTTGAGGAAGTCAGGAAGGTCAACAGGAGAGATGGTGGTCAGGGATGGAGAAAGGCACCTGTGCTGTGAGGTGAGAAAGCAAAACAACAGCTGTAAAAGAATGTAAAAAATGTAAAAGAATGTAAAAGAATGTAAAAGAATGCTCTGGCTTCTGAGGCTCTCACCAAGGAGATTCTTGCACAAGGTTTGTGGGCAGCTCAGAACAGACAAGTCCAAACCTGGGTGTCCAGGTACTGGAGATGAGAAGCTCTGGATGGATGGATCTGCAACATCTCGGCCAAGAATTTGTGCCACAAATAGAGTGAGATTTTAGGGGTACTTTTAGCAGGATAGGGAGGAGAAGGAAAGAGAGAGAGAGAAAATTCTTGTGAATCACAACAGATCCACAAGGTATTGCTGTCGTCACCCAAAAAGTAACAGAAAGGTTTCTGCAGAGCATTCACCTCAATTTTTCTCTCACAGCAGACTAATTTGAAACTGTCAGCACAAGCATCTTTGTCCTGACCATCCTGTACTGCAGTAGACACCCAGCACAGACAGGGCTAACTGCAAAGGCCCCACTCCAGTATCATGTCATCACATTACCCTTTCATTTCTCTTATCAATGCTGCCATTCACTTCCACTCCTTATTCCCAGCCCTTATCACAACGAGCCAAAAAAGTGCAGAACATCAGTCAGGAGGGAAAAAAAAAAAAAAAAAAAAAAAAAAAGAACAGGCGAAATTCTGATTTTGTCAGCTAAAATGGTTTCTAGATGAGCTCTGCCCACAAAGAAGCTGAATCTTTGTGATTTAGTTGCCAAATTTTGCATTTGCTCCCTCTCCCCCATCTCTCCTCTCAGCTCTGAGCTCAAAGTGGATTCCTGACATTGCAAAGTGTTAATAGAATTAGTCTCCTGCTATAAACTGTTCACTGGGGCTTGTTAGCTCAATTGTTGATGTTAAATTCTTATCAGCAGAGCCACTTAAAAGAGCATTAATCAAGAAAGGCTGAACTCCCTGCCTGGGTCACAGAAATTTAATTAAATCCCAAGTAAAACTGGAAAATCATTTTGAAAAGAGAAGAGACGAATGCAAAATGTTTTTCATCATTTGACTCTGCGTCTCCGCAGTTCAAACCCTCAGCTGTGATTTCAAAGGACATTTTGTCACAGCAAAGGCTGAGGGAAACACAGAAAATGCTTTCCCCAGTGCCTCCTTTAATACAAGGTCTTGGTGCTCACCCAGGGTAAATGAAATATGGAAACCCAGTGATTAAGACCCATTGTTAAGGACCTGCACCCACAAATTCAAAGGTGCAGAATGCAAGTCCAAGTAACACAGTGATCTCCTTCAGCAAGGTTCTGTTATGTTTAAGGTTGTGTTATGGTTATTAATCTACAGATTTGCATCTATTTTCCATTTGTTCTGCAGAGAGTCTCATGCAACAAACTATTTATTTGGCAGACGCAGAGAAATACCAGTATTGGTACGACCTCGTGTGGGATATTGGGTGTAGTTCTGGGATGTCTCTTTGGAAAAAGAAAAGATTAATTTATCCTTGAACAGGTGCTGAGAAGGACTGGCAGAGCGATTAGCAGAACTGAGATCCCATCTAAGGAGAGGAGATTAAAAGAGCTTGGCTTGTTTAGCCTAGAAAAACAAAGGTTAAGAGGGGATATGATTACTTTTCATAAGTACATTCAGTGTGGGAGGAAGGGGAATGATTTATGTTAGAGGATATATGGGTGGGAGATCAAATAAGGCACGTCTTGGCCAGGAATAAATTTCCACTGGAAATTTGAAGATGTTTTCCTATTGCTGGAAGAGGGAGGTTTTGGAAGGGCCTTCTGAGCAGGATGGATGAGCCCCCCTGGTCTTTGAGGGGACAAATGTGTCTGGCTAAGTCTGAGCAGGTGGGACACGTGGGACTGCCAAAGGCAAAGGAGGGAAGTGTGATACGGCTGCCATCTGATGGCATTTTTATTATTTATAAATCCATAAAACCCATCGATTTTATTTAATCCATGAACCACTTGAATGATCTGGGAATAGTTTTCAATACGAAAAGCTTGATTTCTGAGATTTTTATTTGGGAGCTGCCTCCTAAATCACGGCAGATGGGCCACAAAGAGGCAGCAGAGGGACAGGACTGAGAGCTGGGCTCGCTGGTGCTCCTGGCAGTACCAAGGAGAGATGAAACACCTCTCTGCTGCATGTCCCCACTGTCAGGGATGTCTGGTGACACCTTCTCCCACTCTCAGCCAGGCTGCAGCATCTCCTGGCTGCCTTCCTTCGGTGACACACTTAAGTGAGATGAATCCAGGGCTTTAGGAGTCCTTTTTCCATGTGGCACTGGTTATGTGCGGTGCAATCCAGTGGAAATCAAGACATATGTTCTTCCTCTTGCTTCAGCAATTACTCACAGAGCCCTGGGATTAAGTGAAGCAAGAGGAGACACACACACACACACACACACACACACACATATAAAAATATAGAAATCTTTTGCATGGGCAGGAGGATCTCAAGCGATTCACTGTCAGTGTGTTAATATTAATTCTAGTGTAAATGCATATGTCTGCATGTATTTGCATTTATGCACGTGTGTGCATATGTATATACAGAATATTTGCATATTAAAGTGGTGTAGAGCCAAACTGACCACAGAAAAGGCAACACAGCATATTTTACAAAATGAAAAAAAAATGGTGGAAAATATACTCCTATGATTCAATGCTCCCCCAGCTCTTAATTTATGTGAGTCCTCCTGTCACTCACTAATTACCCCGTTGACTTGACCAACCATCTGTACCACCAGGCTGCAGGTCAGCTCAGTCTGGTGGGCGCTGGTTTGGGGGATAAAAATGCATTTCTACTGTTTGATCTTCCAAATAAATGAAATCATTTATTATCAATTTTAACTCAGCATCACTGAGAGTTCAGAAGTTAATTCACGCTGACTGTTGTTTTGAAAATATTTATTAAAGAAATTGGTCTTTAAAAAAAATGAAGGTGGGAACTGTAAGACAAGGGGAAATGAAGACAAGGAAAACCTTGGCTTCAGCTTGGCCTTGTGAAAATTGCTCGCTCTCAGCAATTATCTCAGCTAATGAAGGATGGAGACTGATTCTCCTTGGTAAGACTGCTGAGAGCAGGGACTTGTGCCTGTGAGGGTCCCTGCCCTCCCAGCCAGGGAGAAGATGCTGAGGTTCCACCTCTGAACCCTGCGGCAATGCCTGAACTGCTGGGGACACCTTGTGGTGCACGGCTGGGACACAAACGCTTCCATTTAAGTGCCACCAGTCCTTGCTTTCCTTATCCTGCTCTGCTTTTTCCACTCTCAGAGCCTGCGGGGGCTCTCCAAGCCAGGGGCAGCTGCCCACAGGTGTTTGTAGACAGGAGAGAGTCACTGATTTATTGCTGACTGAAATTTCTGGCTCACAAAGCCCCAGGGAGCTGCAAGGAGGGAAGGAAGGACTTTGTAAAGGGCAGAGAAAGAAGAAGCAAGAAGCACAGAGAATCAGCAGCTGGAGACACACGGAATGATGAAACGCCCAACCGTTCTTTTTTTTTTTTCGAAATGTGGGGGGGTTTTGCAATATTATCAGGCAATTTTTGGTATCCTCCATGGCTGGAGCTCCATGCTCTGACACCCACGAAGGTGTTTGCAGCCACAGCTACATTCCGGAAGAAAAGAGATGAGGAAAAGAGGAGGAGAACCTGTGGGAAGCTGGGGATGAGCCCCTGGAGCAGCGACAGTGTGGCTGTCTGGGCACAGCGTGGCACGAGGGATTTGGGCCATGTGCAGCAGAGTCAGAGCTGCAGGAGTTAGAGATGCAGAAAACATCGTGTCCCTTGGGGGTGACCGTGTCCTTTCAGCTGCTCCCTCCCCGTGGCTGTGCTCATGACATGTTTGGGGTGCAGGAAATGAGGTGGGGACCTGCAGTGGGTAAATTTCCCCCCCTGTGTGGTTCTCCCTGTAATTCTCTGGCTGGAAACAGGAGCTACAATCCTCGCTGATCATGGAAGTTTAAGGCTGCTAGGAGTCATGAGTACACCCAGGAGGGGACAGCATATTTGGGAATCCCTAAAACACTTCTCAGGTTCTTACTGGGCTTCCTGAGGTCTCTCTGCTGCCAGAAAGAGGCACAAGCAGCACTCTCCTCCACCCCTGCGAGCTCTCTGCTGACAGCACAGCTGCTGTAGCAACAACTGCATTTTTTTTTTTTTCAACCCAGCTTTTA
Source organism: Brachypodius melanocephalos (assembly GCA_013398615.1). NCBI lineage: Eukaryota > Metazoa > Chordata > Aves > Passeriformes > Pycnonotidae > Brachypodius > Brachypodius melanocephalos. The sequence continues at coordinate 5,997,303 of VZSR01001238.1, read as the reverse complement.
TTTTAACAATTTTTTTTTTTTTGCACACAAAAACCTCCCAAAAAACCAAAACCCAACTGCTATTTTCCAAGTGATTCCAGCAGCAAAGGGAGCAGATGCCGAATGGGATCACACGTGCAAGGAGTTTGTGTGTCCTGCGTTTGCAGTTTCCAGTGCGTTGCCATTATCCCTGAGCATTCTCCCTGTGAAAGATGAGGAGAGCGCAATCACCACGGCCTGTTTCGGTTGAATCAGCAAGGAGGAGATTCAGAGCTGGCTCTCCACGAATAATCCCATTCTCCCAGGCAGCTGTCTTCTGCAAAATGAAAGTGCAGACATCCACAGTATTACCCTGCGCCTGTTTGCAGAGTCTGCTGTTATCATGTTAATGAAGGCAGCTGAGATAATCACCTTAAAGCATAAATAAATCTCGGATGCTGATTCACTTTCTCTTATTTGAGTCTCATTTACCAGCGTAATTCTCTTTTTTTTTTTTTTTTTTTTTTTTTTCCGCTGCAGGCTTGTTGTGTCTGCCAAGACAGCTTTTCTTTTTTTCACAATTCATCTCCAGAGAACTTGAATTAAGAGTCCTCTTGTCTTGTTGCAGTTATTCCTTCTCACTTTGCAGCCATATGAAGTCCCACATCCAAGGCCAGTCCAGACAATTTTATTTCATCTGCAGCATCAGCCAATGCTGGGTGGGTCACTTACACATGAAAACAAACACGCACTTTTAGAGAATAATTTCTTTCAGTCTTAAGACTGGTGACAGGAGGCACCTTTTCCTCAGGTCACTGAAGGAGCTCGCACAGATGTGTAAAATTTAAATTCGTGGCCTAACACTCAGTTATGTGACAGGGATTCTTCACACAACGAATGGCACGTCAGATGTTGTGAAGTTTCACAATATTCCGTGTTTCCTTCAAGCCCCAGCCCCTGGAATCAGGTGAATCTGCATCTCACTTATTTATCCCTCAGTAAATCCACATCTGGCATTTATGCTTGTGGGGGGGGGGGGGGGGGGGGAATCCAAACAAGTGACTAAATTTGTATGTTCATCGGCTCAAAATGAAGAATATAAACCAGTTCCCACCACTTTTTTTTTTTTTTCCCCTAAGTTCCCATGACTTTTCCCCAAGTCTGACTAATGACACCAGAACATCTGGTGCTGGCCAGGCTTCACACACGAGGTTCGGCTGCCGTGTCTGTGCCAGCAGCTCAGTGGCATCTCCCCTGCATAGCCGTGGTACAGTCCTACCCCCCGCGCCTCCTCTGCGTGGTACGGCCCAGACTGCGCCCCCCGCCAGCAGTGGTGCGCTCCTTTCTCCCCCCGCCCGCGGCGGTGGTGCGCTCCGCGCATGCGTAGTGCCGCGACCGGTGCTCAGCTGGGCAGTGTTTACAGCCCGAGCGCGCCGGCCTCTGCTGAGCCGAGCCGAGCCGAGCCGAGCCGAGACGAAACGAAACGAAACGAAAGGAGCCGGGCGAAACCGAACCGAACGGAGCCGAGGAGAACCGAAACGGATCGAACTTCACACAGCAGAGGCGAACCGATACGGGCCGAACCGAACGGAGCTGAAGCGAAGCGAACGGAGCCGAACGGAGCCGAGCCGAGCCGAACGGAGCCGAGCCATCCGTGGAGGTACCGCTTTTGTTTTAAATCACTGAATAACCCCCCCTGTACCACTCCCAGTGCTGCGTCGGGGCAGGGTTTGCTCTGGAGATGTGCTAGGGGTGAGCAGCCGCATTTTTGAGCTTTGTGCATTGTTGTGAGCCCTGCCCCGAGCGTGGGGCGGTGTTGGTGTGCCTGGGCAGGAGCCGCTCCGGTGCCAGTGTTTTGTTCCAGGCGTCGGGCTGGGCGCTTGGTTCGTGTTCTGGTTTGTTTTTCTCAAAGGGAAGATGGCAACGAGGGGATGTTTCAACACGCAAAGCCGCCTTTGAAGTCTCTGTTTTGGGCAGCGGTCCGAATTTCTGCGTGTGGAGTTCGTCCCTGCTCATATTTGGGGAAATCTGTTTTGCCTTATAAGTGAGGAAAATGCACTCGGGTTTTGCTGCGGAGGGAGCGAGTTTTGTTTTGAAAAGTTTAATAATAAGCCCTACTTGGTTCCCATTTTCCACCAAGTAAAGCGAATGCGTGGAATCACATGAAGAGAGGAGTTCGAATGCCAGAGTTTTAAATTCTGCCTATCAAACCTGCATTTTACTGGAAGTAAGTTAATGTCCAGTGAAAGTGATGATTTCAGAAGTGGCTGACACCTGTCACAGCGCAGATATTCCTTGATCCCATTATGAAAATGTCTCAGCCAGCTGTGTTTGTTGTTGTTTTCATGGTGTAGAACATGGAAGCGCCCTTGTTGTCCATGGAGCTGAGCTAAAACCAGGTCAGACCAGTTGTCCCAGTGGGGCTTGCGTGCATCAGCAGGAATTTATTGGGGATCCGAAGTGGAGCACTGTTAAAGGCACAATTCCTACTCATGCTTCAATAGCAAAAGGAGTGAAAGAATGAAGGAAGCCTAAGAACAAAAATATATAAAAGAAAGTCACAGGAATCAAAGAACCTTGGTGAAGAACGTATTTTAATGTGGAATGTTAAATAAAAGACCCAAAGATACAGGCAGCCTAAAGTTGCAAATGCAATGAGGTTTTTTGTGTGTAAGAGGAGGGGGAAAATAATTGGTAGATTAACCCACCTGAACCTTCAAGCTGATGTGTTCCCACTGTGAAGTAATAAAACACAATCATTTTTTGTAGAGAAAATGAAGGAGTAACTGTAGAAAGTGGAGTGGTGGCATTTAATTTCCAGTGTTATTAACTGAACTGGTTTTGAACTGGATTGATGTGTTTGAGACATGAATGGATTAGGAACTGGCTCGAGTTCCCTGCCTAAGTATATTCTGTTTTGTGTGCCTCTACAGGTAATCAGAACGGTGTGTTATTTGAACAGCTGTGAAATCTCCTTGGAGTCTTGTAGCTTTGCTTTGTTTCCTGAGAAAATGAAAGTGTATAATTTGCTCTGGCTGAATGTAACAAATAAACCCCAACAAATCTCGCTGTAGGCAGATCTTCTGATCCCAGGAATGAACTCCAAAGCTGCTACTTCGTGGTTATTACTGTGAGCAGGGAAAGGCATTGTAAATAATCACGTCTTAAAAATCATTCTGTGCTTTCTGGATGGGATTTTTTTCCCTTAAGATACAAGAAGGGGAGAAGAAGCCTGGTTAATTTTGAGTGGATTTGTTCCCCTGTACGTTTTCCTTTAAAATCTGTAGGCTGCAGTGGAAATTCTCTCTGGAGCTGCTATCTGTGTCATTAAGTGCTTTACTAATGGTGGTGGCTGAGGCTCTGGAGATGAGCTGTGTGAAAGTGCATTTGCTAAAGTGCATTTGCCAAAGTAAGCAAGGTCGACAGGTCAGAGTTTTGTTGGGTATTTTGAATCTCTGTGTGATCAACATCCTGATGCAGGTTCAAAGGAAATGCAATTTGAGATCTTTCTGGATTTTCTGCCTGTGTCTTAGTCTCTTCATTTGCCATTGGTGCTGATAGAGGTAGAAGGTTTGTGTGTGACAGGAGGTCTGACAGACAGCCCAAACTTGCCCTGTTGTTTGGGCTTGCGGTGAAAAATGACTCCTAAGCGCAGGAGCTGGAATAATCCTTTATATAAAAGGGTTCAGCTGATGTGCTGGTAAAACGGTGGGAGGGTTTGAAGACAGGCCTTGCACATTGTAATTGCGTATTGTGATTTTTTTTCCCCCATTGGTGTCAGGTACTGGATGCCAGATCTGCTGCATTTTGTTTTCCACTGTTGGGTGGGGGACAGGAGTGCTAGGTGAGGTTTTTCTGGAGCTTGTGGCCCTTGGAGTATGTAAAGACCTCTCTCAAAGTGCTCCATGTACAGCAGCATAATTTACTGTTGGAGTGCATGTTCTGTACCTCACCTTGCTTTGTTGTTTTCTCACTTTTAGTGTTTTTAGGAGGCTGCTGAAGATGGGAGGTGCGGTGAGTGCGGGAGAAGATAACGATGAATTAATTGATAACCTGAAGGAGGCCCAGTACATCAGAACAGAGCTGGTGGAACAGGCATTCCGAGCCATTGATCGGGCAGATTATTACCTGGAAGAGTTCAAAGACAATGCCTACAAGGACTTGGCATGGAAGCATGGAAATATTCATCTCTCAGCACCGTGCATTTACTCGGAGGTGATGGAAGCTTTGGACCTGCAACCAGGACTGTCGTTTCTGAACCTTGGCAGTGGCACTGGTTATCTGAGTTCCATGGTTGGACTCATCCTGGGTAAATACCTCTTCAGTCACGTTAACTGTTTGTGTCAGAGATTTGAAAAGAGGTTTTGAAATCAGGGATGAGGCATTCCTTCCCTAATGGAGCTAAAAAGGTAGCTGGGAAAGTAAAGAATGCATTAATCCAGCTCAGCAATTCATCAGGATTCTCAGAGCCTTCTCTCTGGAACTGGATGAGATCCAGAGTTCTGTGGCAGATCAGAACAGGCAGCAATGTAGCTCCAGAGGTGGCTGTAGTGGATTCCTGCAGGTCTGGACACAAACCTGAGTTTGTTTCCCATTAAGCAAGACCCCAGGTCTGGGGCTGAGCAAGTCCACAAAGAGCTGTGACTGTACCTGCTCCATGCCTGGTTTGTGTTCACAGTCCTGTTAGGATTGAGACATGTTTGAGATCAACTTTTGACTCTTAACTCCCCAACACACAGATGGGAATATTCTCTGGGAAACACTTTAGTGTAGCAAAAGTGATTTTGTGACCACATCCGCAGTGCACAAAGCAAATCATCCAAGTGTAATTGAACAATTTAAATTCCCCCTGCAGTGTTTCAGTCAGAGTTGTGCTGCCAGAATAGATAGCAAGTGGCTATAGGGTACTTAAATTTTGGGGAAGTGTCCAGAATTTTAACTGCTGGGATGTTTATTCTCAGGGTAAAATCTCATTTCCCATTTGTGATTTTCTCCTAGGTTTGTTGACATAGCTTGGAATATCAATATGTAACTCCAGGGCTCTTATATTCTTTTTGCAAAAGTTTCCCGGTCAGTTCTGAATAAAAAGCATGAGTGCTGAACAATTTCTGTATTTTCCAGTTTGTTTTTGCTGTTAATTGAGGTACAGTGTGTGATGCCCGTTCCTGATTAATTGCAGAGATTTTTAGCATATCAGCAAGGGGGTGTAAAAATAACTTGGATGTGCTAAAACATGCAAGCCATTGGGATTTTTTCCTGGTGGTCACTTTCACAGCAATGGCATCAGTGTTTCTCTCCTATAGAGATGTTTCCTCCACAGTTAAGAGCAAATGATTCAGAATCAATTGTGCACAAGAGGCTCATTTGGTGCCAGAAATTGCAGGTATAGGGTTGCAAATCCCATTGTAGCAGTGACAGAGCTGACCCTACACAAACACCAACTCTGTCACTCATGGAACAATGTGCTGGAGGAAGGAACCCAAAGTGTATTAATCCTGCTGGATTTTCTGTTGTTGCTGTTGCCATTCCCTGGTGTTGTGCACTTGCAGGTCCTTTTGGGGTTAACCACGGTGTGGAGCTTCACTCTGACGTGATCGAGTATGCGAAGCAGAAATTGGACTTCTTCATTAAAACAAGCGACAGCTTTGACAAGTAAGAATGCAAAATGCCTGTTGGGATTAATTTTGTGCTTTTGGCTTTGCTCAGGGCAGTTCTTGCTCCTATGTGGCCCCTCTGGATTCAGGGTAATCTGAGGATTCGGGCTCCTTAGACTTGCTGAGCTGCAGTGTGTGACCTTCGAAGCCTGTGTGTGTCATGGGGGAGTTTCAGAAATGTTTGCAGTGTTTTTAATAGCAGTGCTGATGTTGCAGGGCTTAGAGGGAGCTGAGGAAGTTTGTTTATTTTTAAATGCACTTGCAATATCAGCTTAAAACTTGCAAGTAACAGTACTTGGTTGTGCTTGTGATCTAGGAGCCCGCATGGTGATGAAATTATGAACTGGTTTTTGTGATGGCCTAATATGTTTTATCTGAGAAGGAAAAATGGCATTTTAAAATATGAAGGTAGTTTTATGATGATTAAGTTGGTACTAAAACTGCCTGGGATTTGATTTATGTTCTTCCTTAGACCCTCCATTCTGCTGCTGTCACAAGTAATAACTTCCCAGCTAGATAACCATTGCCAATTGTAACCTCAGCAATAAAAGTGGTGGCTGTCACATTTTTGGATCTGTTTCACAGTTTGTTCAAACGGGGAAGCAAAGCATCTGTGAATACCTGATATCCTCCTCTCCTGGGAGGAAGAAAATTAAAATCATGACATGCAGGATTTTAGGCTACTCAGCCTTTTGCTGTTCCTGCTGCCCTGGGAAGCTGCTGAGGAGGGGGTTGCATTTTCTGGATGTTGGCAGAAGACTGAAAGTTTCTGGCATGGATGGTGCTCAACAGGGGTTTTTTTCAGTCACACTGCTATTGTTTGAGGAGATGTTTTAAGGAAGACTTTCTTCTGTCTCCAGACGAATATAGCTGTGGAGAGAAAACAAGCTGAATTAAGAAAAACATGCTTGGAAAATCTGCTTTGCTGAGTGATGTCTGCTGGGCTGTGCTCTTGGAACAGCGTGTGCAGGAACTGTTCTCTGGCTGCTCTGAATGTCCAGCACTCTTTGCAAACCCCGAAAGCTCCAGGAAGCATTTAGGAATAAATAGGTGCTATGTTGAGCTGCCACTCAAGATACCAATAAAAGAATGGATGTGTTGAACAACTTCTACCAAAATCAGTCTTTATACCTAGGGCTTAAAACTTAAAAGAGTTTTGGAGCTTGTAAGAAAACCAGAGGCATCAGAGAATCACTCATTTTTCTTTTAAACTGAGTCAGAAATACTGTAGGCAAAAGGGGTTTTATTATGGAGGGTGAAGTAACAGCTCTTTTGAAGCTGATGGCAAAACTTCCCTTGGTTTCAGCACAGCTTTTAGTTCTGTAGCATCAGGTGGTAATTCCCCACATCTGAAAACCAGCTAAAAGCTTTTGAAAATGCAAAAATAAACCCAGGTGCAGTCCTTAAAAGACTTAGACATTTGGAAGTGCAGGTCTAATATTTGTATTTGCATATTACAACTGAGTCAGCATCAGGTGACTAAAAATAGCTTGTTCTGAAGAGTTACCTGCACCTCAAGTATGAAATTATGCAGCCTTATCCTTTGGAGATTTTAATCCATGAATTCTGACCTTATTGTGCTGTGGTTTTGAGATTTCTAGCTGTGGTCTGTTACAATAAAGTCTAGAATAGATGGGCTTTGGAGGGGAAATCCTGTAAAACTGTGGGTGTTTTTCAAGTATTCTTCATAGTTCCATTTTTCTGGAATTGTGAAAATAATTTATTCGATGAATTGTCATATTTTTGTCTTAACACAAGCCTTTTTTACTTTCAGGTTTGAATTTTGTGAGCCATCTTTTGTCATAGGCAATTGTTTAGAGATTTCTCCAGACTGCACTCAGTATGACCGTGTTTACTGTGGAGCTGGAGTCCAGAAGGAGCACGAGGACTACATGAAGAACCTGTTGAAAGTTGGGGGAATTCTTGTCATGCCTCTAGAAGAGAAGGTTGAGTGCCCTTTTACTTATATTTCAGTTATTCTTAATTCTGATCTTGCTTTAATCATTAGCTATTCCTTTATCTTGCCTTTGTAGCAGGCTGGAGAAAGGATTAAGTGCACTGGTTTTCACTGTGGCTGAAAAGTGAACTCTGCCCATTCCTAATATTTAAGAAATTTATAGTTCTGCAGTCTGTCATATATTGCAATCTGTTGTTAGTTGCAATTTTACTTCCACACTGCAGAAAATGTGAGCAAAGCTTTGTTTAATTATATAATTTAGTGATTTAATTAATTATATAATTTGGCAAAACACAGCTTTTTGTACTCCAACTGCCTCTTGAAAGAGCGTGCAGGACGTCTCTATTTACAAGTGTCAGTGGATTATTTTTAGTAAAAAGTGGGTCAAGTGCCTGACCTTTTAACTGTGTCAGGGAACGTGAGAGGAGCAGGGTGCAGGGTTTCTTCCCAGTAAGAGGCTCTGCAGTGGGTTGGGGGTAGGAGATTTGATCTGCAGACCTTTTCAGCAGCAAATGTTCATGGTGACTCAGGAGTTTTCCCAGAGGTCAGACACAGCTGCTCTGGTCCAGCCTGGAGGAAGATCTGGGCAAGCAGAGTGACCCAAATTACCAGTGCCCATGCTCCGTTGCAATAGATGAAGTTACTTAGGGCTAACCCTGCAAGGAGTTCCCAATTTCTTTTTCAAAAAACCAACGTTGTTTCTCCTTATCACACTTTACTGTTGCAGCTTCCAATACTTCAACTTGTCCAGGCAGAAAAGTCATTTGGTCTTTTTTTTTTTTTTGTTTCTGTTCAAAAATCTCACTGTGGTTCCCACAATGGACAATAATTTCCTTGTTTTGCTTCAGTTGACTAAGATAACTCGGACTGGTCCTTCTGCCTGGGAGACGAAGAAGATTCTTGCTGTTTCTTTTGCTCCTTTGATTCAGCCAAACCACGCAGATTCAGGAAAATCAAGGCTGGTTCACTTGCGTGAGTACAGACATTCCTGAGCATGGGGGAGTTCCTTCTGCTGCTTGGCTGGGAGCTGCAACATCCCTGGGAATCCTTTCAAGGAAAATGAATCCAAGTCCTTCCTTTTTTTGAACAGTTTTCTGTCTTGTGCAAGCATTGGAGTTGAATGAAATAGATTCTGAATCACAGACTCACAGAATGGCCTGGGTTGGAAGGGAGCATAAAGATCACGTAATTCCAATATTCTTGCTGTGGACAGGGACACCTTCCACTGGGCCTCATTTTAAACACAAATGATTACTTGTGAAGTTGTACCTGAAGTTTTCAGGGTGTCTTATTCTTGTTTTTGCACATTCTGTTCCAGTCCTGAGTGGTTGAATCCTGTCAGGGTTCCCAGGCACTGTGCCACAGGGAAAGGAAAATACTGTGCCACAGGGAAAGGAAAATACACAAGCAGTGAACAAATGTTTTATCTACCCAAAGACTCTAACTCCCAGCAATCCAGAATTCTCCTGAACCTGGAATGCTTGAGGGATACAAGTTGTGCAGTTCTTGATTAGCTGTTTTGAAATGCAGGTTGTTATCAGTGGCCCCAATCTCTGGATTAAGACTTCAGTGTCAAGAGGCCTCTTAAGAACACATGAAGACAGAGGTGCTTTCATAAAGAGATTAGTCAGGCTTTGGTCTTAACCTGGAAAGGTGTCTGCATGACAGAGAGGAGCTCAGGAAACAGTCCAAAGCATGCTAGAAAGTCCGATAAATGCATGTTTCAGCATGTTCTCACTTTGTAGTGAGACCTGCACATAAATTACACGTAGTTATTTTCTGCTGCTTTCATTCAGGTTCCGGGAAAGCTTGCTTATTGGCAGAGGGCAGGGCCTTTTTGTGTCAGTTTTATTCATTTTAGTTCGTGGATCTGTGTGCAACTATACATATTATTTAAATTTTTTGCTGCATTTCTAAGCTGGCAGCAAATAAGTGCAGAAGACAGAATAGTCTTCCAGGCCATTGATGTGGGAGGCATTTCAATACAGTAACTTACTGTAATGTTTCTATAATTACTTCTACAAAATGGTTTCCAGCCTGTCTTCACCCACTAAGTCTGAAACAGTTTTTGAAGAGCAGAAACAGTACTTGTGTTTTCTAAGTGCAGAACTTGGCAAAGCTGAAGGAACTGTACAACAGAAAAATCATTTTATGGAAGAATTAAACAGACTTCAGGTCTAGTTATCTACCACAGGAAAATACCTTATTCTAAGCCATTAAACAGTCACAGCTCCCATCACTAAGTCTTCATTCATACAATCTTTAAGATGTACATCATAGAATAATTGAGAACTCGAAATCAAAGCAGGAAATTTTTTAATGAGAGAAATGCACAATTAAAATTTTGTTTGGAAAGTTGCAACCCAGTTTATCCGAGTTGACAGGAGCTGAATGGAGCTGTTTGTGTAATCCCAGCAGGGAATTCAAATGGCCTGATTTAATCTGAGCAAACAGAACTTTTCCTGGGAGGACTTCAGGGGGAGTTCCTCCCTCTCTGCTCACGGGTTTCGTTTGGTTGCAGCCCCCGTGGCCGTCCGCAGCCTGCAGGACCTGGCTCGCATCGCCATCCGCGGCACCATCAAGAGGATCATCCATCAGGAGGCCCTGAGCAAGGCTGGCAACGGGCTGAAGAGCCCGCCCAGGTTCAAGAGGAGGCGGGTGCGGCGCCGGCGCATGGAGACCATCGTGTTCCTGGACAAGGAGGTGTTTGCCAGCCGCATCTCCAACCCCTCGGACGACAACAACAACAGCGAGGACATGGAGGACGAGCGGCCGGACGAGGAGGAAACCAAACCCTCGGAACTAAAGCCAGACCCTCCCGTGAACTTTTTGAGAGAAAAGGTCTTGAGCCTGCCTTTGCCCGATCCCTTGAAGTATTACTTGCTTTATTACAGGGAAAAGTAGTTTTCCTTGTTCTAGAAAGGGGGAAGTAGGCAGAGAATAAAGTATTCCTTAGGGCTTGACAAACGTGTCCCACTTGCTTGCCTGCGAATGTGACACCCGAGGCAGTAGGCTGGCTGGGGAATGTGGCTGCTGTAAACTTTGACATTATAGCTTTTTTGAGTTCCTTCTTTCTTCTCAGTTGTGTGCTATAGTTTTATCCTACAGCAGGGATTCCTTAGGAAGCAAGTTGGTGAAGTGCTCAGCAGCTTATGGAAAGGAGGATTTAATTCCCTCGAAACTAATTGCAGGAGATAACTCCTAAAAATCTCATGACTGCTCTACATAATATCAGTTGGGAAAAACTCCTAAGCAGTTCCCCAAAGACCTTTCTTGTCTGTGCTCTCTGCCACTAAACCTGCCATGTATTTGCCATGGTGTGTGTTTAATGGAGGATGAAGATTATTAGTTAAAACCTGACCTGGCAAACCATGTTTATTCCAGTAAGCTGAAAAGCACAACTTTTACAGAAAAGAAAGAATTTTTGGCATTACCCTTGTGGCATCCAGGTTTTGAGTGAGAAGGAAAGCATCAGCTCCCCTTAGGTTGATCTGTTTTGTTTGTAAATGATATATAATTTTTCAGTAAAAAGTGTTTTACAAAATACTGGTTTTGTTAATGAGAAACATCTTCTTCTAGAGAACGAGTTGTAGGGTTTTTGTGGTTCTTTTTAAAGCAGTGGAGGCAAGGGAGGAATTGCAAAGCTGTTTGATAGGATGCAAGGGTAGTCAGGGATGGGACTGTTACCTCTGGAAGTGTTTACAGAGGATTCTGAGTGGGGAAGAGCATTGAGTTGATGCAAGCTGAAAGCAGCATCTGTGGGTTTTGTGAGAGAGACCTCAGATTATCTTGGCCGAGCAGAGTGAGGTGCAGAGCACCAGCCTGAGCAGTAAATCAGCCAAGTAGAGTTTTGTGGAGGGTCTGCAGGACCTGAGAGCAGTCTAGAGAGCCAAACTGATGCAGTTCTCAGGTGTTCTGTGTGTGTGCCCCTGCTGGGGCACGGTGGCCAGAGTACAACTTGTTCACAAATGTTCCACGGTGGAGTGAAGCTGCTCAGCTGGGTAGGTGATTTTATTCCTGCGGCAGTGAAATAGAAATTTTAACAGAGGCATATGGAAGGACTTGTCAGTGCAGTTCTGTGGGTGTGAGCTGTAATTTTTGTTCCCAAATCTCTCTGTCATGATGATGGAAGGAGATGCCATGGAATCATAGGATCACAGAATGGTTGGGGTTGGAAGGGACCTTAAAGACCATCTTGTTCCGACCCCCTGCCATGTACAGGGGCACCTTCCACTAGGCCAGGTTGCTCCAAGCCCCATCCAGCCTAGCCTTGAGCAGTTCCAGGAATGGGGAGTCCACAGTGTATGTGGATGATAAAATTTTGTGTTTAGAAGAGGTTTACTTGGTTCAGCCTGTTTGGAAAATGTGCCTAAACTGGTAAAGGCTGGAAAGAAACCCTGGAGTTTGATGTGAAATAGTCCTGAAGCTGAGGGACTCTCTTAGCAGGTAATGAAGCTGTGTTGAGGCATTGCCCCATCAGAAGCACTTAAGTTGGTATCACTTTGATATCTTTTGGGTTTTTTTAATGTGTGTTCTCCTCATTTTCTGAGGAGGAATGAGTGAAGACTGTATTGCCAAATGGTCCTGAGTTGCACGACTTGCTTCATGAAAAATAGTTTCAAAGTTCTATGTGGCTTTGAAAATAAATGAATAACTTGTATGTCTAAGCCTGAAGTGGAGAACTTTTCCTTGCTTAACAGGATTTTTGTGTCTCTTTGGGAATATTGTCTGATAATCCTGTATCATGTGGCTGCTGGCACATAACACACTCATAGGCTAGGTTTTGCCTCTGTCTCCACTACTGGTCTCAATTGTACCCCACATTATCTTGCTCCCTTGGATTTTGATTTCTTTATTTGCAGTGGGGCAGTTCTGTGGCCACTGAACTCATGGTTTCCTGTAAAGGTGCATGTCCCCATCATTGGATTCTGGCAACCCCCATGAATTTCTTTCAACAGATGCAATTTCTGACTGTGGTGGTAAACAGAGGGTTAATAGAATCTGTGTGTAATTATTCTCAGTGCTTCCCTACAGGCTGTGGCCTCTTATTTGCTGGAAAATTCTGCTTAATGGGTGTCATGCCAGGTATGTGCCTTTCTGGATTGTGGCACAATTTCCACGCCCCTCCATAGTCCAGGGTGCCTCCTGCTTTTGGCTACCAGGTCATCCTTCAGTTTAATCACAACACTTTTAAAGAAGTTCCTTTAAAAATGGCATTAAACTTCGGGTTCCTGTTAGTAAGCCTTGCAGAGATTCTGGTAAAGCTGACCATTTGAGGGAGGATTATCTTTCATTTATCCCTTGTTTGGTTTTTATCCCCATCCTTGCCCCAGTTATTAAAGGTATTTTATCAGATTTTTCACCAGATTTGCCTTTTTTATTACATTTGCTAGATTTTTGTAGCTTTCTATAAGATGCATAAATACTGCTATTTTTTGCTGGATAAGGTTGAATAAATAAATAAATAAATATATATATACAGGAAATTTATGTTCTAGGTTGTCAAATTGTCCCCTTGTCCAAAAAAACCCCACAGATCTAAACAGATAGAAATTTCATGTATAATATAACTGTGAGATAGTATTGCTTATAGCCTGTAAATAAAGGGGAACTGTAAATACATTTTCCCTGTGCACAAGCACTTGCACTGTAGTTTTGTAAGCATTTCTAACAGAGGGATTGAGGCAGAGCTGGGTTTATGGATCTGTGAATTGTCCAGGAATTGTACCTGCTTTGTTTCCTTTTGTGTTCTCAGTTGTTGTCATTTTTTTTTTTATGTGACTCCTTCTAGGTTTTGATCCTGCAGCAAATTTGCAAAAAGAACTGAACTTCAAGCTGCTTTAGTCATGAGTGTGTAAGCTGAAAAATCTCTGTATATAAACTAGAGTTCAATTGGCCTAAGGCATGCAGAAGTGTTACGCAATTTAAACTTTATTAATAAGTGTTTCTGTATCAATAAATTCAGTCAAGACTTTTTAGCCTTCTTAACATGGCTTTGCAACATGTTGTGATTAGAATACATTGTAGGTGAGTGCTTATTTCCGTGATCAGAGACACAAAAACAGCAGAAAAAATGCTTAACAATATGGTGCTGGTGCATAGTTTTAGGTGAACTCAGAATGTGATCTCTCCAACCTGCCCAGATGATGGGTTCCAAACCTTGAGGTAATGCAGTTGTGCAGGATGAATTTTGGGATCAGCACGCACAGGACTGATGTAGATTTAATGTGTCAGAGTGGTTAAAAAATAAACTTATTTCCCTGGCTGTTTGACCTGTAAACAACAGATATCAAAATGTGATTTCATCCATTTCTGTACTTCAAGGAGTTGCCTAAACCAAATGTGTCAGGAGTTTGTTCTGTGCATTCTGAACTGCTGCTCCCCTCTTGTCCCTCGGGCTCTGTCTGAGTGTTTAATTAACGCAGAGTTTTAAGAGAGTGTGTTCAAGGCTTTCATTTCTCCAGTATTGAGAACAATATTTTGGTTTCAGCTGTGGTACGAATCTGATCATAATAGCAAATACAGCTGCTGCTAATTAAATGAATCTGTTAACCTTTATTCCATAGGATAATTGCCTGTCTGTGTGTTTCTTCCTGTCATCTGTGTGTATGATAAATGTCCTTTTCCCAGCTATAACAGGAGATTAGTTCAACGTTAATGTTTTCCTTCATGTGATGCGTGCTGAAAGAAAATCCTTTTCTGCTTTGGAAAGCCGTGGATGTGTCATACAAATGGTATTGAGGAAATTAAATTTGTCAGATGATGTTTATGTTCACTTCATTGTAAAGCATAGAACATCACAGTTCCCTGGGGTGTAGAGAGGGGACAGGTCCCCTGAGGGAAATCTTTCTGCTGAAGAAAAAAGAGACAGAAAGGAGAGTTAAAAATTAAAAAACACAGGGTGAAGGGGGAAAAAAAAACCCACCTGAGGGAACCCCCCCCATCTTTTTGCTTTCTCCAGGTGTGAAAACCCTTTATACCAGAGGCTGGAAGTACTGGAGTGTGGGACACAAGGGTTGACACCACTCCTGGTGTTCAGGAGATAAGTTTTTGTTCTTGCTCAGAGATGCACACTCCTTTTTAAAGAATTTGTCATGTTGATGGAAAATAAGAGAAATTAATTTTGAGATTAAGAGGCCTGGGATTGCTGGTGTTCCTTAACCCTCACCAATATCCCGTTTATCACGAGGGGAGATGAGTAAGGCAGGAGAGATGTGGTGAAGATCTCAGAAAATGTGAGGGTTGCAGATCTTGCCTTCTTGCACTGAAATGATTCCCCATGCTCTGTTAAATCTGCTGACTTGGCTCCAGAGCCCATTCCTACAAAGCAGTGGGCAAATCCCCCTCAATCCATCCCGAAGCTGCTCCTCCCCAGCACAGCCAGACTCTGAAATGCAATTCCACAGACAGGACTCATCCCATGGAAAGGGGACCGAGCTCTGGCCCAGCTCTCCTCTTTGCAATACAAATAAAAGGATTTTTGTTGTTGCAGAGGGTTGATTTAGAGCTCAGAGTTTATGCACCGCAGAGCCAGAAAGCAAAAGCCTTGTATTTGCAAAGTGGCCAGATGTGCCAGGGGAAATGGTGGCTCCAAAACAACTGATGCATGGTTTGGAGACAGTGTTTTTGTTTATTTTCCCAGCTTTGCAGAACAGCTCCCACCAGCTGTGCTGCCCTGTCCTAGCAGAGTCCAGCATGCTTTGGAAGGAGTTGATGTGGGGAGCAGTGAGGCTGACAGGACAGAGAACTTCACTCAGGGAGATTTTCACATACCATGCATTGCCTGATGCACACAGAGGATGTGCTTCTACTGCACTTAATGCCTCAGTAGAAATAAAACCTGTCCTGTCCACCAGAGCAGTCTGATTTCAGCTGCCAGTTGTTGTATGAAGGCTGAAGATGATAATTTGGCTTTTCACAACCCGTTCTTGTGAGCAGGGTTGGCCTGGGCTGGGTTGGGTGGCCGCTAGAGGACACTCTGCCCAAAACCATGAGTTCAGTGAATTTATATTTCCAAGTGATGGCAGGGCAAACAAACAGCTGATTGCCTGAGGGCTAAGTGCAGAAAGCCTGCAGTGTAATTCTCTTTTATAGCTGGATAAAAGAATACACTTTTTACCTTCCATGGCACGAAATTTTAGGTGAAACCCCAAACCCGACGCTCTCCCCAAATGCTCAAGTGACAGAGAATCTGGACCAGGAAGGTTTAAATGTCATTCTTGTCTCCTTTGCCACGTGAATTATTTTGTAGTGTACAGTACAAAGCAGATGGGCAGGTTGAGGGGAAGCTTTCATTTGACCTGCCAGGTTATGTGGGATGGTACCATGTTGGAAATTCCTCAAGTACTTTTATATCCTGCTGTGTGTTAATGCCTCCCTCCTGCCCAACCCATACACTGAGGATCTTGTGTAGTAATAGCTTGAAAGCTAAAGATAAGCTGGTTTCACTGTAGCTTCTTTATAAAGATGATTAATTCAACTGGAAACAAATCCTGCCTTCTGCATCTCAATTCTATCATCCAGTGGGGAGAAAAAAGTGGGGGACTGCATTTCCTACAGTTCAAACTCAGTTGATTTCATGGGGTTTTCCCTCTTTACTCCTCAGTTGCCTCGAGTTTCTCAAAAACCCTGACATTTTTCCAAATGACATCCTTGTTGAAAGAAATTATACTTGGTCCAAGACCTTTGAAATGAATCAGCTTTTACTCTGCCCAAGAAACTTTACACATTCCAGGGTGGGGTTTTGTCTTTATTTGCAGGTTATTTATCTCTGTTAGTGATCTCCCTTTTAAAATCTCTTACACGTTGCATCCCATGCCCACTCAATGGTTGGAGGCATATTTTTGCTTGATGTTGTAACAACACATAATAAGAGACAGCCTCTTTCCTGAAAGTCTTACAGCACAATAAGTTTGATAGGCTGTTAGATAAGACTCTCTCTTTAGTTTGCAGAATGTGCTAGGGCAAAAATAATTGACATAAAAATCTTGGCCCTGGATTTTTTTCATCCCGGCTCAGCCATGGAAGCACGGGGTCATTTTTTGGTTGCTATCCATGGAAGTGCACTGTGCTTTCAGACAGATGCCTGAGGAGGAGGAAGCGAGGAGTTAACTTGCTGTTTAAAAGAAGCAAGAAGGCGAAAATTGATCGAAACGAAGAGTTTGTATTTCAGCGCCACAATTAGAGAGGGGTGGGGACAGTGTGATCCCCAGTGATGTGCAGAATGGAAGGAGGGTGGGCGGGTGGACTGTCAAACTGCCTTAATTTAATTGCAAACACATGCTGATGAGTCCCCTCCTCCTGCACCTCGGGGTTGGGAAACTTTTTTTGTCAGCTCCCTGCAGCTCAGATTTGAGGCAAATACGCTCCAGCAAACACCATGCTGATCAAACCTTCAGCTCTTGGAGGCTTTTTGTATTTTCTGCTCCTGCCTGGTTTCTCCTGCTCCTGCCCCAGCCGCTGCCTGTGCTTCAGGACTACAGTGAGATGCATGCATCTGATGTTGGAAACCATCCCCGACATCCCGCCCCAGACAAATATTCTGTGAGTAACCGCTTCATTTTCCTGCCTTTCATACCTGCATGGTCTTTAGAAAGAGGGGGGAAAAATGAGTCAAGGCCAAAGGCATACTTTTATATTCTCTTTTCCCCACAGAATTATCTGCCTCAAGAACTGTTTTGTGCTTTTAAAACACGAAACAGAAACTGCTTCTTTTGGCATCAGTTAATTGCAAATGGGACAATCAAGGGAATTGAAAAATTTAATGAGAGTAATTCCAGGGCAAGCACTGGAAGACAGTTTTGGGGAATCAAAGGTCAAAAATGTTAAACTGAGCTTATGGAAAGGAACACAGTTTGCATTTTAGAAGGCTTTGTATATGGGTGTAGGGGAGAGAGGAAATAGAGCAGCTCAGGCTTTTGTCTCCAGTGACACGAACACTTTCCTTATATATACAACACCATTTCAGTACTGAATTGTTAAGGACTGGTTTTCCACTTTCTACTTGAAGTGTTCAAATCAAAGTTAAGGCTTATTTGGAAAGTAACAACGGTGGTAACTCAGAGGTTCCTTGAGAAATGAGGTGAGGAAGCTGGTGGCTGAGTCCATTCAAACAGGAGATGTGGAAGAAAAGGACATGGAGTGCTTGGAGACTCCTAAAGAGCTCTTACTGATAGGTGCAGAAGATCACTTCCTTGTGATTCTAAACTGATCCTGAATTTAAGGTGGCTTTAGGATGCAGTGACACATGACAAAATCCTTCCTGTTGGGCTACTCTTATCCGATCCTTTGTCTGGAATGACCCTTTTTCTGTATATAGTTGTCAAAACCAAATCTTCCTACTCATCCTCCTTCAACTGCTGCCAATTGCAAAACCTTTCCAACATGAGTTCGAGCAGCTTTTCCTTTTGCTTACAACAAACTCAATTTTATCTCAGCTGGCACATCCAAACCAGCATTTCTCCCATGAACATCTCACTGATATTGCTAATGCCCTTTCTCTGCTGGCAGCCAGAGGAACGTGCAGGGTGCTGGCATTGCCCTGCTGCCATCCAGGTCTGCTTTGGTGGGTGCAGACCACAGAGGTTCCTGCATTGGTGGCCCACAGGATAAGATCTATAATTGCTACAACTCCCAAAGCTTTCTCACTGTCTGTGGTGGTGCTGGAATGATTCTTTTCAGTGTGACCCTGCTCAGTACTTGCTCACTTGGCAGTGCTTATGTGCTCTTACAGTAACTTGCAGCAGCTGACTCTTCACACTCTTACCAACATTTTTCTCCCTCTTATTCCCCTGCATCTTGAAATATTAAAATATTTTAAATGCCTTGACACTGATTTTAGCAAAGTAGCTTGTTCCTCCTTGTTTAAACCTAGATTTTATTGAGGGAAAGGTTTGTTCCATTGGCTGAACTGAGGTATTTCTGGTATCACTGAAGCTTAATTCCTGTTCTCTCTTTGCGATGAAGCAACGTTTGCTGTCACAGTGGAGCCTGAGTGTGTTTTTTCTAGAGATCTTCGAGTGCAGAGGAGTGTCACCAACTCTTTCCCAGTTCTGGAATGGTGTGGTTCCAGGCTCCCTCTGGCAGCAGCACACTTCATTCTCTGCACCACCTTAAATGGGAAACTGGCTTTTAAAACGTTAAAGAAATAGTATAGGTGTGAGATATAAAAATTGCAATTTTGCAAAGGAAGATAACTCTTCATGAACCAGTATTTTTTAAGGTGATTTATTCATTTTATCCTCTTTTACTGCTCTCTGCATAATTATAAGCAAAGCACCCATTGGTGATCAGAGATCCTCTTAGACATAAAGACAGATGAGCCTGGTGAGTGCTTTCTGTTGGCAGATCATGGGCCTTTGTGTGGAAAGGAAAAATCCTGACTGTCTGGCTGTCTTGAAGATCTAATGTGTGCAAATGCATTTCCCAGCCAGCATCCTATTTATATTTGTTATAAATAACATTTGGATAAATAAACTTTTTTTGAATTGTGGAAGATCAAGGAATGCTTCTTAACCAAGCCCTGACTACTCCAGCTTTTTTGGTATGTTAGTGTTTCTCCTGGGAGAACCCTTGTGTCAGACTGAACATTCGAAATTTTAGCAAGAGTAGTCTTGCTCACGGAGTTATTCTGAGCAGAAAATGTGGGATTGGGATATTTTCCACAGTTAATCTTTGGTGTGAACAGGACTGAGCCTGCGACTGCAGCTCCAAACACCAATCCCAGGCTCCAGCTCGGTTCCCTCGAAGAAAAGCTGCAGTTTCCAGAGGGAGTTTGCTTTGAAGTTGGGAGTTTGGGACTTTCTGACCTCCGTGACTCTGTGCCACCCTCTCTAAGCATCCTGGAAGAGTGGAGAAGTCTCCTAGCTGGCACAGGCTGTGCTTCACCATTGGCAGCTGGCCCCTGGGGCTGCAGCCAGCTCGCAGCACTCGGAGCCGCCCATCGCCTTCCCTGAGTGATGCTGGGATTGGCATGAAACCAGCTCCAGGATTGATGAGCTGTTACTGGCTCCTCTTGGGTCACCATTTCCCTCCTCCCTTCCCAGTCCCAGCTGGGTACAGCTGAGGATCTGGCCCGAGTCTGGTTTCAGCAGTAGTCTATTTATCTTTGGTAATGGAGCCTGCTCGCTTTATCCCGGGCAGAGAATGGGATGGCAGCAATGGCCACATGTGTACAGATAAGCCATAAAAATCCATGGTGTGGAACTGCAAACAGGGTTTGGCTGGTGTCTGTTCAACTGGAACACGATTATCCAGATGTGGTCTGCTGCTTACCGCTGGGATTCAGGCAGTTCTTCCAGCCAGCAGCCCGAGGAAGGGAACAGCTGTGGAACATACACTCCGAAAATTTCAATAGGTCTTTAACCTCCGCAGCCATTTGTTCTGCAGCGTGACATTTAAAACAATAAACCTCGAAACGTGTGGGCACGAGTAGAAGAAATCCATGGAAAGAAGTTCCCCTCTGGCTGGCAGCTAATGGATTGCAATCCAATTACCCATGGGTTATTCTTCTTTCTGCATTATGCAGGGCACATAATGAATGAGTACTGCTGGAGAAACATAGCTGAGGGCTCAGGGCAGGATCCGGGATCTGAACACATCGCTGGCATGAACTGAAGGTGACCCAGTTGTTCACAGACCTGGTTGCTAATTGGGCAGTGTAAGCATGGCCAGCTTGGCAAGTTTTGTTTCCTTTCCTCGTTGTGCTGCTTTTGGTGCCTGCCCAGTTTCTCTCTTCCTCCTGCAGGAGGAAGGCTGGAGTAGGACAGGGTGTAGCTCTCTTAGTCTATAAGTGAGCACATTTTGAGGAGGAATTTTATACATTCGTTGGGGAAAGGTTTACTGAGCAAATTAGTTCTTGGAAATGCTGCTCTGTTTGTGGTCTCTGTCGTGTGTTTTGGGTTGAAGAAGGGATTACTCACTTCCTCTGTGTGTGATAATCTTATATGCAGCTTTTAAATGCACACCCACGCATTCTGCATATGCCAGGTAGAATCTCTTTCTGACTTCTTTCACTGTAGTATTTAGTCCTTATTAAACCTTCTAGAGGTGACCAAGAACTTAATGTTCTATTTTTAGAAGTCTCTTCATTGGCAGGGAAATGGGGAGGAAAGGTATTTTGAATATATTTTCCTTTTAGAAACATTCCAGCATGTTTTGATGGAAGCATCTTAAGTCTTGTGATCGTAGCTACCTTGGGTGTTTAAAATCCTGCTTTTCCTGAACCTCCCAGTGCTTCAGCATCTGGTTCCCACTTGAGTATTTGTATTTTTGCTGCCCTCACAATATCCCTCTCCTTGTAGGGATACCAGGACTCTTTCCTGTGCTCTTTAAGGTGAAGTCACTATTTTTTTTTTGATGAAAGAATGTGTGTGTATTCTGGGTAAAAATTTTAATGATCCTGCTCTTAAAAAAGTGGAAAACTGACACTTTAGCTACACAAGACCCAGTATTAAAGTGTTCATTTTACTTTCTCTGAATCAGGGTCAGAACACACTTCAGGAGGAGGGAAAGATTTCTTCCTTTGATGTAGGCAGTATCTTGGATAGATGGGGCAAAGGAATTATGCATCAGCTTAAGAGAGTCATGCTGCCATGAATGCCCAAGAATAGACTCAGCTGCTTCGGGTAGGATCAGACCCCAATCTTCATCCCACTGCTAATAAGTAATAGCTCAAATTATCTAACATTGATGAATTAATCATCTTTTTATGTAATCTTCCTACTTGAACATGTGTTCAGGACCAAAACTATGTTTTGGAGGTATTCCATGTTCCTACCCTTCCTGGAAAGAGCTAAAGGGATGCCAGGTGGTATTTGAAATGATTCCACCAGGAATGAGGCACCGGCAGATCCCTCCTGCCCTGGCACTGCCTTTCAGGCACAGCATTCCCACCAGCTGACATGGACAGAAAAAGTGAGATCAAACCAGCTGGGTACAGTGGCTGCTGGATCCTGGTCAGGTTCCTGCCCCAGCTGACGCAGAGGGAGCCCTTTTGAAAATCTGACTCCTGTTTGTGGGAGCTGAACTCTTAAAAAGCTGGGCTCAGGAATGCCTGTGGTAGTTTCTTAATTAAAATCTAGTGTTCCTGAATCTTCAAAATAAGTGTTGTGCAGCAGGGCAGCACAGCCTGCTCTGCAGAGGGAGGCTCCCTGCAGCTGCTCTCTCTCCACTGTTTCAGCCATGATCCCATCATTCCATTTCCTTGTAACTCCATGCTCAACATATTTTCCTTCCTCTTCACTCTCTGAACAATCAAATCTTGATGTCTTAAGCTGGTAAGGGCCAAAATAGCCAGGGTTTGGAAAATCTCCAGCCTTGAGCCTCTCTATGGTCTCCTCATCTGCCTCACAGGGCTGGCAGGGCTCAGCTGGCCATGTAAGGGGTTCTGGGATGAAGGCTGTCATTTATTAAAGCCATTTGGGGACTCTGTGTGGGACAGGGACATTCCTGAGCTGGGGAGCTGATGACAGTGAGTCTGGAAGACTTCATTTCCATCTCAGCAAGGCAGCTTTCCCTTCCTGCCAGGACTGGGGTGGTTTGGCAGGACTGGAGAACCTGCAGAGCTGACTCTGATGTTGTGCAGATAAATGTGAGGAATGAGCACCTTCCTGATAAATGTCCTGGCTCTTCTTCTATACTGGAAACTTGACTTATAGGATATTTTTAGGATGTGTTTAGGATGTCTTTCAAGCCCTCCCTTCCTCAGGAAACACTGGGAGGAACTTCAACATCTTATCTCTGTAAAAGCACCTTTACTCTCGGTGTCATTGTTGGTAGTGATTGTGTGGCTGCCACTTTCTGGGCAGAACCATCAGCATCACTGCTGCGCACAGCGTTGGGAGCACAAAGGCTTCTTCAATGAAACAAACCCAGTAATTTCCATGGAACTGCAGTAAAACGCCTCTTGTAGCTAATTATCTGCTTAGTTAACACGGTAATACATGAGTCTGTGAAAGCCTAAATAGATTAAACAGAAGTGGAAGTTTCTTGTAAAAGCCATTGATTGCTTTATATCCTAATCACTGATAATTATTTAACACAAGGCTTGCAGTTCTGATTGTTCTGATGGCAGCTGAGAGGCTCAGACAGATTCGAGTGCCATTCTGTAAAGACTCATTTCCCCATCCAAGTGCAAATTCTGGCATTCTTTGAAACCTCTGTTAATAATTCCCAAATTCAGAAAAGGTGACTGATTTCTACAGCGAATCCTGGATTATCCACGTATTCCAGGTCACTTGCCTGTCAGAGCATGAGGGTTTGCTGAGATTTTAGGCTGAGCCAGTCAAACTGGTGCCGTCCAGAGGGATCTGTGTTGGGTGATGCTGCTGTCCCAGGCCTCTGCTCTGTGTGAAGATAGAAGAGGATCTAGAATCCTTTAGCAGCAGCTGTTGCTTGTGGGAAGGTCATTTGTAAACACAGAATTTGGATGGGAAATCCTTGTAAACCTAAAGATTTGCCATCCTTGAAATCATGGGGGAAGAGTTAAGTCACAAGGGATTCTTTTTCCCCCCATTTTTCAAATTCCCAGGTGGAAAGGAGCAGGCAGGAGAGGGGGACCCCAGCTGCTGGGGCTTGGGGCAGCTCCCTGGGAGAGGCTCCGTGGTGGATCCCTGTAAAAAGCACTTTTGTTCCTGAAAATAAACGTAAATTTCCAGAGCGAGTGCCATGGGAATAGAGAGGAAGAAGCGTTTCTGTGTGAGAGGAGACAAACTCTGCAGGGAATGTTCTCAATCAAACACATGCAAGCCAGGCAATTCCCAGTGCAGCCCTTCCCTGCCGGCTTTGCTTTAGGCTAAGCAAGGTCTGGAGTGAAAACTCCAAGGATGAGCCAAAGTATTGGGGATTTATATGGCAAAGAGGAATATGTAGGTTCCTCTGCATGCCCAGGGACTTTCTTTGCTGTGCAGGGACATCAGCACTGGTACCTTTTAATGCTGTCTGGGGTACAGGGAGCAGAATAGCCTGGTCCATCCTCCAGGGCAGGATCCACCTGCCTAAACCATGTGTGGCTAATGCCTGTCTCACCTGAAATCCACTGGGTGTTTTATGAGCCTTGCTAATTGAGATAATTTTAAAACAACCTGAATCTGCAGTTTCAGTCAGTGACTATTTGCCCTTTCTGTTTATAGCAATTTCTTGCCGTAGTTATCCTATCTGTGGTTAAATAAGCAATTTCAGTTCTTTTCATTGTCATGTTTTCTAGACTTCATATCATTCCCATTGCTTTCTTTTGGATTCTCTCCAGTTATTTCACGTCATTTCTTGAAATGAAGTGCTCAAAGAAGAGATGCAGTATTTCTGTCCATTTTTGTCTGTGGGGAAAGCTCTTGCCTTTGTGATGGAGAGCAAACCAAAAAGAACCTTCCAAAGGACTGAAAGACAGCTGGGGTCCAGAGAATCATCTAAAGGCCTTACCTGGAAGAGAAAACAGAAGAAAAATTAAAATATTTCATTAAAATAATGAGCTAAGCTTTATTACATGACCCTTGGGGGTGGTGTAGTTTAAAAAGAACTGTAGTTCTGTGTGGTTTAAAGGACTGCAGTTGTCCTTGTTCGTTAAATACTCAGAGGCTTTTTGTCCCCACCTGTGACCCGAAGCTGGATTTTACACTTGCTCCCTGCTGCCTTCTCTGAGCATCCCCAGCTCCAGCCCTGGCCCCTGTGTGTTCCTCCCAAGTATTTGTAATGTTCCCCATCACCTGCAGCCAGCTGCCTGCATTCATTACAGGGCCCTTTCCAGCCCCCAGGGCAGCGGGGTTGGTGTTGGTGCATCGCAGGGCATAGATCAAGTTTGCATTTCTTCGCCTTTTTTTCCCGGTCTAGTCTTTCCTCGTTTCCTTTCAACGAGGCTGTGGAGAGGAGGCAGCACGCTGTGCTGTCACTGCTGCCAATGTTTAATTGTGTTTGGCTTTATGGTGGCACTCATTGCCTTGGAAAATCCATAAAGATGCCCTCAAATTCACGTTGTCAGGGAAGAAGGAGATGGAACTCCCTCTGAGAAGAAGGGCAAGAAATGCACATTTACAGCAATGCCAAACACACCTGAAAATGCCAGAGGTGATCCTTTGAGACTGAACCTTGCAGTGGACAGAGAAGGTGAACTACAATTAGAAATACTGGGTTTTCTAAACATTGTGAAGCTGTGTTTCTTTCTGCCCTCTAATTCTTCTCTGTGCAATATTTACAACTAAGAGAGGTGAAAGATTTCTTTCCATGTTAGACTTTTGAATCCTTTGGTCAAAGTGGAAAAATTAAAGGGAAAAAACCACAACAGAAAGAACAACTTCCACTGGCCCATGTGCTGTTGCAATCCAGTGATAACAAAGGGGTAACAAGGCAGAGATTTGACATTTCAGTATAATTTAAGTAAAACTGCCTTGCATTTTCTGCCTAGAAAGTAAGAAAATTTATTATAAATTTTTTAGCATAGAATAACTACATTTTGCAAACTGTTAAGCTAAAGAAATGTTATACCTTGGGGCAATGGTTTTAAATTGAAATAAGTCAGGTTTACATTAGATATTAGGCAGAAATCTTTTACTCAGAGGGTGGCGAGGCCCTGGCACAGGGTGCCCAGAGAAGCTGAGGCTGCTCCATCCCTGGAAGTGTCCAGTGCCAGGTTGGACAGGGTTTGGAGCACCCTGGGATAGTGGAAGGTGTCCCTGCCCATGTCAGGGGGTTGGAATGAAATGGACTTTAAAATCCCTTCCAACTCAAACCAATCTGTTATTCTGTGATTCTATTATCTTAAAATAAAATCATTTTTACTCGTTGTGCAGCCCCTTCCTGTGTACTTGCTCCAAGCTGATTCAGCCCCCTTGGATCCTCACTGGCAGTTTGGGGTTACCTGCAATGACTGCACCTCTTTTTTAATCTGAATTTTTAAATGCCACAATTCTTGTTGCTGCCTGTCTCAAAACAACTGTTGAATTTGCAGCTATTTGTAGAATCCTTGTTTTAAACTCTGCCTCCAAGGGTGACTTTACCACCAGAATGTGCAACTTGTGCTTTTTTTCTCTTAAAGCAAATACCCTTAAAAGGCTGCCTTAAACTGAAAAAAAATAGCTGTGTGTTCCCTAAATGTGATAGATCAAGTGGTGCAGGAGGAAAAAAATCCACTTCATTGTGTGCTTTGGACAGAAACTTGCAGCAATGCCTGTTTGTCAGCCTTCTGTGATTTGTTATAATACCCTGGGCCATGCAAAGTGCCAAATCAATGCACGTTCCCTATAGAAGTGTTTCTCCTTGGTTAAGCAGGTTAAACCACTTAGCTCTTATTTCATTATCCCATTAGCAATCCAACCCCCATGTTTTTGGGTTCCAAGCTGATGTAGTTCCATGGGCAGCCCTTGAAATTTGCCAGAATCCCCTGGACTCCAGTAATTCTAATTGAAGTTGGCACAGATTCGAAGTGCAGGCAGCGATAAGCTGTTGTAAGTCTTGGAGCATTGCAGAGCAAAATGGGAAATTCTTATTATATGAGGTTATTTGAGCAGATTTAACCATTTTAGGGCAGAGATAGTTTTAGTAGGGAGCTAAATTATGGGTCCACATGATGGTGTGTGTTCCTCTACAAATCAGGATGAGATGCAAGAGTAACTGCACGTGAGCTTGGGGTGTTTTGCTGCAGACTTTTTTCTGGTGCTCATGGGAATGATCCCTTGAGTCCTTTTAATGTCTGGTTTTCTATGAAATTAGAATAAAGAATTCTCTGACTGTAGGCTTGTCCCAGCTACTGGCTGGCTTTGCAGACAAGAGTCGACCCCAACCAATGTCCCCACTCCTTCTCCACTCCCTTCCCTGGTCTAATGACTTGTTTATATCCTCTGCTTTTAGAGATTTACGCTTCAACCACATCAAGGAGATACAACCTGGAGCCTTCAGAAGACTGAAGAACCTCAACACACTGTAAGTTGCACTCCCAGGGTATCCATTTATTACTTGTGTTAGTACTGTCCCCTAAAACAGCTAAAAGGTGGCTTTTATTTATTTCAGTCCGGTTGTTCATACCCAGCCAAAGCTTTAAAATTCCCTCTGTTCCACCCTGTGTCATGTTTCTTTCCTTTTTAAAATTTAAATGTTGTTAATAGCTTTCATTTTTCACAGTTAACCTCTCTGTTTAAAAATAAAATATGATGAGCTCTAGCACTGACTGAGGATGTTTGAGCAGTTATGGCATTAGAGTAGCCCATGAAGGAAGTTCTCACCTGGGATCAGGATAGTGGAGGGATGGATTAAAATCTTCTTCATTTCCATGGTCTCCTCTAATGCATGAACCACATCAGTTGCTCTACGTGAGTTTGACTGAGCATCCTTCAAATGCCACCTTTCCCTTTGTCTTGCCCTAAAAGGGGTGCCTACATCCACCCTTCTCCAGGTAGGAATGGGGGTAGAGAGCTGCCCCTCCAGCCTTGCATCCCGCTCTCACACCACTGTACACACTGCTCCCCTAACCAGCTTCTCACTCTTCCCAAAGGAAACCCTGGGAGCCTCTGCTCCTTCTGGCTGCTGCAGGGCTGAGGGTTTGGAGGCAGATCTGAGTGCATCTGCACCCCACAGCCAAGGAGCTGCAAACACACCAGCTCCCAAATCAGAAGCAGAAGCTGTGTCAGCACAGCACTGTGCTGGATGCACTTGGGCTGTTGAGACTCAGATCTAATTACTCGAGCTGTGACATGGTGCTAACAGCCACAGGATTCCCAGGTCCAAGCTGGAATTCCTCAGTGAGGCAAAGCAGCTCCTTTGGGGACCTGACAGATGTTCACACATTCATGATCCCAGATGGTGACAGAAAGTTCAGGTTGTTTTTTTCTGTCTGGCCCTGAGCGATCTGAAGTCCCTGCTCCTGTGAAGGTGGCAGAGCTGAAGGAAGGCAAACCTGGGCAGTAAGGCATTCAGTCAGCTCTGAGCAGTTGTTAGGAAAGTGGGATTACAGCAGGACTTTATTATTGAGGCCTGCTGAACTGTTATCTTTGAAAAATCAGCATTTGCCAGAGATTGTTCCACTCTCTGTGTGGGACTGAGTGGCCAAGCCATGGCTGCAGGATGTACCTGGCTGTGGCCCAGGACAGGTGGTCATCAAGGGGGGCTGGTCAGAAGCTTTATTGCCACTGATGGTGTTCATCCAGAACAGCCCAGGTTAGTCTCTCAAACAGCACAATGTGGTACTTAATTGCCAAAAATAATAGGGAAGAAAGGATGCTTTGGAAGGATTTCTGTCATTTGAGATAGGGTCAGATACAGCGAGAAATGAGAAAAAAAATTATCTAGAGAGATAATAGACCCCAAGTCTGTAGGGTTTTGTCTTATCATAAAGCTCTGCTGAAGCCTCTTGATCTCCAGCCCTGCTCTTCCACCCCTGGAGCTCTCCTGAGTGGGGGAAACAAAGGGTTCCAGATGAAGTCATCTCAGTGTGCTGCAGGCAGATGTTTGGCAGCAGCTCCCAGGACCACCGGGCGAGTTTCAGCAGAGCCCTGGGGAAAACAAGGATGCTGGCAGGGCTTCACTGGGAGAGATGCTCCACCCAACCTGCAGAGCTTTGTAAGGGGTCCCAATTCCTGCCCTGCCAGCACCTTGGACTGGGCAGGTCTCTGACCCGTGCAGGGCTTTTGCTTCTGTCTTCTGACTCCTCCTCTCTGTGTAGAGGTAAGCACAGATAGAGCCTGACTGAGGGGGAAGGACCTGTCTCTCTCTCTGTAACGCCTCTTTGTGCTCCATGAGTTCCTCCAGTTCTTCTTCCTTTCTGTTTCCACTCTCCTGGACAGAGACCTCAAGGACAGCAAGTCCATGGACAGGTACTAGAGGGAACAGGCAGGAATGTACCCCTGGCATTCCTGATCTCATGATTTGGGATGCCAGGGAAGTAAGAACAACGTGTTTTCACAGGTGCTGGGCAGACACTCCTGCTTTCCCTAAACAATGTCCTGTGGCCATTGTCAGAGCTGGAACACTGCACCAGGTGAAACACTGCTCTAAGAAAATGCTGCGTTTTTATATCTGGATTCTGAAAATCAACCTGATTTGCCACGGAAACCTTCCCATTTAGATAGTACTTCTTATGCTTAGCTGTATTTCCTGGTCAGCAGACTGGAACACTCAGTTATTCTCACACTTGTAGTAGTTAACTCCCAGGGCTGAGGAGCTTGATAACTGACTGAGAGAACACTGGACCTCACACTCCTGAAGCAAATTTCTGTCCAGGAACTTTGGTTTGCCCAATTCCCACATCAAAACTGACAAGAGCTGAAGAATTTGCTGATGTTTCTTAGATGGTAAATTTTGCCTGAGGACTTAGCTTTTCAAGTGATAAAGAGAATAAATCCTTTAAAATTCCTGAGAGAATTTCCTGTGGAAATTTGTCCAGAAAATTTGGAGTGAGAGGTTTGCAGGATAGAATAGCTCAGGTTCCACGTGCAGAGCTCTGAGCTTGCAGCTTTCTGCCATTGAATTTAAATAAATCTTCCATAAGCAAAAAAGAAAATGTTTTTTTTAAAAGAGCTTTCTCCACTAATGGCA
Organism: Brachypodius melanocephalos; assembly: GCA_013398615.1. NCBI lineage: Eukaryota > Metazoa > Chordata > Aves > Passeriformes > Pycnonotidae > Brachypodius > Brachypodius melanocephalos. The sequence continues at coordinate 5,968,218 of VZSR01001238.1, read as the reverse complement.
GAGGAAGAGCAACAGATTCTGGTGAAGCTTCTGTTCTCCATCTCATTTAGGGCAGGGTGGCTGTTCTGTGTCCAAGTTTGACAGTTTATAAACCACCCTGAAAAGGAAACCTTTGTAGCCTGCGTTGGATGCAGGAAAATGGGTTGAGAGCCTGACAGGAGAGGAGCCTGTGGATGCCCAGTGGGGCTGTTCAACAGTTCAAACCCTCCCCTGGCTCCTCTCTGCTTTCCTCTGCTGTGGGAGATTTGATAAATCACAGAGCACTACTTCAGCATGACAAACAGGAGCCCTGTTTGTGGAAGAGATGCAGTCACTGTTTGCTTCCAGCTGGGGACTCCTGGTACAGCACCACAGGTAACGAGCAGTGATCCTAAATCCTGCCCCACTGGGAGCTTCCTTGGTGGCTGTGTGCAGGTGGAGAAGTTCTCTTGGGCTGAACATCTCAGACAGGTGTAAGATTTTCCTTCCTATTGGTTCTGCTCTGTTCCCATCTGTGCAGATGGTGCTGTGCATCTTGAAACTCTTAATATGTCTCATTGGTTAAAAAAAAAAAAAAAAAAAAAAGGTAGCAGGGAGAGTGAGGCAAAACCCCCTCTTGTATGCCATCCACAAACCCCCCAGCTCGGGGACAGCTGTTTTGCTGCAGTTTGCCATCACTTGCTGCAGGGCTGGAGCCAACCTTAGCTCAGAGCAGGTGGGAGAGACAGGAAACACTGTGAGCCCGTGGTGAGGCACAGCTTCTCACTGCTCTCCAGTTTTTGCTCCTTTAGGTCATTTTTGGGTGGGGGTGGATGATGCCACCCCTGTGAGGGGTGACACCCCTTCTCCTTATGTGTTCCCACAGGAGTCAGTGCTGCCCTGTTAACCCGTTCATTGCTGGATTTTCAAACCACAGCCAAAGGGCTGCTGCTCCTTGGGTCTCTCCAGCACCATCCATAGAAATGTCCAACCCAGGGACCAAAGTTTCTTAACATCCCTAGTGTGCATTTTGTTCTTCCTGAGGCAAGAGCACCCTAGAGAACAGGGACTCTGTGGAGACCACCTTGCTGTGCCTCTGCCTGGCCCTTTGCCCTGTCACTGCTCACATTGTATTTCTCTTTCTGCTCAGGTGAGAGAAAAACACTGGTGGTGAGCCCTGCAGCTCTGCTTTGGGTGCTGCTGGTGCACAGTCTCAGGGTGGACAGAGCAATAACGTGGAGTTTCTGTCTTTTACCCTCTAGTAACTCCTGAGAGAATGTGTTCCTGCCAGCAAGGAGGGGATGTCACGGCCTGCTTGGATCTCAGAATAACAGCTTCTCCCTTAAATATGGGAAATGGCTATTCCAGATCATTCTGTCAACACGGGGGAATGTGTGGTTGAACATAAAACTCACTTCTTCTGCCCCTCTAAATACACTACATGATGATTTCTATTACTAGCGTGAGGAAAAAAAGAAATAGCTGTTTTGTCACAATGACTGTAACATGTGGTTTGTCAAATGAAAAGAGGAAAGTGAACATGGTTTGAGTCTGAATTGTGTCCTGTCACATCATTTAATGCATTCTTCAAAACAGAAAACCACTCATTTAATGCAACTTAAGCCTGTGCCTGGCAACCTGGAGAGAGGGTGGGGAAGGAGAAAGGAGGGGCAGTCAGGACATTAAAACCTAGAGGAAACTGAATGTAAAATGTTCTCTTAGTGAATCTGGGCCAGATCTCACAGCACTTGTATATCTCAAACATCCCAGAAGAATTTTGCAGGAATAAAACCTGTGTGAGTTCTCCTACTTCTGTGGAGCCCAGTTCATGGGCATGAAGGGGAATGCCCCATCCTATTGCTAGGAAATGTCCTTCTGATACTTTTAATTTAGCCTGTTTTGCTACAGGGTGTGCTTAAGATAATGATAGTGATAATGATCTTTCCCCTCTGTCTGCCAGAGCGTTTATTCCCAGCAGATCTGGAATCTCAGCTTTCAACCCTCTAAGGGCAGCAGGAATTTGGGCATTTTTGCTACGGATGGCAGCTGGGACTGATAGCCAAGCCATGCCAGGATTTTGCACACTTCTCTGCCTGAGTGACTTGCACAGGAGTCAAGGAGCAGACAGCTGTGCAGGAGCCATCCAAAGTCTTTCTAGGAGCCAGATGTGCTGCCTTGTCCATGGATTTCTCTGAAAGCAGCATTTTGGAATAAGTGTGCTATTATGGACCTCATCATTATCTCACTTTGGAATGTTTTCCAGGACTTATCCTTCCATTACAATGGGGAATCCTGAGACAGGAAGCAGAGATGGCTTCTTCCATGCACTTTTTATCCTTAAATCAGGCAATGAACAAAATTTTAAGTATCAGACGATGAGATAAGAGCCCTGTGTGCTGCTTGCCATCTGAACTTCCAGGATTCATCTTATTTGGCTGGGTCAGTGATTACACTCCCTTGAACCGTACAGAATAGCCAAGACAACAAAACAGACTGGGATAATGCTTTTAAATAGCCCCCAAACACAGCCAGACAGCATAATGCAATTTGAAATCCCAGTGGAGATCAGTCCTGGTCTGAACTCTGAGCATTAAAGATGATAATCAGCAAAGGGCTCCAGACTGTGCTGCTGGGTGGGGCTGCTCAGGCTGTTGGTGTGATCCTGCTCACCTGGTCACTGTCACCTGTCCCCTGGGAGGAAAATGCCCAACGCCAGTTGTGTGACAGGTGCTCACATGCTCATACCCATGAGAATGATGTCGATGGCAGCCCATTGTGTGCTCAGAAGTGGGGCCAAGGATCAGACAGCAGAGGAGGAGCTGCCTTGGTCCTGCTCTGGCCACAGATGAAAGCTGACAGGGGCAGGGAGGGAAGCACTGCCTGTGTTGCCTTTGTCCTGTGGGCAAATAGACAAAAGTCCTCTCCCTCACTGCTTTCAGGCAGTTATTTCCAGCCCTTGGGTGTTCAGTCATCAAATAAACTTTTGGGTTGATGCTCAGGGAATGTATTTCCACTCAGCATAGCTGGCTGTCAGAGCAGGATCGTGTGTTCCAGGGAGTTGACATCATTTTTGCATCCTTATGAGGGAGCCCGGGCTGTTTGACCTCAGCCTGTGCATGGAGCCATCGCTTCCAGCTGTGCAGGAGCTCTCCAGCTTCCTCTGCCTCCTCTTCCTGAGCCCTGTGCCCAGCCCTGGCATCTGGAGCCTGGCAGTGGCACCCACACCCCTGCTATCAGGGCAGCTGATCCAGGGAGGATAGTCAAAGCCAGGAGAAGGAGGTTTTTCTCAACCCCTCATTACCTGACTTCCAAAGTTATTTGCTCTTCAGTGTCTCACACGTTTTTTTTTTATGATTCAGTGTAATTCTCCACCTGAGAAAAAGCTGGTGGAAAGCTGGTGTGGCTCAGGTGCCCAGAGGGAACTTGTGAAGCTGCCATCACACGTGTGCTTCTGACATCTTTTATCTCTTCTCTCATCCCTGAGGTGTTTGATTTTACCTTCATCTTCATTTCCTGCAATGTTTCTTACCATTTCTCCTCCCATCTCTTTGTCTTTTCTCTCCATCCTTTACCTGCACAAACTGTTTTTTTGCCAGGAAAAGACCTTGGCTCGTAATGACAGAGGCTGGCTGCTCTTTTTTCTCCAGAAAAGCAGGGCAGAAGATTGGATTTTAATGCAGGGAAAGTGCTGAACTGTCTTCTCACCTGCTGCCTGGTGGCAGATCATTCCTGAGGAGCAGAGCTGTGGCAAAAATCAGCTTGTAAAATGCACATGCAGTGCATGTATTTAATGTGACCCAACATAGTAAGGTCTGCCTGCTTGCCCAGGGAATTGCTGTTTTTCCTACAACACCTGAAAAAGAAATCTTTGCAGTACACAGCCACAGATTCCCTCTCTGCCCACAACTCCATTTGGGAATTTTAAAAATTACTGGTGGCTGGTGAAATCCTTGCTCTGGGCTATGCAGCTCTAAAATCTCCACCAGCTCTGAGCTTTGCCAGAGCTGAACATCAGTGGGACCACCACAGCCAGAGACCACGGCCGGGCAGCCACGATGAATAGCTCAACTTTGTGTGTTAGGGAGCTATTTATAGGTGATTTATTGTGTTTTCTCAGGGTTGGGCTTGGCAGGGGCTGCAGGAGAGCTCTGCAGGGCTCAGCAGGGTGGTTGTGCTGCTGCACAGCGTGGCTCTCACAGAGCTGGGCTGGTTCTGGTCACTGGCACCAGCCACCGATTGCATTGACAGTCATGGCAACTGCACACACAAGGCACACACGGCTCTCCAGTGCCAGCTGCTCCAGAGGTTTTGTGTTAAAATCTGGCACAAGGCTTCCAAGATGGAAAGAGGTTCTCTCTGAGCAGCCTCAGGGGTCAAAGTTGAATTAATTTCTTTCTCATTTGTGGGTATCAGTTTCAAAGTGATTAGAGCAAAGCTATCAGCATTTTATGGCTCCTATAACTCCACTGGGAACTGGTGTTTTAAACTGCATTTGTACTTTTAAAAACTGGCTCTGTACTCCTCTGCTCACTCGTTGAACACAGCCAGGCACCTCCAAAACCCATTGTGGTTGTACAAGAGTGGCAGCAGTGATTTAATATCTCACTCTCCACTGCTTCTTTCTGCCTGTCTCCCATCACCTCATCCCTTTCCTGGACAAAATTGTCACTTTGGGGTGAAGACTGTGACAAAAGGTAAGGGAAATACTTTGAACACTGCAGTGTTGGAAGGACTTGGCCCCTCCAGGTGAAAAACCCTCTCACTGCCTTGGCTGGTGTGAGCACACAAACTTTGACTTGTTAACCCCATTAAATCTTAAATTCTGTGACACCTGGGCTCAGAATTTTTCAGTGAGCATCCAAGAACAGAAATGCCCCAAATCTCACGTGTGCTGACTTCACCAGCTGTGTTTTTCTTTCTTGATTTGACCAGGCTGCTGAACAATAACCAGATAAAACAAATCGTGAGAAGATCCTTTGAAGATCTGGAGAACCTGAAATACCTGTGAGTTGGTAGCTCAGTAATTTCTTAAACTCTTTAAAATCTAACAATGTGTGCCAGTCAAGGATGTATTTAAGTGTGTTTTTGGAGTTCAGTGTCAGAGGTATAAAACATCGCCCTTGAATCCAGTTATTCTGCTGTGGGTTGAGGGTCGTTGCTGTTTCCTGTGACTTTTTAGGACACAACTGCTGATCAGTTGGCCTAATGCTGTTTCCTTTCTCTCCTTTTGCAAGCTACCTTTATAAAAATGAAATTCAGAGCATCCAGCAACATGCCTTCCACGGGCTGCGTTCCCTGGAGCAGCTGTAAGTACAGATGAGCCTTGTTTGCACGCTGTGTTCCCAGGCTGGGAGAGCAGCAGGCACTTAGAGAGGGCTAGGATGAATCTTCTGCTCTTTTATCATCCAGATTTGCCAGACTACCCTGGGTTCGTTTGGAAACAGCTGTTCTGGGTATTGGTTTTGGTTAATTAGTGCTGAGGTCTCTTCCCACTGGTGTTCCATGTGTTTTTTCCTGCTCCCAAGCCTCTGGAGCATAGGAAGAGCCCAGCTGTGCTCCTGATGGCCTTTATTGCCAAGGAGCTTATGATGGAGGAGAGAGGGGTCTGCAGGAGGGATGGAAGCAGAGGCAGCTGCTCTGCTGGGTTTGTGTCTGGGGATTCCTCAAGCAGAGAGTCAGATCTGGTCACCCTCACCCTTAAACTGAGGGTGCTGGTTGAGCTTCTCTCTCATCCAAAGCACTGCTGGGAGTGAATGGATGAAGAGCAAGCTGAGAGCTGGGGCAGCTGAGAATTCCTGGGGGCTATCAGGATGGTGGTGCTCCCATGCTGCAAAGCATCTGGAAATTCCAGTGGGGAAGATGATGGAGCCAAACACACACAGTAATGACCTCCCTCAAGCTGTGTGGCACTCTGAATCTGGGATGGAGGGAGCCTCGTGTTTTCCTGGCAGCTGGAGTCCATCACAGTGACACTCCAACAGTCCCCATTTGCTCCCCTTCTGCGTATGGCAAAACTCTGCTGCTTATTCAAAGAAGTTTTGTATTTTGACTCTTAGTGCACCACTCTGGAGGTGAGATGGGCAGACTGAGGGCTGACTCTTCTGAAGTGCCTTCCTAAACCGGGGCTGGATTTTTCTTACTTGGGACTGGTGGAGAGAGTGTGAGCTTGGATTTTTGAATCATAGATACACAGAATGGTCTGGCTTGGAAGGGATCCTAGAGCTCATTTCATTCCAACCCCCTGCCATGTGCAGGGACACCTTCCACCATCCCAGGGTGCTCCCAGCCCCATCCAACCTGGCCTTGACCACCTCCAGGGATGGGGCAGCCACAGCTTCTCTGGGCAGCCTGTGCCAGGGCCTCAGCACCCTCCCAGGGAACAATTTCTTCCTAATGATTTATTCTTCCTAAATAATAGAAATACAGGAATTACTTGTATCACTGGAGAACAGGGACCAAAGGTAAAACTGGTCTAATTCCAGAACTGTTCCCAGCCACAGCATTTATAGGGCTGGAATGCAACCAAGGCTGTAAAAGAAATAGGATCCAGCTTGTTCTCCAGGCTGACAGCACAAGAGGACAGAGCATAACTGGAAATTTCAGGCAATCCTACCAATAGATGTGCCACCAAGCTTATGTACAATGTGTTTTTTCATCAGCCAGCTCAGCAAGGATGCCTGGGAGAAAATTTAGGAAGCTGAAACTGGCTCTAAGCCGAGCTTAGAGAGCTGATGCTGCCCACAGGGATATTTCGGCAGTGAGCGTTCCAGACTTGATGTCACGAAAAAAAGAGAAAAAACCAAAACCAACAAACCCACAAAACCAACAAACAACCCACCGAAAGTCCCATCTGTTTTCAATCCCAGGCAGGCTTAGCTCCAGGAGAAATAGCTTTGCTCAAATCCTACCCCGTTTTCCTGTCCCCCACAAGCCAGCTTTTCAAGAAAAAGTAAAACCCGATTGATGGACAGGATCAGATGCTTTCCTCAAGGTCCAAAGCAATCTCAGCAGACATCTGAGACCGATTAGAGCGTGTCCCTGTCTTCCCCACTGTGACCCTCCAGTGCAGAATCTGAGTCACCCTCTCCCAGTTTGTGCTCTGGTACTGGCCCATTTATCATGAATCCTTCCATTACAAATCAAACAGCCATGTGGAGGCTTAGGCAATTATTTCTCAGTGTAGTCAGCTACAATAGCAGAATGACTATTTGTAGATCTGTGATTAATCTGTGTCTGCTGTGAAATTTATGCCTGTGTAAAATAAAGGGGAACAGTTTAGGCAATTTGGGGGCTGTACAAAATCCATCTAAATGTCAGGAATGTGTCAGCTGTGCTGGTGAATGTCACAGCTCATGGCAACACAGAGGCTCAGGTACTGTGGTGAGCTGCTCTGCAGGCACCATGGTCCTTCTCTTGATGGCAAGGGGTGACCTGGGACAGGCAGGAGGTCCCCATGGCCTCTGGAGTGGCAGGTCACACTTTGGATTTTAGTGGAACTAAAAATATTAGTCTGTATGAGCAGAAAAGCCACGTTGGCTGATGTGTTTGCATGTGGAAACTGGAGACACTAACACGGATTCTGGCTTCTCAGCACCTGCCCTGAGATGAGTGTGACCAGCTGGGGAGCACTGGTGGGTGGATCTGGGAGGATCTGTCTCTTAAATTGCAATCTGTGTGTGATTCCTGTGTGATTTCTGTGCCACAGCTACCTGCATTTCAACAACCTGGAAAGTCTGGAGCTGGAGACTTTTAGTGACCTGCCTAAACTTGAAAGGCTGTGAGTAAAATTGGGATATTTCTTGGGACTAAGAGGGTGAGGAGAAGGTGGTAAAACCCCTTTATTTAGTGTAGCAGTTTTGGTAGCATGGAGTGCAATCTCCAAAATGCAAAAATAAACTTCTTTAAAGAGAGAGATTTTACATAATTGCCGAGTAGGAGGGTGACTGAGGATGTGAAGGGAATTTCCCACTTTATGTTATGTTCAGATTACCATCTAAATAGGAGTAAATCTGCAGAAAGTCCTACAGCTGGTCAAGCCAAGTGAAATTTTACTCTGAGCATAAGGTCAGCAACATTAGTCACTGCTGGGCAGAGTGAGCAAAAAAAAAGGGGGTGGAAAAGGGATAAATCCAGAAGAAAGTCTAACAAGAAAAACACACATCCTTCCCAAAAGCAGTAAGGAAATGGAGTGTCCTGCTCCCCAGGATTGCTTCTAGCAGTAATGGAGCCACCAGCACAACAGCCCATGTGTGGTTCCCACTCCATGGAGAAACCAGGAGGCTTTTCTGGGCTGTGTGGAAATGTGCCTTATATCCATACATGCCAAAGAAATAAAATTGTGGGATCCCACACCCTTAGGAAAATTCAGACCTGGATCAGCACATGGCTGATCTCAGTCACTGTATTGGATCCAACAAAAATTCTGGATTTAAAATTTAAAGGAAGGTTTTTTTTCAGCCTCCAAGCTGGGCAACCAGGCTGAACTCTGGTGCACACGTGTGTGTGTGTGTGTGTGTGTGTGTGTGCAGACATTTGCACCCGAGCTGTGCTGCTTTTGTGTTCTCTCCTGTTCCACCACCTACTGAAATTGCTTCACCTTTTTTATCAGTGGTCTCTTAGGAGTTTTAGATGTAACCAACACAATTCCCCCACCATTATGGGAATGGAGAGTCAATTATCCCCTCTTTGTCCCCACTAAGATTGTGCATTTTAGAGCAATCAGGGTTTCTCCCTAAGAACTGGGGAGTTTTATGTGTGTGCTAAGATTCTGGAAGGGAGAATTTGCCTCAGTTTTGTTCAGAGATAAGCCCAGTTTAGGTGGCTGTTGTCTGAATTAGATTTGCTGATGGGTTTGGGTTAATAACTATGTGGAATCTAAGGCAGGAGTTGTCTAACACCAATGGCTGCTCTTGTAAAATTGTCACATCATCTGCAGAGGGGAAGGAAAGGGTCCCTTCTAAACTGGAGCTGACCCAGGCCCAGAAAATAGAGGGTGGGTCCAGTCTGAGAGGATTTTGAGCCCTTTCTCCTCCCTTTGCAGAGAAACTGGAAGGGTCCAGTTCAAACCTGTTCCATCACATCCTGAGTCACTGTTTCCAGCCCACACCCGCTCTCTGCTTTGGCATATTACATCACACCCACCAAGGGATGAAATCCCTCCAGCTCATGGAAACAAACACGGAATTTAACAACTGAGCTCAATTTTGATGAGCAGCCTTTGCATTTAAACTGAGTTGTGACCTGGGGTGTTATCATCCTCACAGTGCAGATACTGAATAATGTTTTGGCATGGCTTCTCCCACTGCAGGTTCTTGCACAACAACAAGATCTCCAGGATTCATCCAGGGACATTCTCTCAACTGGAATCCCTCAAAAGGCTGTAAGTAAAAAACATTGCTGCAAAGAGGACTTGTTTATCTTCAATCAGATGGGCAGGACCTGAGGAAGAATGTGCCTGGTTGGCAAAGCTTTTAGTTGTTGCACTTCTAGGGCCACTGCTAAGTTTATAAAACAGTTTTGATTGGACCTGAAAGCTTATTTAAGCAGTTAGAAGTTTCTTTATGCTAGTGTCTAATTATAATCAGCTTACAGCTTAATAATGCCACAGGAATGAACGTTCCTGGAAAGTCTTCACAACAGTTTGAGCCTATAAAACATCCTTGAAAAATGTAGAAAGTCCAGGTCACGGATATGACCTTGAACATGTCTCTAGATCAGTGTCTTACATGGAAAGAAAAATCATAGTCATAAAAGAAAAGGCTTGTTTTCTAGATTGAAATTAATCACAGGGGTGCTAAGGGGCATGGTTCTCTTTCCAGGCAGGAATTCCCCAGGGTGCCATTCCCACATAACCTGTCTGTCTCTTAAGCTTTTTCCTCTTTTGCTTTGGTTTTATGACCTCTGGAAATAAGTTCTATTATGTGTTTGGGAGGAAAAAAAATTGCAAAAGGTAAAGACTGTTGGTGTTCTGCCATGATTTTCAAGTACAATAAAATAATGTATTTCTCACTGTAGCCCTCAGTGATTTCTGCAAGCGGGTAAAATGCTTCACTTCTCGTTAACAGGGAATGTCTTGTGAAATGCTCTCTGTAGGTGCCAGAGAAAAAGCTGGGGTGTCTACGAAACACTGGGTCATGGCCCTGTGTGAGATCTCACATTCTCAAATATGTGACCCTCTCAAATAAGTGCTGGGTTTTTTCTTCCATTTTTGGGGTTTTTTTGTTTGTTTTTTTGGATGGCTGTGCTGGTTTTGAAAACCTTCACAATGGCCCAGACCCATTGACTGTAAAACTGTCAGTGGGGAAGGAGGCACAAACTAATCCCCTGTAGTCCTTATTTATCCTCATGGATAGCACTGCTTGTAGGAATGAGGTCAGTGCAGGGAAGAGGCTGGGGGCACTGGGAGGTCACTGGAGCTCTGTTTGCTGTGGTTCAGGCTTGTGTTGCAGCAATAAAAGTTCTTCCAGTTGTGCAGAAATGCTGCAACCCCTCACAGCTGGTTACAGAAAGGCTCTGGTCCCATCCACACATAAATAAAAGGGGAGGTTTTCTTGGAGCTGAAAGAGAAAAGCAGTAACAGAATTCAGTAAAGGCTGAGCTCTCCATCCCAGGCTAAAGCTCAATATTCCAGTGTCTCCAGTAGTCCAAAACGACACAATCCAGTTTAACCGAACCATTTCTATCTGAAGCTGGAATGGTTGATGGTAGTTTGTCAATTAAATCTTTCTAATTGGTTAGGCATCCTAGTTAACCATTAACAACCTAGTTACCAATGAGACATCTCAAATTTTCACTTGGGACATAATCAAATGCAGGGCAAACCACCCGGGTGACCCCTCACTCTGGGGGGCTGTTCCCCTCCTGCTCCCTGGAGAAGGAGGCAGCACAGCAGCTGGAGATTGGGCTCTCAGCTGCCTTTCCCTGGCTGTTGCAGGAGGCTGGACTCCAACTCCCTGTTGTGTGACTGTGACCTGCTGTGGCTGGCGGAGCTGCTGAAGAAATACGCGGAGCAGGGCAGCATCCAGACCGCTGCCACCTGCGAGGCTCCGCGGGACCTGCACGGCCGCTCCATCGTCACCCTGACCCCCCAGGAGTTCAACTGTGGTGAGCCAGGTCAAACCCCTCCATCAGCCACCCCCAGCCCCTGGAGCTGGGCTTTGCTCTGGGAGTTGCTTCCTCCTGCCCTTTTCCTCCCTCTTCCCTCTGCTGCCATCCTGATTTCCCCCTCCTCCACTGCTGGAAGGGGAAAATCCCAGTGGGGCTGCAGGAGGAAGCTGACAGCCCCAGAGGTGTTGCAGGCAGCTCTGGTTTGGCTGGTGGGTGTTGTCTTGGCTTTTAGCATGGAGTAGGGCTGGTAAAGGATCTGCTGCAACTTGATTTAGACCAGGAACCAGAGGAAATACCCTACATGAGGCTGAGCAGAAGGGGAACACTGGGAGAACTGCAGTGGCTGGAAGCACAACTGGAAACTTGAGGGAGATCTTAGTAGATATGGAACTGAATGCTGTGTTTGACTGTGGTGTAACCAATGGCTTTTGTTAGCCTGTTATTCTTTACATTTAAGATTTTAAATTAGGTTTTGTTCTGAAAAATCCTTAAGTTAGTTATTTCATATAGAAAAAGGCAAAGCTGTGATTTCTAAATGGACGTAAGACAAAACTCTGATTTTCAAGTGGAGGTTGGCACAAGCATTGGCTGTAGTTCCATGGTGCTTTGCTGCTGGCAGAGTGAGTTTGAGAAATTCCCACCCACATGGGCTGGTTTTTAGCATCCCCCCTGGATATGCCAGTCCAGCTGTGCATGGCCCTGCTCTGAGCCAAATGCATGAGCTAAGCTCAAACGTGGATTTTGAAGAGCTCTCCATTGAATTCAGCTTTTCTCTTACGATTTCTTTTTTTTTTTTTTTTTTTTTTTCTGACCATTTCACGGCTTAATTTAGGGCACAGCCATGCAAAGAGTTGAGCTGGCACAAACGGGTCTGTGACCTCAAGGGAGGGGGGATGCCTAGGGAAAGCAGCTGGGGACACATGGAGTGGCTGTGCCACACAACAAGCTGTCCCCAACACACTCCCAGTGCCACAGTACAGCTGTTAGTGCAAATTTGTTCTGGTTTAAGCATGGAAGCACAGCAGGGTGTCTGTCAAATTAGCCAGAGCGCCTGGTGGGAAGATTTTGCTGGCATTTGGTGGTGTGCCATCTGGGAAGACAAATGATCCAGAGCTCTACCCATGCAGGTGGCTGATATTTGAGTCAGTCTGAAAGCTGCTGGTACCATTAACCCACAGCTCAGAGCAGCTGTGAGCCACAGGGACAAACCTGCCCCGGGTCAGGGTTTTGTACTGTGGGGCTGTGCTGGGTTGGGGCTGTGCTGGGTGTGTCTTTGGTGATTTTTTCTGAGCCATTTACTTGCAGTCTGAGGAGTGAGGACACTCACCTTGCACTGGAGGAGGTGACAGGTCCTCAATTTTAGGAATAATCCAGCTGGTTTTACTGGATTACCGGTGAGCATGCAGGTTGTGAAGTGGATAAGCTTTTTGCTGAATCAAGATGAAGCACTCCAGCGCTTGTCCATAAATCCCTCTCTATTTTAGCACACCCTTTCAATGTTTAACTTGCTTGGTGCTTGAGTAGGTCTCAAAGTGAAGCACACAGTGAAAGGCTTGGCTGGATAGGGGTAGGATGATGGATTAGGGCCATAATGAATGAAATCCTGTTGGGAAGGAAGTGGTGTGGTTTGCAGGGAGCTGGCTCTGTGTTCAGGTGGAGCAGGAAGCTGCAGGCTGCCAAGGACAGAAAAACAAGGCAAGTGAGGATGCTACTGCCTTCTTTCCTTCTTTGGGAGGAGGCAGGGACCAGCTCTATAATGAACCACTGTACAGCCAGCTCTGTGGGACCTGCCCAACATACTGGGAATAGCAACAGCAGCAATTCCCCAGGGCCTTTACAGGTGAATGATGCTATTCCTTCATGATATTTGCAGGTGTTAGTGGGTTTTGGGGTGTCTCTGAGCAGATGCTGCCCTGTCTGATGCCTGGTGCTTGTTTCTTGGGGCATTGCAGGGTGGGTGTTGTGTGCCCCACCATACCCCAGCTGGGCTGCAGGCAGTTTTGTGCTGCTGTGGACTGGGTCATGTTCAAATGGTGTTTTGCAGAGAGGCCTCGAATAACCTCAGAACCCCAGGATGTGGATGTGCTCTTGGGAAACACAGTTTATTTCACCTGCAGGGCAGAAGGCAACCCAAAGCCTGCCATTATTTGGCTGCACAACAAGTAAGTCACATGCAAGGAGTCCTGGGGTGGTAAAGGTCTGCAAGCACTGAGCTCTTCAGTGCCTGCCTGTAATTATAGAAGTTGTTTCACACAACATATTTAAAAAAAGAAGAAAAAAGAAATTATTATTTCATGGGTTATATTTACCTTCCTTTTAACAGCATTCTCTGGTGACCACGTAATCCAAGTGGTGTTTTCATCTGCATTTGAAATATTTCATCTGTGTTTGTGATGGGTTCCAAGAGCTTATAACTTTCCTATAAACATACTCTGCAGGCTGAAAGCAATTGTCTTTTGATCAGGAAAAAAATAAAATTAGTGTTTCATGTTGCTCTCAGCCACCATGCTTGCCATTTGTTAACTGCTGAAATGCTTCTCACTAAAGGCTGATTGTGCTAAGTATGAGGTTTCTTTCCAAGGGGAAAAATTGCTGTACTCTACTGAAGGACAGAATTTGCAAATTCATGTGTAGCTTGTGTGCTAGGTGCCAAAGTGTTCTGGGAAATGCTACACAATAAAATATTCTGTGCCCACTGTAGAAGTGAAGCTGCTTTGCTGCTTTATGAGCTTCTTGTCTGGTGAAGCCTGAGCAGAGTTCAGTTATTAATAAAAAATGATCAATGTGTGCTTCTTCAGCAAACCCCCCACCAGGCAGGGTTTCAGCCCAGAGAAAAAGTTTATGGCTGAGTTAAGTCCCTTTGGAAGGAAGGTTTTGTTAGGAAAATGCTGGCAGGCTCCCAAAGACAGCATTGTAAGAAGGGTAATGATAATAAATGTTCAACAAATGAGATATGGCTGGAGTGAGGAGACACCAGGGGAATTAAATAAATGCCCAGCAAGCAGATTAGGTTGCATAGTGGGTTCAGCCTTTGTCCTGGGGGGAGAGAGGTCCCTTCTTCCCTTTCCATCATCTGCAGCCATCCAAGATTCCTTCGTGCTGGGACAAATGGGATGCAGCACTGGGACCTTCTGCCATGGGCTGGGGTCCAGGGGTCCCAGGTCATTGCAGAAAGAGGGAAGATGTTTCACAGCTCTCGGGCTGGGTTGGAGTCCAAGCTGTGATGGGGTCCCATGGTGACTTTTCAGAGCTTTTTGCTCCTCTGAGACCACTGATCCTCAAGTTTGAATAGCAATGGCAGCACACAAGAACAATATTAATTCATTGTTAAATTTGCACTTAGTGAGTAAGGAGAACAGGCTTTCCGGGCCAGGACGCCCTGACAATGGCATCAATGCTGTGACATGGGAACAGAGTGCTCTCCTGATGGGCTGTAAATGTCCTGTGTAATCAGTGGGGAGAGAAAAAGCAGCTCACTCAGGGAGCAAATCAGAGCTGGAGCTGCAGATCAGTGCTGTGAATCAGAACTCTTGCTTCAGATTTCGTGAAGTCTCAGAACAGCTCCAAGAAACAACAACTTACTGCAAGGCAAAGCCCCCAAATCCCCCCAGGGGGAACCACCAGTCTTTATTCCCTTCAGATTTTGCCTGTTTGTGGCTGTTTTTTCAGTAACAAGATAGACATGAAAGATGACAACCGCCTGAACTTGTTGCAAGATGGCACCTTGATGATCCAGAACACCAAGGAGTCGGACAAAGGCGTGTACCAGTGCATGGCCAAGAACATTGCTGGGGAGGCCAAGACACAGGAGGTCGTGCTGCGCTACTCTGGCACCCCATGTAATTGAGCTTTGTGCACCCCTATAGGGCCCTGCTGGGGTTGGGGATGGGAGTGGAGCTAAATCAGAGTCAGTCCCAGCTTTGTATGTACAAAGATGCTCTTGGTGTGATGGGGGAGAGAGTGGGGACAGCCAAGACCTGAGCTTAAGGGGTTCCCGTGGAGTGGGAAAAGGGGTACTCAAGGATTGAAGGTAATTTGGGACTGGGGAGGGAATCTGAAGTCTGGGATAAACTCTGCAGCACAAGGGTGAAGGGGACACAGGTGTGGGGAAGCTCCAGCGCTGAGTGAATGAGTGTGAGGAGGTGGTAGGAAGATGCTGGGGCCATCACTCACAGCGAGGATTTGGATGTCAGGGAAGAACCAGGATGGGTTGCTGGGTTGCAGAGGGCTCCAAGCAACCTCCACCCATCAGTGAGCAGGCAGCAGAGTTGGTTCCTAAAGCTCTCCTTTCCTTCCAGCCAAGCCCACTTTTGTGATCCAACCACAGAACACTGAAGTACTGATGGGAGAAAGTGTCACCCTGGAGTGTGGGGTCTCTGGGCACCCCCACCCTCGCATCAGCTGGACCCTTGGCACGGGCTCTCCTTTGCCACAGGATTCCCGTTTCACCATCACCAGCTCTGGGGGACTCTTCATTCGGAATGTCACCTTCTCAGACCAGGGGCAGTACAACTGCAATGCCAGCAACTCCGAGGGGTCCATCCAGGCCACAGCCAGGATCATAGTGCAAGGTGAGGGTCCCCAGGCTGAGCCTGTGGAGATTCTGGGACATTTCTGGGACACAGTGTTTGGTCAGCAGGGTGTGTTTGAGCCTTGTGACTGGTTCTGCTCCCATGAACTCCCTGAGTTTGCTGCCTGAGTGTTTCCTGCTGCTCAGTCATTGCTTTCCCTTCCAGATTCCCCCAGGTTTCTCGTCATTCCCACGGATCAGACAGTAACTGAGGGACAAAGTGTGGATTTCCCCTGCTCTGCTGAGGGTCACCCTCCCCCAGTGATCACCTGGACAAGGGCAGGTACTGCCTCACTTCACTCATGGTTTCTCTCTCCCCTGCCATCATCCACAGGGTGTGAGTGGGCACAGCTGAGCTGCTGGTCCAGGGTGGTGGCTTGCAGTGGTGGCACAGGACAAATTGTTACCAGCACAGACCCAGTCTCACTAGGAGGTGTGTGGTAGATCACCAAGGAGATGTTAAGGACTGAGGAAGGAGCATCTTGGGTCTCTGTCACAAGGAAGGAGTGTGATGGTTTTCATCAGCATGAAGCCCATGGAAAGCCTCACACTTCTTCCTGCAGTGGCTTCCCACCTCCTCTGAAAAGGCAAGGTCTGGACACTCCAGGCCAGTGGATATCAATCACAGAATTGTTTGAGTGGGAAAAGACCTCTAAGGTCATGAATTCCAACCTTTAACCCAACACTGCCATGTTCACCACTAAACTGTGTCCCTAAATGCCAAATCTACACTTTTTATTTAACACTTCTGAGAATGATGATTCCACCACTTCCTTTTGCATTACCTCCATGTGCCAGCTCTGGGTCATTGTCCTTGATTTGCTGCCCTTGGGGAGCACATTGCAGAAGGGCACCATTCACTGGCACACCTCCTAGCTTAGGAAAAAAGATTTTGGGACAACAGGTGGTGGTGAACTTTCAAAGTCTCAAATAATTGTTAATGCTGGCTCCACTGAACTGATCTCATCCAGCACTTTCTGGGACAGAAGCCAGTAATGCTTGGCCTAGAGGTCCTCCAGCTTTTCCTTATGCTTCACAAGCCATAATTAATGGTTTAGGGCTGTGGAGAGTTTGTGGGTATTGTGTTCCAGCTTCCACAGCAATGGCCCTGATGCAGAGTTAAGAAGGACCAGCTGAAATTCTGCTCTGCCAGCATGTTCTCCATCTCCTTTAACCTGTTTTCCTCCATTTCCCAGAAAATATATCTCAGGCACGTGGAAAGGAGCACAGTGACAAGAAGTAAGGTTCATAACTGCTTTGTAACCAGGTTTGCACTCAGAACTCCATAAATTAATAAATCAACCAAGCTTTACAGTGCTTTCACGTGCTAAAAGCAAGACAAGAGGAGGGGAGGTGGTGCAGCATTGCTGATCTCAAAGCCACCTCTGAGAGCATGGGGGAT
Source organism: Brachypodius melanocephalos (assembly GCA_013398615.1). Lineage (NCBI taxonomy): Eukaryota > Metazoa > Chordata > Aves > Passeriformes > Pycnonotidae > Brachypodius > Brachypodius melanocephalos. The sequence goes on along the minus strand of VZSR01001238.1, from coordinate 5,951,182 downwards.
TTTGGCATTTGGAATGAATAAGTAAAGGATGAATAAATGGAGGAAAATGGTGTGTATTAAAAGAAGTTGCTAACCTGACAATGTTTGATAATTTTGTTTGGGTTTGTTAAGGCAGTAGAGTTCTAAGCTTTTCTGCTGAAATAGAGAAAATATTGAAGCAGCTGTTTCCAAACCAAAAAATCAGACCAACACATTCAGAAAGGCAGTGCCAAATGTTCCCATTTATTTGATGAAACAGAGAGTTTGGATAATTTGAAGAGGGATTTGCTATCCATCAAGGGTCAAAAAATCTGCAGGTTGCACTAAGAAAATACTTAGGAGGAAAGGAAAATGTTTCCAGCTCTTCCCAGCTGCTCAGACAAGACAACTCAGTGTGTAAAGGTGGTATTTCAGGGCAATTGATGCTGAGAAGGAAATGAAATGTGTGACTATCACACAGATCCCTCCAGTGATAGTGAGGCCTTCAAAATCTAGAAACAACACAAAACACTGTTGAGACAATATTAATTTAAAAGCAGGTCTTTGATTGGAGGCATCCAGGTGAAAATACGGCAAATTGCAATCTGAAAATGTGCCAAAAACGCACACGTGTCGAAGCACATTGTGACATAGGGCAAGCACAGTTTTATAAATTCAGTTAGCAAATTAGCATAATTGACAAGAATCCCCAGTTAGGAAGACAGGTAATGAAGTAATCCCCTCTCTTGGTTTGACCCTTCTGAAGCCTCTCTCCTTGCTGGTTATGTCTAATACATGAGAATGTGTCTTGGGAAGGAGTCTTGGGAAGGTGTCTTGTCCTTGATTGCCATAAGAAGCAAGATCAGAATTTCAGAAATCAGGAATTTGCCTAATAGGAAAACTGCTGGAGTTAGGAAACTATCTAACAACACGGCAACACCCTCCAGAGCCGCGAGCAGCTGGGGAAGGACGCGCAAAATCAAAAATCCCTTTGGCATCGATGGGATGAGGGCTGTCAAAGCGAATTAACGAGCTGCTCCTTCTCCCAGGTGGGCCCTTGCCCAGCGACAGGCGGCACAGCGTGCTGTCCACGGGCACCCTGCGGGTGGGGCGGGTGGCCCTGCACGACCACGGGCAGTACGAGTGCCACGCCATCAGCGCCATCGGCGGCAGGACACACCCGGTGCAGCTCTCGGTGACCCCGCGAGGTGAGCGGGGCACGGGGCACCGCCCTTAATTCGGGATTTTATGGCAAATAATCATCTGGGCACACAGGGAGCTGCCCCTTGTGCTGTTTTGGCTTTCCACTGGGAACAGAGATGCGGCTATGAGCGCTCCATCAGCTGGTGGGAAATGTTGGAGAGGCTTCCCGAGTTTCCCGAGGTTTGTTAATCGGAATATTGCTGCAGTCTGGGAGTTGTCGTCGAGGAAATTGCTTTGGTAAAGGAAAAAACTATCATTTGCAATAAAATAATTTGCAAAAAATAAAAAAAAAGTGCATTAATTAAATTCTTACTGACATATATATATTTCGATTTTAGAATTTTCTATTTCCAACGGAATTATTAGGAAAATTCTTTTTCAAACAAAACATTCTGCAAAATGTAATGTTTCCTTCTAGCAAACATTTAAGGGTTTTGGCTTTTGATACGTTTGTCTTAAACATTCCCTACCAGGTTGTAGGTTCAATCTAAATCTAGGTTTTTTTAAAATCAAGGCTCTGTAAAACACAAGTCATACAGTGCTTGCTTAATTAAAGCTTCATTTCTTTTTTTTTCTTATTTTTTAAGGCTTTTGCTTAATTTTTTTTTTCTTATAAATTATTCTTCTAAATAAGCAAACTTCCCTTCTTGTTCACAAACAGGGCAGGGTTTTACTAATGGCCCACTGGAGGGAAGGAAACTCTCTAGAAGCATGCAATTAGTGAAGCTTCAAGCACAGAATTCACAGAATGTTTTAAGACCAGCAAGATCAATATAATTACTTAATCTGGCCTGACTAACACTTTGAGAGAGCCTCATCCGATAGTTCCTGAAGCAAGTCATGATCTCTGTTTCAGCTGGAGCATCTTTTCTAGAAAACCTTTGAATTGAGGGTTTTAAATGATGCAGCATGTTCCTGTGTAATTGCCCCAAGCAGAGACACAGAGGAACAGAAAATAATGAACATAAATGACATAAATTTATGAACAGAGAGCCTGGTAGCGAGACGGAGAGCACAGGGCGAGCTGCTGCCCCTCTGCAGAGCCCTTGCAAGAGCAGCAGCTCAGCAGCTCTGCTTTTCCCATGCTGAGATGCTTTATTACACACAGATTTTTCTCTCTGTTCCTTGATGCATTTTTCACCCCAGTGACTTTTTTTCCCCCCTGTGTTGCACAGTGATCCCGGTGTTCCTTCATCCCCCTCAAGACCTGGTGGCAGAGACCGGCCAGGATGTTTCCATCTCCTGCGCTGCCCAGGGAGACCCTCGTCCCACCATAACCTGGGTCAAGGTACGTGGGGATTTCACAGCACTGGGGACAGAGACAGCTCCCCTGGGGGAGAATTAAACAACTCTCTCCTTCAACGCCTCTCCCAGCTTCAGGAGTTTTGCAATACACATTGATAAAGACCAACATTTCCACTGATTTGGGGTTTTTAAGAGAGCATTGCAGTTTCTCAGGCTCAAAGCCTTGCAGCAAGTATTCTACTGTTCTTCCTTCCAAAAGAGTTGCTTGAAGCCAGTGACATTCCAGGTCGTTATGAATACTTGATTGACCATCCCTGGGGAAAAAAAACCAAAACAAAACAGAAAACCAAAAACCAAACAAAAAAAACCCCCAAACAAAACCCACACCTGAAAATGGATTTTTTTCCTAAGTAATTTGTCCGTATATCCAGGATTCCTGCTGATGGTATTGCATGCTGATTGTTGGCTCCAGCTTTGATGGGGCAAAGCCACAATCCCTCAAAATCACACAGCAGCCTGGCTGATCTTTCCAAGAATTCACTAGATTAAGTTCTGACTTTTTTCCTGCTGTTCCATGTACAACACTTGGGACTTTCCTTGTTACCTGCCCTGCTATTGAGCAGAGTCAGTCACAGAAAATGCTTGAGCCACATTTACCCCACAAAAGTTTGGGGGGAGGTGAAGCAGCTTTCTTTCTTTGCAGCTTTCTGTGGGCTCAGCCAGCAGTGGGAGCAGAAGGGCCTGAGAGGGCAGACGAGCAAGCTTTAGGTTGTGACAGGGCAGCAGAAAGATGTTAAGAAGCAGGAAAATAAAAAAGTAAAACCAAAAGTCACTTCTGCCACCAGCCAGGCTGGGGGGTTGGGTTTGAGTGATGCTGTCAGAACCGGCAAAACCTGGGAACTGCAGATCAAGGCCAGCAAAAAATCATCAGTTTCAGGTTGTCCTAAAACTGAAAACATTTTAACTTAATTCTGTGCCATGAAACTTCTGTGAGGGCATCATGGGCTGGGACTGGTTCCAGCCAGCCTGTCTGTGTGGCGTGTCCTGTGGGGATGACCTGGGCTGGGCCACGGGAAGGAGCTAAGCAAGGACCTCCTCCCTGTGGGTCCTATCAGGAAAAGGTGTTCTTGGACTTCTCTCTGGTCTCTGGAAGAGCAATGCTAACATCTGGTGGCCACATTTGCTCATCACATCCATCCCTGGGTTTGCTGAGCAGGCTGAAGGCTGGGCTGGTGGGAAGCTTTCCGTGCTCTGACACAGCTTCTGTCTTTTGATGGTGCAACAGGAGGGCATCCAGATCACAGAGAGTGGCAAGTTCCACATCAGCCAGGATGGGACCCTCTCCATTCAGGACCTGGGTGTGGCTGACCAGGGCAGATACGAGTGCATAGCAAGGAACCCCTTTGGCTTCACCTCGAGTGCCATGCAGCTCACCATCACTGGTACTGTATCTCCCCTGAGCCTTCCCTGGCTCCTGTCTATGGAGGTGCTGTGCTCTGTTGACGGCTACATTTTGAGCAGATAATTATGTAAGAACTGATTTCTTCAGCTTCTTTGCAGACAGGTCCCTTGGATCGGAGTCACCTCATTGTGAAAGCCCACGCATCTCCCAGCTGCCCCTCGCTGTTTGCTCAGCTGAGCTGCAGTTGCTCCCTGCAAAGCCAAAGGTGTTGACTTAAACCTCCTCCTGCAAGCCCAGCTGTCAGTGTCCATGTGGTTATTGCCTCTGCTGGGAGGGAGGAACTTATTAAAATGTGTCAACATGCTCACAAATCCTCGAAACCTCACACGCCGGGGAAGGGAGGAGCAGAACAACATTGTCACTGCAAATACAGGGTTTAAATATCTGCTTCAGTCATAGAATCACAGAATCACAGAATCACAGAATTAGTAAGGCTGGAAAAGGCCTCCCAGATCATCAAGTCCTTAGACCTTGTACCACTCTTGGGAATGGGAACTAAGTCTGGTTTTCAATCTCCTGCTCTGTGTGTTAGGGAAGCTATAATGAACTGGGAGGAGTAGCTCTCCCCTGCTGGTCACACCAGAGGTCAGGAGTGGAAATTGTACCTCTTAGAGGGTAAGAAAACTGTCAAGGGAAAAAAAGAAATCAAAAGCAAGCAAAAAAGTTTAAAATATAAAGAAAGAGATGTTCCAGCAATAGCCAGAGTGGATACTGAGTCACTTATTAGAGGAATTTAATCACATTTTCCATACAGGAGTCTTAAGCAAGGAGCTGTAAACGGTCAGAAATGTCTTTGTTGTTTGAAATAATTCCTGAGATAATTTCTGTGTTTTATTCTTGATTGGTGCTTCATTCACCAGCTGGCTGTAGCATACACCAGTAGCCAACAGGGAACTGGTTTGTTCAGCTGTGACAAAGGCCCTGGCTTAAAAAATGCATCCTGTAGTAACTTTAAAGGAGTGATGTCTTTACTTCTGAAGGTATTCTAACAACAACTTTGGTATTTTTAATTTAAAATTATGTAGCAGATGTGTTAACACTAAGTTTGAACTATTATTATCATAAATATCTTTTAATTACTATCAATAATTAATAAGTAAAGTGTTCCACAAACAGAAAATTAATGTACGAGCAATACATGTAAATTAATTCCATGAATTTGAGAAGTACCTTTGTGGGAAGCAAATACATTATTTTAGATTAACTCACTGTGATTTTTACATTTTATTTTTGCAGTTTAACCACTAACCAAAACAGACTTCTTTTTTTTTTTTTTTTTTTTTTTTTTTTTTTTTTGCAAAGCTGTACAGGAGGAAACTCTGAATGTGTGTCCACAGACATCTCCTGAAAAAGCCACCTTCTTTTTCAGGCAGTTCACATTCTTCAGAATATTTTTAAAAATCACGATGTTTATATTACAAGCAGTAATGCGGTTTGTCCTGCAGTGAGCTCACTCCGGAGCTGCTGCTCGCACGCAGATTTTCATGGGCTGGGAGGGCCAATTAGCATGGAAGCAAACTGAGGGTGTTTTGTTGTTTCTTTGTGCTTTGGGCAGCCACGGACGTGGGGCGGAGCGGGGACACGTTTGTGGCCACGTCGCTGCGCGAGGCCATCAGCAGCGTGGACCACGCCATCAACTCCACACGCACTGAACTCTTCAGCAAGTAAGTGTGGGGTGGGAAGTGCCTCGAGCTGGGGCCTGCCTGAAGCAGAAGAGTGATAAAAAAACCCACAAGGAACGAAGCTTTCTCAAAGCTCGTTTTATCACTGGCAAACCCGCAAAGGAAAGCTACGGGATTGTTTCGTGATTGTTACATGGTTGCACCTTGTAGGATGTGACAGAGCTTCCCAACAGATTTGAGTTTCTAGAAAAATGAGATGCAGGAGCATCATCTCTTATGTCACTTCCATCAGCGTTTTGTCAGCTGGAGTGGGTTCTTGAGATAGTGAATAAAAAGGAAAATAATCAGAGTAGTCGTTTTACGAATGCAATCGACTTTGTGGAGGGTGAACAGAAATAATAATATAAAAATTCCAACCATTTCCTCAATAAAAAAAAAAAAAAAATTATCAAGTAACTATGATTCCCTCCTTTTCTACCCCAATATATGTTTTTGTTGGAAGCATGGATAGCTTGTATTAAGCCAGAAACCCTCTGGGTTTCAGCTGTTGAAAAGTGAAAAAATAAATTGCTATCACAGAAAAAACCCAGAGAAACTGAGGGAATTAAATATGTGCATTTTCCTGGGGAAAAATATCTTTTCTTTAATCATTTGCAATGTGCAGGCAAGCCACGATGGTCTTATGCACTAATTTGGGGGCCAAGCACTAGACCAGCTTAGAGCCTGGCTCTTGCTGCTTGTAGGGTCTCACTGCCCTGAGCAGAGCTGATTAATTTTAATGATCCTGCATCACTTTTAATTGCTGGAAATAGGCGCCCCAAGACTCCCAATGACCTCCTGGCTCTGTTCCGCTACCCGAGGGACCCCTACACCATCGAGACAGCCAGGGCAGGGGAGATCTTTGAGAGGACCCTGCAGCTGATTCAGGAACACGTGCAGCAAGGGCTGATTGTGGACATGAATGTCACAGGTAGGAGAGATTTCATTTCCCTTCTTCATTTTTGAAATTAAAACAATGGTGTGTAGACATCCAGGAAGTTTAAAATGAGCAGTGGTGTATCAAAAAATCCAGATAAATATTGGATGTATCAAGAAATGTGTTGTCTGCGTGGCAATTCTTTCTATATCTCATTTTTTTTAACAGCTGAAGGGCTGGTCTTGTCTTCACTGAACCAATTTGGTACCCAGGAAAATATTTTAATTCCCTGTTTTGGTAAAGGTTTCTTAGATGGCTACAATAGCCCTATTCCTTGAAAAAAATATTAACCATATAACTGATAAAGGAGTATCCTTGGGGGTCTGAAGCTCACACCCTCAACAGCATGGTCTGAGATGTTTCCTACCCTCCAAATGGCAACGAGAACAGTGCTGTGGACTCTGAGGTATTTGGGTGCTGCTACAGAGGAAGTGGGATGTCCCTCTTCTGTCTCTACCACTTTGACCTCTTAGCTACGAGCTCAGGTAAGTCCCTGCAAATCAGGTTCCTCCTATTGAGGTAAGATAGGAAACAACAAAGCAATGTAACACCAAAAATACCTAATGAGATCCAATCATGCAGCAGCTGGACCCCAAAACTTCCTACCTGGCACTTTCTTGATATACAGCAAACATTCCTGTACACTGTGTGCTCCTGCCTAAATGCGTGATTCATCATCTAGCAGGCATGTGTGTTTGGGGCCTGTAAATATTTTTTCCTGCCTGGATGTATTCCAGGGTGCGAGGAGTCTCTCTCCAGGCAGCAGGGCTGGTCTGGGCTGGTTGGACTGCCAGCCTCTCCTCCTCATTGCCCTGTCAGCATCCACACAATGCAGCATCATTCAACGCTCTCACACGGCACAGCAGCGCCCTGGCAATCACCCATGGCTTCCTGCTGCTGGTCACGTAGAGCTTGGGTGGGTGATGGAACTCGTGGTGGCAGCAATAACCCAGGGAGCCATAAAATAAACCTAGCATAGGGACCAAGACCACCCCCACAGCTTGCTCTGCCAGTCACATTTCTGGTTTCCAGCTCTGTGCAGTTCAACTCTTTCCTCTTTCTTTTTTGCTTTGTGGGCCTGATGTGATCCCGTGTTTCCTTTGCTTCCCATAAATTCCACAGCAACACCATGCTCAGAGACCCCACTGCCCCATGCCCATCCTGACAGGGGTTTTCACACAGAGCCATTCCATGGGACAGTGGGAATCAGGAGGCTGCAGCTGATGCCTGACCTGGTGCTGTGCCCTTCCCTCTGCAGGCTATCGCTACAATGACCTGGTATCCCCTCACTACCTGGCCATGATCGCCAACCTGTCGGGCTGCTCCGCGCACCGCCGCACGCCCAACTGCTCCGACATCTGCTTCCACAAGAAGTACAGGACCCATGACGGCTCTTGTAACAACCTCCAGCACCCCATGTGGGGTGCATCCCTCACAGCCTTCCAGAGGCTCCTCAAACCCGCCTACCAGAACGGATTTAACCTCCCCCGAGGGTTTTCCTTGGCAGAGGACGCCAGGGATCTGCCCCTTCCTCTACCTCGCCTCGTCTCCACTGCCATGATTGGGACCGAGACCATCACCCCCGATGACCAGTTCACGCACATGCTCATGCAGTGGGGCCAGTTCCTGGACCACGACATGGACCAGACAGTGGCGGCCATCAGCATGTCCCGTTTCTCAGATGGGGCCCCTTGCAGCGAGGTGTGCAGCAACGACCCTCCCTGCTTCTCCATCACCGTCCCTGCCAACGACCCCCGCGTGCGGAACGGGCGCTGCATGTTCTTCGTGCGCTCCAGCCCCGTGTGTGGCAGCGGGATGACCTCCCTGCTGATGAACTCTGTCTATGCCAGGGAGCAGATCAACCACCTCACATCCTACATCGACGCCTCCAACGTTTACGGCAGCACGGAGCAGGAGTCGCGGGAGCTGCGGGATCTGAGCGGCCAGAAAGGACTGCTGAAGCGAGGGCAGGTTGTACCCAGCTCGGGGAAGCACCTCCTTCCCTTTGCCGTGGGGCCACCCACAGAGTGCATGAGGGATGAGAATGAGAGCCCTGTGCCCTGCTTCCTGGCAGGAGACCACCGTGCCAACGAGCAGCTGGGGCTCACGGCCATGCACACGCTGTGGTTCAGGGAGCACAACCGCGTCGCCACGGAGCTGGCTGCCCTAAACCCGCACTGGGATGGGGACCTCCTGTACCACGAGGCACGCAAGATTGTGGGTGCCCAGATGCAGCACATCACCTACACCCAGTGGCTGCCCAAGGTCCTTGGGGAGGCCGGGATGAAGATGCTGGGTGAGTACAGAGGCTACAACCCCAACGTCAACGCGGGGATCCTCAACGCCTTCGCCACGGCCGCTTTCCGCTTCGGGCACACCTTGATCAACCCCATCCTGTACCGGCTGAATGAGACCTTCCAGCCCATCCGACAAGGCCACATCCCCCTGCACAAGGCCTTCTTCTCCCCTTTCAGGATCATGCAGGAAGGGGGGATTGACCCCCTCCTCCGTGGGCTGTTTGGCGTTCCTGGGAAAATGCGAGTGCCCTCTGAACTCCTCAACATGGAGCTGACGGAGAAACTCTTCTCCATGGCACACTCTGTGTCACTGGACTTGGCCGCTATCAACATCCAGAGAGGCAGAGACCACGGCATCCCACCCTACAATGACTTCAGGGTCTTCTGCAACCTCTCCTCTGCACAGGAGTTTGAGGACCTCCGAAATGAGATAAAGAACTTGGAGATCAGAGAAAAGCTCAGGAGGTACTGTAGCCTGGATGTGGAAGGATCGAAATTACTGGAGACCAGTCAGTGAAAAGTTCCTTCTTCTTCCAGTACACCCATGGAATAACCTTCCCAGATATTGCCCCCCACAGATGTTAAGATAGGGTAATAACTGTGGTTTAACAATGGGGTAAGACAAATGAAGTTTCTCTGAGTGATCAGTCTGGTTCCGGATGGAATGCTGTCAGGCACTGCTGTGGTGTAGTTTGGGAGCAGATTGAGCCTTGGAGCTATTTTCCAGTCAGACTAAACTGCGTCCTATCTGCCCTGCCCTATCCTCTTCCAAGGCAGCTCTTTATCCTATTGTCTTTTAGATAAAACCATTAAAAATATTGTCCAGATTAGTTCCTGACATGCAACTCTGCAAAACAGAGCAGCAAATTGATTTCTACAAATTGATTCATACAAATTTCTATGTTGGTATCGGATTTATATTATCACCACTCTTTGAAAGCCCCTTAACTTTTCTTTTTTTAAAATATCTGTTATCCTGCAGTTTATATGGAACTACCAAAAATATTGACCTGTTTCCAGCTCTTATGGTGGAGGATCTTGTCCCTGGGACCAGAGTGGGACCTACACTGATGTGTCTGTTAACAACTCAGTTCAGGAGGCTGAGAGATGGAGACAGGTATTGCCATTGGAATCATCCCAAATCCCTTGGTATTCTCTTTGGGAGGCTTTTTGCCTTACAAGAAGCAGAATCTGTAATTTTTTATTATTTTTTGTCTTATGATACGAGGAACAGTATTCTCTGTCCAGTGTATTTGCAAAAATACTTGTCGCAGTTACTGTCAAGGTGTCCTTTCTTGATTTAATCATTCTCATTTCACTGCAGAACACTGGGAATCATTGAGGATGTTACCAATATCTCATGGATATCCTAGGAAATGTCCACAGGAGCTTCTTTCTAATCTCTGTTTGCTGCTTGTGTGAATGGGACACCTTTGCCTGGTGATGCACTTAGGGCAGGAGCACGGGGGTTTGTGGGTTCAGAAAAAGCTGTCTGTGTTTGCAACCTCCTGGCACCAGAGCAGATACTCATTTTGAGGGGTGTGGGTGCTGCCACACAGATGTCAGGGAGCTCTTCTTCCTCTTCCAGCCTCACTCACTCACTCACTCACTCACTCATTCACTCACTCTCTCACTCTCTCACTCCTCCCACTCCTGAGTCATGCTGTGATTACACCCCACTGCAGATTTTGGTATGAGAACCCCGGAGTGTTCACACCAGCACAGCTGACTCAGATCAGACAGGCGTCCCTGGCTCGTGTCATCTGTGACAACAGTGACCACATCCAGCAGCTGCAGAGAGACGTGTTCCAGGTGGCATCATACCTGCAGGGCATGGTCAGCTGTGAGGAGATCCCTGCCCTGGACCTGCGCCTGTGGCAGGACTGCTGTGAGGGTAAGGAGAGGGCTGCTCTGGCACTGATCGCTGTGGGAATCACTCTGGGTGGCATTTGTCACCCGCCACAGCAGCTTTTATGAAATTGTAGCTGTATTTCTCGCTGCACCATGAGACCCTTGTGTCAGCAAGTGGGTGCAAAGAGAACTGAATATAGAATAGGAACGAAACAGAACGGCATAGAATAGAATAGAATAGAATAGAATAGAATAGAATAGAATAGAATAGAATAGAATAGAATAGTTTCAGTTGTAAAGGACCTGCAGCAATCATCCTGTCCAACCTCCTGGCGAATTCAGGGCTGATCAAAAGTTAAAGCAAATTATTAATTATTTCTTAATACATATGATATCCAAATGCTTCTTGAACCCCTAGAGGTTTGGGAGATTGGCCGCTTCTCTAGGAAGCCTGTTAGCTTCATTCAATCTATCTGAAAGTCCACCTCACTGAGGGCTTTGGTCTCTTGCTGATGGAGAGACTGAAGCAGGACAGGATCCCCACCATGTGCCACTTCACAGATTCATTTGGGAGCCTAAATCTCTGCCAATAAACGTCAGATCCTGCCATGATCCCTTTGGGCTGCATTCTGGTTCAGATGTCCATTTGAGACTTAGTAATCCATGAGTGATGCACATCCTTTTCCACACCTTTTTTGCCTCCTTCTCTCTGGCCCTAGAGACGTGTCCAGGGTGGATGGTGCAGGAGGGCAGTGCTGCCTTGTGCTGCTGCAATTCACACAGTCCTGCTTTAAACAGCAGTGCTCACTGCAGACTTTCCCTTCCTTCCCAAGACTGCCGGACACGAGGGCAATTCAGGGCTCTCTCGCAGCGGTTCCGAAGCAAGAGGTCTCCTGGCTTCAGCTACCCAGAGGAAAACCCTGCCAAGCACAAGCCTGCTTTGCCCAGGTGTAGTATCACCCCTTCTACCTCCATTTTATCAAACAGAAGTTTTAATAACGCAGTCCACTCAGGCCTCTGAATCTGGCACTTTGCAGAGGTCTGGGGTCAGGGGTGGGTCAGTAGAGAGATGCTGAGCTGAGCGACTCCTCCACACTTCAGTGCAGAGCCCAACTCTGATGTTAAATACCTGTGCTAAGGGGCTCTTTGGCTGGCATCTCTTGGCAGGTGGATGTGGCAGTTGGGACTTGCCTTTGATGCTCACTTGCGGGCTGATGTTGGAGAAGGCCAAATGTTTCCCTCACCTAGGAAGCTGCTGTTTGCATAACGCTTTCACTTTTTATCCCTGACCCCAGAGACGAGGCACCTTCTCCAAGCTCTTCCTCCAGAGAGAATCTTGAGTCCCTTGTGGCTGAACTGGAGAAGACAGTCACTTCCCTACAGAAACAGGTAAAACTTGGTGCCCCAGTGTTTGTCTTTCGTGGAGTCATGAACTTCACCAAAGAAAACTTGAGCCAGCATTTTCCACTTGCATTTGGGACAGGTTAAAGATTACCTGTGCAGTGGTGCAGACTCCTCTCAGAGCTGCTGCTTTCTCACCCCCAGGTGAATGCACTGGAGAGCCAGCTGAGGTGGCACCACAGGAACACCAGCACACGTGGACAGGGCAAGAAGATTGGGGACAAATGGAGAAAAAGATGACCATGTTACCTCCTTGTATAAGGTCAGTGTGTTTATTCTGGGCTGGTGTCCCATAGGGTCAGTGTGGGGGCACACCTCAGCAGTGTTCCCACGCAGGAACGGATGGAGCAATGGGGTGATGAATGGGACATGAGGTAAGAGACTGAAACGCTGCAGGTGAGACACTCGTTTCTGCTGGCAGTGATTAGTGACTCACTGGAACGGGCTGTCTGGGGACGTGGTGGCCTATCCATTCCTGGAGGACCTTTAGGAACTGGTTTGGCAAAGATGGGGAAAGACATAAGTATAGGATGGGCCAGGTAGATTGGGTGAGGTCTCTTGGACCTATTCTCCTGGGACTCTGGGTAGGTTTATTCTAACAACGTTTAATGTCATAACCCCAAATCCAACAGCCTCGGAAGGACCTTTGAGGGGAGAGCTATCACAAAGCTGGGTGATGGAGTGGATGGACTGGTTCCTCCCCAGGGGAACAAGGACATCTGGGCAGATGGAGCAATCCATCATTTGCTTACAAACTGGCAGAGGTTTCCCCCTGCCCATCTGAGTCACTGTGCTCCTCACTCCTGAAGGCACCAGTCCTCTGTTTGTTGAGCCCAAGCCAGGGCAGCACAGCTGTGAGGTGTCTGTGTAAATTCCCTGTCAGCCCCTGCCAGCCTGGGGACTCCCACTGCTTCTCAGCAGTGACACAGTCCTGGCCAGAACTCCAGTCCCAGTGTTCATGGGCACGGGGAACACAGCCTGAGCTCCCTTCTCCAGCTTCCCATGGAGATCCCTGCAGCCCTGACAGAGAGGCTGAACAGCTCCCTGGCACCTGCCAGTCTGGAGAAGGTGGTGAAGGGGTTTTATGTGTTACAAATCATTACTTCAGGGACAGCAGCAGAGGAGTTTTGAGAAGTGCAGCTCTGCCAGGCAGTCAGTGCTAGGAGGAGCATTCATTCTCTGGAAGTTAGATTAAAGTATGGGGCAAGCAAAGGCTGGTCTGTGCTGATAAAGGCAGCAAAAAGCAGAAAGGGAAAGCCTGGAGGCTGGCCAGGCTGTTTATCAGCATGATTTGGTGTTTTGGTCTTCACAGATTTTCCACTCAAAGAGTGACTCTGCTTCAGAAATGTGACAGAGTGCAATGTGATTTATGAATTGGCTTTTCCTTGCCATTGTTTCAGATCCTTGATGAGGCCTGGGTTTACAGGGTCCCTGAAAAGTATTGCTGTGGGTTTAAATGTTTTCCTGCCCCAGACCTGCCAGGCACTGTACAAACAGCTCACTCTGCCTCCAGCTGCTCCTACAGAGCTTTTCTGTTTTCTTGTGCCATTTCAGGTGCCCTGTGACCTGCACTCCTGCTCTCCACCATTCAGTCCAACCCAGCCCTACAGGGCTCAGAGAGCCACCATGAGACCCCTGATGCTGTGCCTGCTCTCACACCTCCTGCATCACTCCTTGTACCAGGACCACTGTACTTTTGCCCGTATTGAACCCTCTGCACTGACTGTCTAGGGCCCCTCAGCCCCTGGACCCTTCCTGCCCTTGTCAGCCTCCTAGGGATGGGCTCTGCCCTCGATGGTGACAGCCCAGGGTCTGCCAAGGTGCCTCTTTCTTCCACAGCCCCCAGGAAACAGAGACCAATTGAAGCTGCTTTAATGCCACTGTTCTGCTCTGCTCATCTTCCCATGCCCTGCTGTCATCACCCACCAACCCTTGCCTGAACTGCTCCGTGGACACCCACCCAGAACAATTCATTAAGAGACTAAACCTTTCTCAAATGCACTGTGGTGCCAGGAAACATCTGGAGAAATCACTTAAAAAAAAAAAAAAAAAAAAAAAAAAAAAAAAAAAAAAAAAAAAAAAAGAAAAAAAAAAGAGGGTAAAGAAACATGAAGGCCAGAAGAAACCCCGGCCATCTTCTGATGCCATCAAAAAGACTAAGAGGAACCTCAGGGTTGGGTGTTTCAGGATGAGGTGCCAGGCATGGCATGGCCACCCTCAATCCCCAGCTGTGCTTTGCCAGTCATTGGTGACAAGTGGCACATCCCATGACCCTAGAGTCACCTACCATTCCTCAAAACCATTTTCCTCAGCATGACCTGCATTCTCCAACTTTCTTCCCTTTTAGGGGCTTAATTGGAATTATGCTCCTCTTCCTTTATTTTTTCCCCTCCAAAAAGGCTCTTTGCTGGAAGATGTATTCCAAGTGTAAATGTAACAGGACCTGGAACAGAACATCAGCTAATTAAGTGTAATGGGTGCTCTCATTAGTGGAAGGGAGCTGCTGGTTTCTGTCAATTAGGCTGGGAGGCCACGCTGTGGTGTTTGGCAGGAGGGTGGATGCAAAGTGCTGTTTGTGTTTGTGGCTCCCTGGTGCTCTGCAGCCAAAGCAGGGCTGTGCAGGCAGCTCTGCTGCTCAGCCCTGCTGGGCAGGTGCTCTCTGGAGGTGCTCTTTAGTGGTGCTAGAACTGGAGTCCCCGTCACCCACCACAACCCCAAATCTCTGGACAGATTGGTTTTTAATACATCCTTGTGAGCTGGTCACAGGGACTGAAGAGAAAATACTTGATCCATCAGATATCTGTGCCTTCCTTATCTTTATCACTCTTCTTGCATCCTCCCACTTTCTTTCCCACAGCACAAGGACAAGAAAATTCCATGAACGTGCTTTTTCTTCTTTATTTTTTTTAGGTGTTTTATAGTACCAAAAGGGATTCAAAGCAGCAGGGATGCTCCTGGAACTGAATAGGAAAATAATAATAATAAAAAGATACTAGAAAAAGGTGGTGATTTATCATCTCTTTCCTGGCACGGGGCTGAGCTGTACATGTGTGTCCTGTGCAGACAGAGGTTTGCAAGAATGAGTCTGTGCTCTGCATGTCTGGTAGGCTCAGCTCAGAGGCAGTATTTAGTCCTCAGGGATGTTTGTCATTTGCAAGTACTCTTTCATTTAGGTGCAAATCAAGACCCAAAGCCTTGCGTGTTAGAAATCAGCTGCACTCATCTATCGCTGGAGAATCTAATCCAGCAAAGGTCAGTAAAGGTAAATGAGTTCACAGTCTCCTTCTGCAGACCAGAAGTTCAGTGAGACCTCATTCAAAACAGTGAGGCACAAACATTCTGTGCTGGATCTGGATCTTTTTCCAGGGCACAAGCAGGCAGCCCCTTTTGCACCCGATGGGGTGTGACATGAGGAGCACGCTTGTCACAAGGGCTGCAGAAGGACAGCAGAGGGAGTGTCCCTTCCCTTGGGTTTGCAAAAACTTCTGTGCTCCATCCTCAGTTCCACCCCCCCAAGTGAGAAAAACGCACAAAGACATTACACAGTGGGAAAGATGCACAGAGATTTTACACAGTGGGAAAAATGCACAGAGCCTTTGCACATCCCTGTGTGGCACTGGGGGCGAGGCTGTGACCTGGATAGGAGGCAGATCTTGGGGGATTTATCTATATATGCAGGTGCTGCTTGGGTAAGGAGAGAGCAGAATATTTTATGAAGGACTGCCTTTCTCCCCAGCTCTCATCAGCTCAGGAATGCACAGGCCACGCTGAGGAGTGCTCTGTGCTCCTGCCCTCTGCCCTGGGCACCTCTGCCTGGGAGAGGGTGAGGAAATTGCTGAGTCCAAATCCCAGACAAGGAAATCCTTTTGCAATTTTTTTTGGCCATCATTGGACACCCAGGACACAGGACACAGCACGTCTAGAGCTGTTGACCCAAGGGTGGGTCCACCTTGTTCCTCATACCCCACTTGGCTGCAGTTGGCAGCCCAGACTCCTACATTAGTTTTTCATATTTCTTTTTAGGCAGCCTCTTTCAAATCTGAACTGCACTTCCAAAATGAGCTACGCAAACCAACTGCAAGCAGAGGAGGATCAAAACAATGGGATTAAGGCCAGGAGTGGAGTTGCCAGGCACAAAACTCCAACTAATTAGATGGAACAGTTAAATGACAAAGTCTAGGTAGGGACTGCAGAGTTGGAGTTGGGATTGCTCACCAGAGCAGTGGTCTTAAGGTGGCTTAAAGTGCACATGGAAGATGTGAGGGGGTAATCTCTGTCTGATGGCTGTGGGTGGTGGGATCTGGGAGGGGGCTTGGAGCATGTCAGTGTCTGAGTGTGACCAGGGCTGGGGAAGTGTGGCTGGGCTGGCACAGTGAGAGCTGGGGGTTGCATTCCAGGGCTGGCCTGTGGATGCCATGCAAGCACCTGAGGCTGCTTCAGGCTCTGCATCAGGCAAAGATCCCTTGATTCTGAGGGGGACCCATCCCTGCTGGAAGCTGAGTCATCCACCAGATCCTGGTAGATCTGGGATATGAATTTCCTAGCAATCCTCTGCAACAGGGAATTACTGTGAGGAGGCAAATATTTCCGTGGGGTAACTCTGGGAGGTCATTGTAGACTGAAGGAAGAAAAGATCTTGTGTTATGAACCCCACAAAATTCACCCAGAAAATATCCAAACACTTCCACTCTCGTCTAAGGTTATTTCCTTAGTTCTGTTTCAATTCTCCCACATTTGTGGATGCAATTATTGTCCTATGGAAAAAAAAATACCCTCCCACACAAGTGAGATGAAGACTATCAACTGGAGTCAGCCACTTGTGACAAGAGCTGCTTGAAGAACAGAGAGCTGTGTTTGTGATGCTCTGGTAAGAAGCAAAGGGCACACTTTAAAATAATGATTAAATAAAACAACAGCCGTTCTCCTTCTTCTTCGAGAGCAGCAAGCCTGGCTCCAGATGTGCCTGTCTCCCAGATGTGCCCGTGGGTCTGAGCGTGGGGCTCCTGCCTGCAGACTCGTCTCGCCTGCAGACTCGTCTTACCAGACGAACCAGTTTCACTTTCAGGAATAGGAAGTTCTCCGGGAAGGGCCGGCGAGCGCTCAGACGCGTGCGGGTAACGCGGGCCGGCAGGATGAGCTCCCCGGCCGGCGACAGCAGCCCCGCATCCCCGCTTCCCCCGGCCTCCCGGAGCGCGGTGGCGTAGCCCACCGCACCCACCGCATCCCCGGGCATGGAGCAGTTCGTCAGGAAGCGCTTGACCTTCCTGACATCCTTCTGGAACAAGCTCCGTCCCCGCTCCGTGACGGAGAGCTGCTCGCTGGGGTATCTTGGCTCTGATTCCGTTTCACTGAACTCGGAGGCGACTTCCATTTCCTTCATCCCCAAGTCTTCTCTCTGTATCGCTTTGTACGCTTTCACAGCCCGCAGTGCCGAGGAGCTCAGCATAAGCGCAGGGGACAAGCTGCGCGTCCTCAGAGAGGAGGGCGAGTATGTCCTTGCCCGGCGGCTGCTGGGGGAGCCGGCCATGGGCTACGTCCCTGCTGCCTACGTGGCCAACCTCAGCCAGAGCACCTCCGCTCACCGCCCGTAAGTATCCGCTGCTCTGGATCCGCAGGGGATGGAGGCTGAGCCAGGGTAGCACAGGGAGCGGCAGCGCTGCTCTCCACAGCGGCGGGGAGCGCGACAACATCGTCCCCTGCTTTGGCCATCGGCGGAGCTAGGACCGAGCGGGGACCTGCGTCCCCTGGGCATCCGCCTCCCCTGGGCATCCCTGCCCTGGGCATCCCTGCCCTGCAGCCCCTGCAGCCCCTGCAGCTCCTGCAGCTCCTACAGCTCGTGGCAGCGGGGTGGAGGTGTTGGGCAGAGGATTTGAGGGATGCCCCAGCGGGGGGAGATGCTGGTGCCCCTTCCCGAGTGTGTCACCCTCGCACGGGATGGGATGCGATGGCTCTGGGCTGCGGTGCGGTGTGATGGTGGGCAGGGTAAAGGCTCCCGCTCGTTCCGGCTGCTCTCCCTCTTGTTAAAGGGGAGCCAGCAGGAAGGGAGGGAGGTGGGGAACTTGTACCGGAGCCCTGCCAGCTCCAAAGGGACTGGGAACACGGGAAGAAGCATTTTGGGTTGGCACCTGCCAGGAAGCCCAGAGCTCTGTTGAGCCAGCTGTTGCTGCTGCTGCTGCCATCCTGCTTATCCAGGGCTGGGGGATTCCCCCCGGTGAGTGCCCCTCCCAGCCGACAGGGAGCTCGGGGCATGTCTCATGCCCCCGGCAGCTGGGGAAAGCCCAGGCTCCCCGTTGCATAAGGCCGGCCGGGAAGCTCATCCTGCCCGGTCCCGACGCGTCGGGCAAAGCGCCCCGAGACACAGCTGTTCCCTCTGTACCCGGCCCTGAGTCACCCCGAGTGCGGGCAGAGAGGGGCCGGGCGGGCGTGGCACCCTGGAGACCCCTCCGCGCTCGCCCGTCACTGAGTGGGGTAAAGGAGAGGAAACTCGGGAAGGGTCCCCGATGTGCAGATGGGATGGCAGGGACCCTCCCTGCGTGTGATTTGAGGAAGGCAAATCCAATCCTATTGGGCTGTGCTGGGACCACATCGATGTGGACCGTGGGGTCGGCTGCCTGCCTTATTCCCATGGCATGGGACAGTGGGACAGGCTACAGCAGAGCCTGTATATACATGTGTATACATGTGTGTGTACCTCTGTGTGTACCTGTGTGTGTGTACCTGTGTGTGTGTACCTGTGTGTGTAAATGTGTGTGTGTACATGTGTCTGTACATGTGTGTGTGTACCTGTGTGTGTACATGTGTACCTGTGAGTGTGTACGTGTGTGTACATGTGTGTGTGTACCTGTGTACATGTGTGTGTACGTGTACATATGTATGTACCTGTGTGAGTCTGTACATGTACATGTGTCTGTACATATGTCTATACATGTGTACCTGTGTGTGTACCTGTGTGTGTACCTGCGTGTGTACCTGTGTGAGCACCAGCCGTGAGCAGCCGTGTCCAGCCACATCCAGGGGACAGGCACAAGGGCGATGCCACGGCGTGGGAGGGCAGACGGCAGGAACGTGCCCGGCTTCCCAGAGGGAGCAAGCCGTGAGCTGTGCACAGACTCGGCGGAGCCGCGGGTCGGAGCTGGGTGCTAATTTGTTCACCCCATCACGTATAATTTCCTGCGCGGCTTCTCAGACGCTGGCGATCCCAGCTAATGACGAAACTTTTGGCTTCTCACGTCCTGGCTGCCTTAGGCTGGATGGAGCCGCGTCTTCCTGTGCATCCCGCTGTGTCGCGACCCAGCCAGCCAACCTGCCCTTCCTGACGGGAATTCAGTGATGAATCTCAGAAGTGTGACACGGAAAAGGGGGTTGACTGGGTCTTCCCCCGGCTTTGGTGCTGTGAAGTCCCCAACCAGCACTGCCATGGCTGGAGCAGCAAAAAGCAATTTCCAGAGATGTTTTCATTGATGCCATTTGCTCACAGGCTCAGAGCTGGTTCTGCCCATGAGCTGCAGGTCAAGCAGTGCGAAGGGATCCTGTGCCTTCAGATGTTGCTCTCATGGGCAGGACACAGGGACAACCTCACCAGAGCACCTTCCACACAGCACCAGGTGGCTGGTGCTTTATTTACCACAAGCTGTCAGCCCAAGAGGATAAACCTCACAGGTTTGGGACGGAGCCGAGACCTGGACAGCTCGATACAGCAGTGTCCAGACACAGGTGGAGGAAATGCCCCGTCCCTGGCAGTGTTCAATACCAGACTTTGAGCAGCCTGGGCTGGTGGAAGGTGTCCCTGCCCCTGCAGGAGGGGTTGAATGAGTTTTAGGGTCCCTCCCAACCCAAACCATTCTGGGATTCTCTGATTCTGCAAAATGGTCTGCAGGCAGTGAGCTGCAATAAACTGCAGCCCACCCAATGGAACAGCCCTAGTGCAGGCAGCCGTATCTACAGGTTTTGAGATGTTTCGACACCATGCCATTCGGTGGCATTAGGAATGAGCAGAGTGGGATCCCAGCAGCTGCTCCCCCTCTCTGGCTCAGGAGGGGCAGGATCCCCTGAAATGGATGCAGACCATCTGTGTAGCCTCCCCCTGGCCTGCTCTGACCCCTCTGCTCTGCTCCCCAGCTGGTACTTCAGCAAGATCAGCCGAAACGAGGCGGAGCAACTCCTCCTCTCGCCTCCCAACCAGCACGGCTCCTTCCTCGTCCGGGACAGCGAAAGCAGCAAGGGCGAATACTCTCTCTCAGGTGACCTTGTGGCAATTATCCAGACAAATTGGCACAGGGGAAGGATGCACGCTGCTCTTTAGGGGCAGTTCCTGGCTTGCTTAGCATGGGGTGAAAAATGGGAATAAGTTTAAAGCACTTTTCAGCTCCTTGTTGAAGGGAATGGGCTGCTTTCTGAGGGCAAGGGGAAAGTTTACAGAGCAGGGATGGATTGTTGAATCACTGTGGCAAAGGAAAGTGCGTGGCTCCTGTCTGGGGTATGAAAGCCATAAACATTTCACTGCAGCTTAATGATGGTTTCGTGGCACTAACTCCCAGGATTTCATTCCAGCAGCTTTTGTCATCTGAGGGTTGTGTAAAAACATGCTGCCACTCCAGATTACCAGGGCCTGGGCTGCTCCCACATACTGAAATCTGAATTCAGGGGGTGTTAGACCCAGCAGTGCCAGTACGATCTGGTTTTATCCTCATAAAAGTAATCCCAGGAAAATTAATGGCAAACTCTGCACCCCACCATCAGTCCCTGGGCTGTGGGAGTCACAGCTGCCCCTGGTTTATCCTCTTTGAGCAGCTCCACTGTTCTCTGAGCAGTCCATGGTGCAATTATGCCTCACAATAAAACTTATTAATTATCCCTGATAATAAAGCATCACCTCTGTGGTCCAAAGGAGCCTGGCTCACAATGGCCAGGAGGTGGGAGCAGAAGGGAGGTGAGCAGTGGGATGAAGCAGTCCAGGGGAGAGTTGTGTTGCTTTAGCTCTATTGAAAGACTCGGAATCTTTAAAGGAGAGAGGGTGGAGTCAGCAGGGAGCTGGGGAGGGACTGATCTTTGCACGAGTTGAGTTTTCCCCCACCTGGGCTTCCCCGCAGTGCGCAACCACTCCAAGGTCAGCCACTTCCGAATCTGCAAGAGCCCCCGGGGCAGCCTCTACATCCAGAGGGGACACCCCTTCCCTAACATGGAGGAGCTCCTGGCCTTCTACACGGAGCACTGGAAGGTCATCCAGAGCCCCCTGCTGCAGCCCTGCAGCCCTGCGGTGCGTACGATGGGCACAGCTCAGCCTCCTCCTGCCACCACCGGGATGGGAAAAAGGAAAGGGAAACGAGGGAAACCAGGAATAATCAGTCTGTCCGTTTGGGTTTTGAGCTTTATTAAACTAAATTTAAACCCCACCATTAGTATAGCTGACAGCATCGCCTTTGATCAGCCACGTTAAGGCTGGGCATGGTATTTATATCTGTTTTTGACCAGCCGAAATGCACAAAATTTTCTGAAATGTGTTATGCATCTCAAAGACTGGGAACCAAGTTGTTACAATCCCCTTCAATATGGATTCTGAAAATACCTGCGCTTGCAACTTTTTCCTGAGAATATAAGACAAAACACATGGCTTGTATAAAGTTTTCATACCAATTAGTGCAGCGCTCATAAGTCTAATTACAGTATTAATCCCAAATTGCCAACTCATTTCCTGATTAGAGCTCCATCCACTGATTATGACTTGGAAATAGCAATTAACTATGTGAATAATCCAAGAGTGAAATTGAAAGGTGTGGGATAAAAGAAATGCTTAATGAGCTGAAGTCTAAATCAGCCATAATACGCAGTAATATTAATTCGCTCATTCTCATTTATTGGTGGAGGTCTGATGAGGAGTGAATTATGACTTGAACTGCTGGTATTTCATGTCCAAACTCTCCCCCTTGCACACCTGGGGTCCCAGCAGGGCTCGTGCAGAGGATGCCCCATGTGTTTTGTGCCCACAGTGAACATTGAGGAAGGGCAATGGTCAGGCTCAGCCCCTGGCTGGTGGAGAACCATGTCCTGCTCCTCTGTGGGCACCAGGGGTTGGTTCAGGCTCCCCCAGCAGGTCCTGGCTGCCTGGCTGGTCTGAGTGTGCCATTCCCTGTCCCTCTGGCAGACTCCCCCCGAGAGGGACAGCTGGGAGCGCCCGCGCTGGGAGTTCACCCTGCGAAGGAAGCTGGGAGAGGGCTACTTTGGAGAGGTGTGGGAAGGGCTGTGGAGGAACACGGTGCCCGTGGCCATCAAGATCATTAAAGGTATGTGGAGAATCAGATGTTAACAGCAGCCAGCTGAGTCTCTTGTTTGCTGTCATTATCATTGACCCCCCCCTTATTTCCTCATCCTCTTGGCCACTGTGACTGTTTTATCAGGCAAACTGCAGTAGGACCTGGTGAGGAGCCACTGGAATATTTCTGTGCACAAACCTAAGCTTGGGCTGCATCCCTATAAAATGGCTCCAGCCAGGGGGTTTGTGACAAGTGACATCACATCAAACCAAATGGGTTTGTGATACATCAGGTCCTGATGGGACTATGATCCTGAAAACGGGATCCAAAGCCCCATGGAAAGCATCTCTTTGGCTCTGAGACCCAGGTTATGCAGACCTGAGCTTTGAGAGCAGGGATGGGCTGTGAGGAGGTAAAAAAGGTCTTCATCCCGGTTGGATGCACTGAGGTCCCAACATCTACATGAGAAAGCGGCTCATGAGGGCTGCAATGGCTTTCTCTCACAGCTGACATGAAAGCAGAAGACTTCACCAAGGAGATTCAGAACCTGAAGCGCCTGAGGCATGAGAAGCTGATCCAGCTGCACGCCGTGTGCTCCCTGGAGGAGCCCGTGTACATCATCACCGAGCTCATGCGCAAAGGCAACCTCCACAGCTACCTCAACAGTGAGTGCTGCGCTGGCCCCATGGGATGGGGGAGCCTGGGTCACTGCTTCCTGTGCCTCAGAGCGGCCCCCTGGATCTGAATGGGGACCCTAAGAGAGTGCCAGCCTGGTTCCTGTCCTGTTTGATCTGTGGTAATGCAGAGCTGTCCATGGGCAGCTGGTGGAGATGGTCTTGGGATCACAAAGTCAGACATGATCTTTTGGGTGTCCCTGTGGGCTGGGTCTGTATTAACCCCTGGGAGCCCAAGCCTGTTGGTAGAGACCTTCATTCCTCCTCCATCTAGCCATGGTCTGCCAGCTCCCACCAGTGCACAGAATCTCACTGATGTGTTTGGGCAACTCCACCTTCTTTGGGAATGAAACCTCATGGGTTTGCTTGTGTGCAGAGCTCATAATGTGCCATAGACCACTCATCACCCAGTTTAATTTTCTTGGTCTTTCTTTTCTGACCCAGAACAAATCAGTCTTGAAAGGAAACAAAACAAACCACTCCCACCAAGACCTGTTTTTCTACAGGCTACTTCCCTCCCACCCACACTGACCTTGTTTCTGACTCCAGCAGCATTTGGTGCCTGAGGAGCTTGAGCTCACAGGTGCAACAGGCTGAGAGGTCTGCAGGGAGATTTGCATGGCAGAAGGTCACCTTTGGCTCTGAACAAGCCATGGATATCTGTGACCTTGGTGCTCTCCAGAGCCCACCCCTGTCTCATGCCTGAGGAGCACATGGCTGTGCTGAACTTTCCACACAGCACAATCAGGACAGTTAGGCAGGAGCACAAATTTGAGTTTTCACATGTTCCCTGTGCCCCACAGTGACAGCACAGGGTCTCCTTCCAAACCAGAACACCGAAAATAGATGTTGGTAGATAGCCTCCAATGCTTGGATTGTCTGCATTAACAGGTCCTGAAGGGAAGTCCTTGGGCACCTCCCACCTCCTCAACATCGCCTGCCAAGTGGCAGATGGGATGAGGTACCTGGAGGAGAAGCACATTGTCCACCGGGATCTGGCAGCCAGAAACATCCTGGTTGGAGACGAACTCACCTGCAAAATTGCTGATTTTGGGCTTGCCCGGCTCCTCAAGGTCAGTTCAGGGGATGCTGTTGTCCCTCCCTCCCACCACTCGAGTTCATAAAGCTGTCCCATGCTGGAGCCATTCCCTGCTGTCCACTTTCCCCAAAAGCCGTGTCTGTGTTGATCACCCCCTCCCTCATGTCCTGTCTCCCATTGCTTTCCAGGATGACATTTATTCCACCAGCAGCAGCACTAAAATCCCGGTGAAGTGGACAGCCCCGGAGGCAGCCAACTACCGCACCTACTCCCTCAAGTCCGACGTCTGGTCCTATGGGATTCTGCTCTACGAAGTCTTCACCTATGGACAGATCCCATATGAAGGTAGGGCTGCTGCCCCACTCCTGTGCCCTCCATCCACCTGCTGGGCAGCTTGGTCCCCAAAAGCCAGAGGATCACGGATTGTTGTATTGTCCCTTCCCTAAGGGATATGGAAGCAGCTCCTGGAGCATGAGCGGGTTATTGTTCACTTAGGGGATGGCTTAGAGGGATATTCAGTGGTTGCAGAGTGGGTGCAGGAGCTGGGGGTGGGAAGTTGGTCTGGATCTCCCAGATCCTCTTTCCTACCACTGCTCTGGTAGAGACAAACCATTTCACAGCACCACCAGTGACATCTCGGCCACTGCAGGTGCACCTTCAGGGCATCCTCTGGGGACATCAGACTCAGGGGCATCTTCTCCTTCCTCGCAGGAATGACGAACCAAGAAACCGTACGGCAAATCACCAGGGGCTACCGCCTGCCCCGGCCCAGCCCCTGTCCCCCCGAGATCTACAGCATCATGCTGGAGTGCTGGAGTGGCAACACGGAGGAGCGCCCCACCTTCCTGGCCCTGCGGGAGAAGCTGGGCTTCATCTACAGGCGGCTGCTCAGCTCCCTCTCTTGAGGGACCCCTTCCCACCATCCTTCCCACACAAGCCCCTCCAGGCCAGCTCTTGCCAAGAAGTTCCTTCCTTCTGGTTTGCCCTCTGATAGGGCTTCAAGGAAAGCACATCCCCTCCAGAAAACAGCCTGTGGCCCCTCACAGTCAGGGTGCAGGGAGGTGGCCAAGGGAGTAAGCAACAAGTTGTGGAGATCTTGTTGACAGTGCTTGGCTCTGTGACACTTTGGAGAAGCCCCACGGAGGCATCACTCAAAGTTTACATCTTCATTCACTCAGTAGGGTGGGAGGTCCCTGCTGCTCCCCACACAAATTGAAGGTTTGCAGTTCATGTTCAGTTGTGGCTCTGCTTGATTTATCTTGTAGTGTGTGTTTGGTGTATTTATCAATAAATGCGTGTGCATCCACCCACAGGAGTCCTTGCAGGGTGTTGCTGGATGCTCCACTCCCTCTCAGGAATCATGGAATGGCTTGGGTTGGAAGGGACCTAAAGCTCATCTTGTTCCAACCCCACTGGCATGGACAGGGACACCTTCCACTAGAGCAGCTTGCTCCAAGCCCTGTCCAACCTGGACGTGAACATTTCCAGGGATGGGTTCAAGGAACCCACTGAGGATAGGTTCAAGGAAGCACTGATTTACAACCAGTCCCACTCTTGCAAGCACAGATAAAACCATTTTTGTGGCTCTTTGGACTCTCTTCACCCAAGTACCCCTGTGTGCCTGGGCTGCTTCACTCTGGATCCTTGTCTCACTCACCATCGTGTGGTTATTCCAAGAAAAATGAACGTCTGTGTTCTAACACTGAATGCCCCCCAGGTGCAGGCAGCAAAGGTAAAACCCTGCATCACCCTGCTGTGCTCTTTACCCCACCCATGGGACAAGCCAAGGGATACTCCCACCACCCCCAGCTCCTCCCTAATCCCAGGATATGGCATTGCAGGGGGACCTTGAGCCTCTGGTCCCTCCCAAGCTGGGGCAGAGTTTGCTCCAGTTAAGTCCCTGTTGCCCCCTGCCCATAAACACTCCCAGAGGCTGCACTGTCCTCGGCAGCAGTGGAATGACTCATGGAAAAGCAGGAATTGGAGCAATGCCAAGGCTCCAGGCTGGTGCAGGCAGTGGGGCTGTTGGAGCCCTAACACAACTGTGGCACTGATGGCAGGAGCAGACAGGCTGTGGGTGAAAGGTGACTGGCACAGGTTTAGAATTCCCCCTGACAAGCCCATTTTGCCCCTTTGCAGGTGACCAGTGGGACTGAGCCAACAGCAACGCTGGAATTTATAAAGTTTATGCAACACTCCCCATGCCTGGGCAGCGTCCATGCTGTGCAGAAAAGCAGAAACAAGTCTGGCTGTTGGCTGGGCAAGTCTCCAAGCACGAGGGGCCTGGAAAGGGGAGGCAGGAATGTGGTTTAAGGGTGGGATGAAGCCTGCTCTGTTCATGTCCACAGAGCTGCAGCCCTGTCCTGGGAAGGCAGCAGCTCCTGGTTACAGTGTTCCCGGATGGAAAAAGCAACAGGCTGGGTTTGGACGTGAAAGAGGAAATCCACTCCTTGCACAAACATTTTGCAGCCTGATCAAACACCTGAGCAGAGAGCACACCTATGTACAGCCCAGTCCTCTCCTGCAGGAAAGTAAAACTGAAGGCACATGCAGCAGGCGAAGGGTCATGGCACACTGAGGAAGGGCAGGGACACAGAGGGGCTGCTGCACCACAGGATCACAGAATGGTTTGGGTTGGAAAGGACTTTCAAGATCCCCTTGTTCCTGCCCGCTTCCACGGGCAGGGACACTTCCCACTAGACCAGGCTGCTCGAATAACAATAATGACAGTAAATTTACAGGTTTGGCTGCCACCAGATGGAGCTCAAAAATAATCAGGAGGAGAAGGGCGTGCGTGGGGCGATGGGGCTGATGTGGGGCACAGCCACCATGGGGAGTACCTGGAGATGCCAGGAGGGCACATGGCCCCAAACCAGCTCACTCAGCAGTCACAGTGACCTCTTGGGGATGTGGAGGGGGAATATGGGTATGTGATGACACGATGCTGCCCACAGCAGTTTTCCTTCCTCCTTCTCATCCTCCTCTGCTGCAGCAAAAGCCAATCCACAGCCTGGGTTTGCCCTCCAGCACGGTCTGCTGGGTTCTGGCATTTCTCAGCCATTACTTGTTTTCTAAAAGTAGATAAACTTGGGGTAGGGGGGAATCCAAATTTTCCTATCTGCTCCCAGGATCTCAGCCTGAACTGGGCACTGCAGCCTTCCCCTAAAACCAGGACCAGGCTTTTCTTTAAATCCACTCCACAAAGGCAGGAATGCTGAGGTCCCAGTCCCTCCAGAACTGCTCCGGAGTGGGCATTGCAAATCCTGTTGTTACAGGTATGTCCTGCTCCATTTGCAGCCTGGCATGTGCTCCTTTGCAGATTCAAAGATCGCAGCGTTGACCCAGTGGCATTTGGAAGCAGCCTCAGGCTAATGCGATGTGTTTCAGCTGCACAGCTCATTGTTATTTTTAAGGTTTGAAGGGTGAGGGGGAAGCAAAGCTGCTGGAGGGAAATAAACCAAACCAAAACAACCCCCAGCAGCACGAGGCAGGGAATGTAAAGAAATATTTCTCACTGGAGGCGGCGGGGGGGCACCAGGGCTGCTGCAAGGGACGAGTGAGCAGAAAACACCAGCGAGTTTCTAGCAAATACGTGAATTAATCAACAGTTAAAACACCATCGAGGGAGCAGAGGGGGCACATTAGTCCCTGTGGAGTTGATGCCATGGGAAGTGGGTGCTTGCCCCTCCAATATCAAGCCCTACAGGGAGAAGGGGATTGATTAGGGAGGTGTGCAGTGTAAGGGGAACTCCTTTCATTATCTTGTTTCTGCTGCACAGTGTTTCCCTTGCTATCCCAGCAGGGCTGCAACATGAAGGCACAGGACAAAGGAAATCAGCTGGAATCATAAAATCACTTAGGTTGGAAAAGCTGTCTAAGATCATTGAGTCCAACCATGCCCCCAGCACTAACCCATGTCCCCAGGTGCCACATCCACAGCTCTGTTGAACCCCTCCAGGGATGGTGCTTCCACTGCCCTGGGCAGCCTGTTCCCACGCTTGGTAACTCTTTCAGTGTGGAAATTTGTCCTGATATCCAACCTAAACCTCTCCTGGCACAATTTGAGGCTGTTCCATACAATTGTGAAATGAGAGTTTTCTCTCATCACTTGTTACTTGAGAAGAGAGACACCCACAGCAGTGGAGATGGAAACAGAACAAAAATAAATTTGCTTGGCTTGTCAGATGCTTTTCCAAAATACATCTGAAGGCTGTGAAAGGGGAAGAAAGGCCCTAAAAGCCTCACAATGCCAAGCAAAAAAAGGCAGTGCCCAGGGCTTTTCTCCCAGAAATGCCATGAAGATGCCCAGGAGCACATCTGTCATTGCCTCCCCTGGTGCCTGGGGACAGATGCTGGGTCTGTCACTCCATGATCACAAGACAAACAAGCAACTACAGTAATATTGACTTTACCTTTGCATGTCCACACTGATTTCCAGGCTTGGAAAAAAAAATTCTCTCAAAAATATGAGGTTTTTGTTGGCAGCCAGCAGCAGATGAGATCCCTGAGGCATCCTGGGGCTGTGCAGCACCCAAAGGGCTTTGCTGGGGCCTGGGAAGACCCTGGAGTGGTGCCACAACCACAAGTCCCAGCCAGCCAGCCCACCTTGCCTTGCCTTACTCAGAAAGGGTTTATTTTATCTCGATTTTCCTGTGTTTTTGAAGTTTAAAAGCTGCCATGTGCTTTCTGGGATGTGCAGCCCCTCAACAGCAGCAGTTTGCTGCCTGACTGGAAATCACATCAGATCAGTTGCTGTCATGGCCATGAGGGTCCCCTTCAGGGTGCTGGCAGCCCCTGGGGTCCAAGCTGTGTGCCCAGACTGCTGGAACACCCCTGGAGCCATTCCCTTTGGATGCAGACACTGACCCAGGGGGAGCAGAGGCCCCTCAGAGGGACAGGGACACAGACTCTGTGCCCCAAAGACAAGGACCAGTGTCTGGGGAAGCAGAGCTCAGAGAAAAGCTTACTCAACACTTTCCACTGTAGAAACAACAGAGCTGGAAGTGACCCTGGATGCCCCTGCAGAGCAGACAGAAAGCAGAACAGCCACTTGGCCCCAGCTGCTCCCTGCCCTTTGCCCTGCCAGCATGGGACAGGAGGCAAAGTCACAGCTCAGGGGTCCCATGGCCTCAGTAAATGGGGGCTGCAGGCCCTGGTGCACACAGGCACAGCCCCACACCTCATGCTGTGGCTGGAAGCAGAGCAGGAACATTTGGCACCTTTAAATCAACCTCTGCAAGGTTGTTTTTTTGTTTTGTTTTGGGTTTTTTTGCCTCCAGCAGGAACAAAGGCACTCCCTTCATGCAGGCACCTGCAGGCTCTTGTTTTCCCACCTATCAGGCTGGCCACAGAAGGATCAGACAGCCAAACTGACTAACTGAAGGCAAAAATCAGGCAAAACAGCACTTGGGGCAGTGCAGCTCATGGCATCCAGGGCTGCAAACCCAGAGCAGCCTCTGAGCTGCCATGCACACCATGAGCTCCAGCCTGATATCCCCACCCACAAAACACATCTTGAGCAAGCCTTATCTCTTTCCTCGTTATGGAGGGATCACTGTGCCCCCAAATCCTTCCCCCAGCCCCAGCCACACCTGCTCAGGCCCTGGCACTCAGTCCTACCCCTGGAGCTACCAAAGCAGTGCAGGGCTTTGTGTTCGGGGAGCAAAAACAAGTTGAGTGCCAGCAGGGCCTGCCTGTGCAGCCAAGTAAGGAGAGAAGAGGTTGAGGGAAGGCGCTTGCAACACCACCAGAGCCCGGCCAGATCGTGCCCACGTGCAAAACACACATGGCCCAGTGAGTCGGGCTGCACGTGGTGCCTGGCAGTGCCACATCCTGCTGCTGTGGCCAGGAGCTGTGCTGTGTCCTGGTCCAGCACCCCCTCCACCCACAAAGAACAACCCACAGCGCTTTAAAAGGCTGCTCCAGTTTATTCGTTGCCATTGTACGAGTTCAAGGTAATAAAAACGTGTTTCCAAGTCTGCTGCGAGAGGGCTTAGTTACACGGAGGGAGAGAGATAAAAAAAGGCTGGAGTGGAATCGTCGGGGGGGCTGCACTTTCCCATCGGGAAGCAGCACCTTTTGCTTGGAGCAGCCGGCTATTCTACAGGGGAGGGGCTGTGCCCGCCGGGGTGGGAGGGAGCGGCCCGGACCCGCTCACACCGAGGGTCCAGCGCTGGACTCGCTGGCGTGGCGCCTCCGCCCTGCGCCCGGGGCTGCCACCGGCCCGCAGGAGATCGGTGCCGTGGCTGCCCGCAGAGCCCCCAAGCTGCAACACACGGCAGAGACGGAGAGAGGGAGTCAGCAATCGTGCCAGCCCCCAAATGTGGCATTACTGCTGCTCTGCATTTGTTGCTGCAGCCCTGGGCATGCACACGGTCCAGGGGGTCAGAATGTGCCCTGGGGGATGCAGCAAGGATAGCCCCGAGTGCCCTGGGGGCTGCATGGGTGTCACCTCACCTCTCCTGGGACTCTGACACCGTTGTCATGGCTGGGTGAGTCGTCTTCGCAAAGAAGAAGCTGGCCCACCACTGGCCGGGGTCAGACTTGGGCAGATCTGAGGAACGGTGCATGACAGGAGAGCTCAGCTCAGTGCAAGCTGGGCAGCCCCACGGCCACCCCATCCTCATCCCACTGGGTCACCTCCAGTAAGATTTCCCAAGGAGGGACTGGGAGCAGAGTCTCCATGAGCCAGGACAGGTGACACTTACCTGGGCCATGAGGGATGACCTCCCCAGAGTACTCTGAGCTGCAGGAGCTGGTGCTGGATGTGGAGCTCAGGCGCCCTGTGGAACAGTCATGGCCATCAGAACCACTGCAGAGCCATGGTAGTACCACAAACCCTTGGTGAGGCTGTGCCTGAGTGATACAGCCCAGCCTCATCACTAATTCACTGTGCTACCTGCCCAGTTTAGTACCAGGCCAGTAAAAAAAACACTAGGAAGGGAATACTGGGGAAATTCCAACTGCAGGGAGCAGAAAAACACCTGAACACCTCTGTCGGAAAAAAACCTGCAACCCCAAGGACAAAAATTAGGCTTTGAGAGGCCTCTGCAGATGACTTGAGGCCAAGAAGATGCAAATTCCTGTGTATAATCCATGTGCTTTTAGGACAACAGCTACCACCCTGCTGCTTGTTTCATCTCGGGGGAATCCTTTAATTCCCTGTGCTTTAAGCAGTCCATTAAACCAGAAATTCTCTCCCGGATGAGGCACCAGGAACAACCATTGCCCAGACTGGTTTTGCAGCCCATTTCTGAAGCAACAGTACAAGGTGAAACTGTCCACTCCATCCCCTACAACCTTAGTAACACGTGAAGGGGATTTGAGCCCCCTCAGCAGCTGGTACAGCTGGGCTGGGGGGCCCAGAGGAGGATCTGGGCAGCAGCAGGGACACTGCTGGCTGTCCCCTTTTGTCACCAAACACTCCCATGGAGCTGCAGCTGAAAGCACAGACCTGAGCTCAGCTCCATCCCTGCTCCAGGCACATCCAACCACACCTGGAAGAGACCCCCGTATGCTCACCCACCACCCCAAGCCCACCCTGCCCCCAGCCTGCCCTTACTTCTGCGATAGTTGTGCGTGGCCATGAGCGAGCCGCTGGATGGGATGGATGCCATGGTTCCTGATCTTGGTTCTTGTGCAGATCTAAACCTGGGAGCACAGAGGCAGCTGTCAGCACCCACCCCTGCACCCCCAAAAGCTGCAGGGGTGTAAATGGAACCAGTGTGATACTGGAGGAAAGGGCCGTGCAGCCCTGCACTGGGAACGGCGGCTGGTGCTCACTGCACATGGATTAAACCCACAGAGCTCCAAGAGCTAAATGCAAAGCCAAAATAATTCCGTCATCCACAACTGCCTGCCCAGAGCACAGCCTGGCCCAGCCCCTTCCCGACCCCTCCTCTCCGGATGTTTTTCTTGCAGGAATCCAGCTCCCCTCCTTGGGGTCAACATCTGGAGTTACAAAATCCCAGGCGGATGTTGCATAAGGAGCAAAGAAATGTTGAGCTGGGGCACACACCGAGGGTGTTCCTGCAAGAAGTTCCAGCCCCAGCCTGTTCTCAGCAGCCTCCCGATCGCCCACAGCCGGGACAAACCTGCCCGCCTTTCACCTTTGACGCGGTTCAGCTCCAGTTCTGAACTGGAGAAGTTTTTTTCCCCTCTTCCGGGTACAAAACACCTTCCTGCCAGCAGCTGCTCTTCCCACAGTCTGACCCCTCATTCTCTAATAAAGCTCTAAAAAAGGCTCAGCGCGGCAAACGCGCCAGCTGCCAACAGCTGGCGGACACCGAGCGCTGTTCGCGGAGAATCCACCTTTCCTCAGCGGGGAAACCGAGGCACGGGGAAGCTCCTCCCGACCCAGCGCAGCCCCCCGAGCTTTGCCGCCCCGCTCCCCCCCCGGCAGCGCACCTGGGCCGTGTGTGGGGTCCGGCGGGCAGGGCAGGGGGGTCCGGCGCTGGGGCCGCCGATCGCTGGCACCGCACGGCCTGAGCCGCGGTGCTGCCGATCCGCCCCCGCTCCGCGATTTTATCCGCGCCGGGCACGCCCTGCCTCGGCACCGCCAATGGCAGCGGGGGCGGGCCCCGACACGCCCCTCCCTGCCCCATCGGTCGCGATTGTCGCGGCGGGCAGAGGGGACACTTCCCACCCTCCCCGAGGACACGCGGTCCCGCCCAGAACCCGGAGGGATATTTCTGAATAAGGTTTTTTTTTTGTTGTTCATTCATAATCATAATATGTCCAACCATAACCATAATATGTCCAATCATAACCATAATCAATCATATCTATCTTTATATAAATATATCCGGTGTTCCATCGGCAATCTTGCGGAACAAGTTCCATAAAGGTTCAACTACACATGTCTAGTCCTTTACACATAAACCCTTGACAAAACCTGGGCTTGGGATTGGATCCAGCTGCCCCCAGGCTCTTCTCACAAGGATTTAGAAACCCTGGGGGTCCTGGAAGGGATTTGGGATCTATGGAGGGTGCTGGGGATCCTTTCTGCACCTCGTGACCCAACAGAAGCTTTTCTGGAGAAGTTTCTTTCTCCTTTCAAGCAACGTTGCATTCAAAAAGAGGGTAAACATAAAAAATAAATAAATACGGATTTGAGGGATTCTGAGCTGGCTGGGGTTTATCAGTTTTGGGAGAGAACACTTTATTTCAGAGGAAAAGCTTGCAGCAAGGCTAAAGTACAACCCACACCACAGACCAGCTCCTCCGTGTTTGGGTAGCAGGGTGGCATCAGGTGCTGCTTCATAAACCACTGGTTTTGTGGGATGTGAGTCTGGGAGAGCCAAGGCAATGCATGTGTGTATGAGGAAGCAGATCTGTTTAAGAGGAACAGAAACTTTACAGAAAATTTCTTTCTGCTTGGAATGGAGACTGGGGCTTGAGAACAAAACACTTGAAAAGATGCCAGAGCTTTAAGGTATCTCCACAAAGGCAGTTTCTACTTGGTATACCTAAAATGTCACTCATTTGTTCTCCCCTAAAATTCAGTAATGCTCCAGAGCAGAGCTTTGCAGCCCAGCATGCTGAGGGCTGCAGTAAAACCTTGCAGTTTGGGTGCAGCTGTGGGAAAGAACATTTTTGGGGGCTGATGCTTTAACCACTCTAGGGACTGAAGGCAGAAGGGAGCCCACATCCCAGTCTGGGATGGTTCTGTCACAAACTCCCCATGCAACGAGGTTCATTCCTCCCCGGTCTTTGGTTTTTTCCTGTCTAATCTGGAGTTATTCTTTAATCAGCAGGATGAGGAACCAGTGCCAGGGGAGGCTGCCCTGTGTTGCTCAGGACATCGATCTCCCTCCACAGCTCATGGGGCAGCAAAGGGGCTGAGCTGCCCTCAGGGGTGTTTCTCAGTGGGATGTGACCACCCCAGCATGGGGACACTCCATGTGAGCCCTGTCCCCAGCTGACCCAAGGAGAAGGCCACACTGACCACTGCCACGGACACTGTATGCACCCTCCCAGGAAAGCAGCCAGGATGGTTTTCAGGGAAAGCCTTGGCACCACAAGTCTGTAAATAAATAGATTATTTCCAAAATTTACCCCAGAGGTTTAAGGGTCAACACAAGCACATGTGTGGTCCAGCTGGGGGCTGAGTTCCTCCAGCTGTGCCTCAGTTTCCCCACTGATAATACTGACTCAGCGCTGTCCAGGGAAGGATTTGGCTAAAGGTTGTGGTGGACTTTGAATACCCACATTCCAACAGGCAGTTTAAATAGCCACGTGGTTGCTCTCATGCCCAGCATAAGGATTTGCTTTTGTGCTGCGTGACTGGGTTTGATCATTGGTTTGATTTCAGGGTCCTGACACTCCCAGCCCATTTGTTCCCAGCCCTGCCTGGGTACACAGCATGGAGAGTCCCAGGATACAGGCTTGGGAGATTTTTCTGGCCTGGAAGGGAATGATAGAAGGCTAAAAATTCAGTGCTTCAGACAGGAAAAGTCACTTTAGTTTTAGTGCAGCCTGTGTCATCTCTCAGGTTCCTCCTCAGCTCCCTAGGGATGTATTCCTGCATCCTCCATCCCTCTAATAATGTACAGAGTAATTAGAGTGTATTGATATAATGATTATATTCCACAATGGATTCTATTCTCCCCAGCAGGTACAGGATGGCTGTGCACCCCACCGAGCCTGAGCAGGCTAATTGCTTTAATTAATGATAGAGCAGAAATGAACAAACCTGCCCCAGTCCCTTTGTGCAATGACACCACTTACACCCACATTTGGGGCTGCTTTTAAAGGATCACCTCATTAAGCAGACAACACTGAGGCTGTGATGCTGCACCCACAGCCAAGAGGGGTGAATTGGGGCTTTGCTGCTTCAAGGGGATTAGTCTCCAGCAAATCGTGCCTTTTTCTGCTTTTCCTCTCAAAATCAATTCCATCTTGCCTTAAGGATGCAGCGGGAGCCGCATGGGTAGGACAGAGCAGCCAGGGGAGATTGATGGAGCAGCCAGTCTGGTTTCCCAGGACAAAGCCTGCTCACATCACGTGTGTTGAAAAGAGGAAGATACATTTCATTTATATTGATCAAGAAATGGTAGTTTTAAAGTGAGCAGATGACAAGGTTTGGATAGATTTTTCTCTTTGGTTTCCCTCTCATTAGAGCCTAGGACTGCAACTCTCTACAGTTTGCTTTTCAGCAAGCTTTCTGTGTTTTCCATTTTTTTTTTTAATCTGGCTTTTAGCTTCTGGCAACTGGCCGTTGCTATCTGCCATTTGTGTGGGCCGTTGAGGAAGAGCCTTTTGTGTCATTTTGAACTTGGCAGAAATTTCTGGAAGCCTGCAAAAGCTGCAGAGCTGAAGGAGCTCCTGCCTCAGGACTCCACCAGCACTTGTGGGCCAGCATGAGTGGGTGTTTGGGGCACCCCAATGGCTTCATGCTGCTACCAGATTCCTTCTAGGGGTGTGACATCCCAGTGCTTCAGGAATTTGGTCAAGAAAATTTTGTCCAGCAGCCCCTTCCCCACCAGAGTACGCAGCAATTTTCTTCCTGAGTAAGAAGGCAGCACTTAGTCCTGGCACAGCGATAGAATCACAAAATAGTTTGGCTTGGAAGAGACCTTAAACCTCATCTTATTCCAACTCCCTGCCATGGGCAGGGACACCTTCCACTCATCCAGAGGGCTCCCAGCCCCATCCAACCTGGCCTTGAACACTCCCAGGGATGGGGCAGCCACAGCTTCTCTGGGCACCCTGTTCAGTAACCCAGATTTGAGCTCTCTACAGCGCTACAAAGCCTGACCCGATCCTGCCCCACGGAGGCGTTTCCCTAATTCTGCCTCTGCTGCAGAGCAGGGAGCAGGCAGGACCTGTGTTCGGGCTTGTCCTTCTTCCCCGTCCTCCCTCTCTCGCTCCTCCTCCTCCTCCCCTGCCTTTTCCCGGCTCTGTTACTCATTGCCAGCTTTGGGATTAGGGCAGCGTCCGCCCGGCACAGGCAGCTGCTGCCACCTATGGATAATAAATACCCAAAATATTCATCCCAGGTGCCACATCAGGGCCATCTCTGGTCAGAGCCAGAGCGGCTGTGGCACCAAGCCCATGCTCAGGTTGTGGCCTGATAGAAATGCCTGGACGTCTTCCCCTGCCTGTACGGGTTTAAATAGGGAAAGGGAATGTGCTGGAAACGCAGGGAAAGGCTCTCCTTAAGCACAGTGCTTGTGCAGCATATTTTACCTGGAAAATCGTGCTCTGCCTTTCTGGGACATGTGCAGCAGTGACCCAAGTGCCACCTTGGCAAGAGAATAAACCAAAGTCAGATCAGAGCTTGGATCACTGTCCCCATGGTGATGGGAGCAGCTCTGCTGTCCTTACCTGGAGTCTGATTTTCCAAAGGGCACAGGGAATTGGCATCAAGACCCCCAGAATTCTGAGTCTGATCTGAAAATGCTCACATTATAGAGAGAGTTAGCCAGAGTCACAAACTCTCTGATTTTCCTGTGTAAAAAGGATGTCTCCAATTTGGAAAAGCCAGGGAAGAGAGATGACAGCTGCTCTCTGTAACCCAGAGGCTTGTGCTGAACTTGGTTCCACAAGTTCCTGACTTTTGGTTCATCTGTTCCTGTCTAAAACCTGGAAAATTATCTTGCAGAAACCAGCAGCAACACTGAGAAAACACTGATCCCTGTGTACATAAAAACTCCTGCACCAGCAACTCCTTTGTGGGATCAGGGGAGATGCCACTACCAGTCACTACCACCACACAAAAACAAATTATTCACCAATATAAAACTTAGGGCTTTGATGGGGGTTGGTTCAGGAAAAAAAAATTCTCATTAAGTTCCCTGATCCTCTTCTCACCTCTGGATGCATCCAAAGCTTATGCTGTTATCCAGGTATCTCCTTTAACATTTCCACCAAAGCCATCAGAAGATGAGGTCAGCCAGGGCTCTTTTCACTCAGTGGCTGTGGCTTGATAGGAGAAGCCATCCCTGGGATTAATCAGGCTTTTCCTAACGGGGAGATGTGCACAGCTGCCAAAGCAAACACTTCAATCTGGTGTAGCTCGACACAGCACCAGACATCTTTGCTGAAAACCCAGCACGGTCCAGGGGCAAGGCAGCACCCTGCAAACAGCACTAAACCACAGGGCAGGGGGGCCTTATCTCATTTGGGCCTTACCAAATTGGGCTCTGCCCCATCCTCAGCTCAGGGGGAGATTTAAGGGATCAGCAGCCCCCACAGATGCTGCATCCAGACGCCAGAAATGTCACAGTGTCCCTGATGAGATGTGGATGAAATGGTGTTTGTCTCCTTCCCTGGTGCTAAAAGACATTTCAGGGCATGGAAATGTTCATCCTGGCTGCTTCCCAGACGGACAGCAGCTCAGGCTGAGCAGTTTTATCCTCCACAGCCTCAACCCCATAACTCAGATATGTGGTGGGAAAAGGGATCCTGGAAGAGCACACCCTGGAGCTGTGTGCTACCACTGACACCAAGGGTGAATGGGGACAGTTTTCAAAGCCTTTAGTCACTGTCCCTCCAGCACTGTTACCTCAGATCACCTTGGACCCCCAATGGCTGTGGCTGAACCCCACTGGGCAGTCCCAAGGGTGTGAGGACCATGGGGTCCTAAGGAGCAGCCCACTCTGCATTAGGTACTCTGCTGTCCCATCAGGGATGACACCAGACTCCATCCCCAGCTGGCCATATGACTTGCATGTCTTGTTATCACTTCCAAAGTTTATTTTTAAATCTCTGGCTCCAATTTAAAGGCATCAGCAGCATGCGCTGAGTGCAGGACCTCAAAATACTCCCTTTCTCCTCCTTCCCCTGCCTTTCTGTCCCATAAATTCTGTCTTTTTCTCATCTCTCCAAGTCTACAACATGAGCATGATCTGAAAAACCTTCTCATGGTAAAAGTCCATGAAATCTGCTCCATCCCTGGAAGTGTTCAAGGCCAGTTTGATGAGGCTTTGAACAAACTGGTCTAGTGGAAGTTGTCCTTGCCTATGGCAGTGGGGTTGGAATAAAATGATGGTTAAGATCCCTTCCAACCCAAACCAGTTTGGGATTCTATAATCCTATGATCTCTTCCTATTTGCTGCCTTGGGCCAGGAGTGTTGCCAGGCAAACACATGGGGAGGGTCATAGCATGTAAACACAGGGACCTGGAAATGTGACCTCAAAGCCAGCCCCAGGTAAACACGCTCTAGAAACCCCCGGGATGTACAGCAGGGAATCCCATCCTGGTTTAACACCAGTAATCTGGGGTTTAGCTGCAATGGGAATGCCTGCTTTGTGTGCACCAGCAGTCAGGATTGCCACGATGTGTACACAAGCAGAGCATGGTCAGTGCCTTGGTGTTTCGAGCTTGTCCACTCCCAGCAGATGGTAAATGCTGAAATATCAGAGTGCAAAGCCTTGGAAAAGTCTCCAAAGCTGGTGTGGAAGGAGCTGAAAGCCTGAACATGGGAAGGAGGAAACCCAACAACCTCCACTGTGTCCACAAACCGCCCTTTAGAGGACAACCACTGCCCTACCCACCTTTGATCTGCTTTTCTAATGGCTCTTGCATGAGGCCAGGCTGCACTTCTTCCTTTCAAGGACTCTATTTCTTTGCACAGAAAGAAAATAGCAATTTACAGCTGTCCCTCTGTCCAGCCCCAACTTCTCCCTGGTGAAAGCAGAGCTCCTGGAGTGACATCTGGGCTGGAATTCCTTGTGGCTGCCATCTGCCCTGCCCAAACCCCTTCCTTCAGAGGAGACCTGCTGCATTTCATACCCACAAACACACAGTTGCTCAGTGAGCTGAACACTCACAGGCAGAAACACCCCCAGAGCCAGGCAAATCCAGGCAGGCAGCCTGGGGTGTTCACATCCCAGATCCATACAAATTACCAGCACTGCAGATTATTCCCTCTCCCAGTTACGCTGTGCAGGCCTCTTGGGGAAAAAAAATAAATTCCTGTTGTTATGTCTGGGCAAATGGCAAATTCAGCCTAGTTTAAAGCACCAAATCTCAATCCAGGGGCTGTGGGGCTGGATGGGGTGGGGGTGATGATGGTGAAAGGAGTTAAGAGGTCCCTGCTGTGTTTGTGTGCAGCCTGCCCATCCCTCCTGGGGAAGGAGGGGTTCTGTTTTCTTGAGTCCCCCTAAATCATTTGGTGATGGTTTATGGGGAGGGTGAATGGAGCCTTGGTGTGATGTAAGGGAATTGTTTCAGCAGGGATGTGGATCTGACACCGGATGGAGGGGGACAAGGCTCTAAACTTCAGCCACCCTCGGATTTCGCCTGCTCAGGTCTCTGTTATTTCACACAGCTGAACATTTAAGGGCAAATTTACACCGTTTTTTGTGAGGGGAAATTATTCCACTCAGGCATGGCAGCCAGGCTTGATGGTCCCCAGGACCACATGTGTCCAGTGGAGTCCTTTGCCCCGGGTGCCAGCCAAACCTGGGCACACGGCTGTGGCTTTAAGCCTCTCGAGGGTGGGGTAAAGTGGCTTAAGGGAGCTGGGATTAGCCAGGTCCAACAGCCCTCTCTCCTGCTCAGGTCCTGGACTATTTATAGGCTGATGGGCTGGCAGGCTCTATTTCAGTGCAGAACAGGGCACTGCCCAGTTCCCTTCTTCTGGCTGGGAAAAGGGGTGGAAATTAAAATTCTTTTCACTGGAGAAGGAAAGGAGGCAGGGGAGACCCATCCCATGCTCACCTGGCAGAGGAGACCAGGATTTACTCCATCCCCATCTTCATTATTAAACTCAGCCCTGCTGAGGGCAGTTCCCAGGCTGCCTTGTGAAAAAAAAAAAAAGGAAAAAAAAAAGAAAAAAAAAGAGCAAAGCACTAAAATATAAATAGGAAGAATAAGGGATTTATAAACCTCTCCTTCCTCCATGTTATCACACTTGCTGTGCATCTCCAGCCCATCCAGACTTGCGGCAAAGCTTCTACCCCAGTCCCAAAACAAGGCTGGGGTAATCTCCTTAAATCCTCTTAGAGCCTCCTCCTTGGAAGTTTCTTTTTATTTTTCCTGGCACTCGGTGCATTTTATGTTGTGCAAGGAATGCTTCATAAAAACAAAAGATAGCTTGACTATCATATTTCTAAGAAAATACCAGTGAGCTATAATATTCATTTTTAAAGGCCTCCCTTTATGCACTAATGAGAAATTAGGAACATTTTTATCCACATGATGAGTAAGTTTTTAACCATTAGTCTGGGAAGGTAAGAGTATCTTCATAAAGGTATGTAATTTAGCTGTTAAATTCACAGGAAGGATGGTCTGGGCCATAAAAGTGTTCTGGGTTATTTCATAGCTTTATTCAAAATTAGCTTTCTTTTGACCTATATTTGGCTTTGGGACACAGAAAATTTTGTATTGGCCTTGGAAATGCACAGTTGGCACAGACATAAATATTCT
The DNA here is from genome assembly GCA_013398615.1 of Brachypodius melanocephalos. NCBI lineage: Eukaryota > Metazoa > Chordata > Aves > Passeriformes > Pycnonotidae > Brachypodius > Brachypodius melanocephalos. Next base: position 5,910,829 of record VZSR01001238.1, on the reverse strand, counting down.
GACCACTACATATTATTTTTTTTTATGCAAAGAAAATGTCATTATATTACTGAAGGAGATTACTTATGGTTTCCTTATCCTCCTAGGACTTGAACCCCACTTCCCATTAAAAATGAGATGATGTTGTTAAATCACAAATTCTTGAGCAGCCCCCACACACGTAGCAGGTGCTGAAATCTGTTTGCTCTGTTTGTCCCTTGCTTTGTCTCTTGCTCCTGAACTGATGCATTCCCAGCGAGGCAGAGATGTGGGGCAGAGCCCTCGGGGTGTGCCCAGGGTGGTGTTTGTGCCCTGCAGGGACCCCTCTCCTCCCTGCGGGGAGAGGGATGTGGGGGCAGAGCGAGGGATGTGGGACTTGGTGCCCCCTCCAAACCCAGCCCTGCCCCTTCACTCCCAGGCTGCCACAGGGAGTCCAAGTCCCCCTGGGCCAGCATTTCCATCATTTCCCCTGTCTTCCAAAAAGCCTTTCCCTCCATCTACCTGTCTTCCCCCATCCCTCTCTCTCTAGTCTCTCCATCTCCTCCATCCTTTCATCTCCCTCTCAAGGCCTCATCTTCCATCTCTCCTGTTTCTCCATCTTTTATCCTTCCATCTTTTCTCCATTCCTCCATCTTCCATCCTGCTGTTTCCCTCTGATTTCAGTTTTCCCTCTCTCCATCTTCCCATCCCTTCATTTTCCACCCCTCCACCTCTCCATTTCTCCTCCATTTTCCCCATCCTTCCATCCTTCTGCCTCTGACCTCTCCACTTCCAACCCCTCCACCTCCCTCTCACTCCTTCATCTTCCATTTCTCCTGTCTCTCCATCTTTTATCCTTCCACCTTCCTCCCATCTCTCCATCTTCCACCTTGCTGTCTCCCTCTGACTTCAGCCTCCCAGCCCTTCACCTTCCCACCCCTCCACCTCTCCATTTTTCCCATCCCTCCATCTTCCTCCCATCCCTTTATCTCCCATCCTTCCACCTCCTTCCCATCCTTACACATTCCCTCCCAGTCCCCCGTCTCTCCCGCCTCTCCCTCCTTCTCCTCCTCCTCGTCGTCCTCCTCCTCCCCCCGTCCCCCCCGCGCCTCCTCCTCCTCCTCCTCCTCCCCCGCCCGGTACCGCATTGCCGTAGTGCGGGGGGGCCGCTGCATTGCGCTGCCGCCGTCGATAGGTGGGCCCCTCCCGCGGAGATAAAGCCGGCGGAGCCCAAGCCGGCAGCCTCTGGCCGCCCCGACCGCCGCCCCGGTAAGAGCTGCGGGACCCCGGCGGGATGGGGGGGACAACCGGGATGCAGGGGGGGTGTCCTGCCCCAGGGGCTGCGGGGCATCACTGTCCCCCCCACCGTATGTGGGTGCTGGCAGCCCCTGGGGTGGGGGTACCCCGAGGAGGGGAAGGATGGGGCTGGACCATCCCTTCATCCCGCAGGTGCGTCTTCCCGCAGGTGGGAAATAACACGCAAGCCGTGGTTGCTTCAGGACGTGAAAATCCTTCTAAATGTTGTGCGTGAGGAGGAAAACCTGATAATCCCCCCAGCTCCCCCCTTCCCTCCCCCCACTCTGCCTTTAGAATCATGGAATCCTCGAATGGTTTGGGTTGGAAGGACCTTAAAGATCATCTCGTTCCAAACCCCCCTGCCATGGGCAGGGATGCCTTTAGCTCTTTGGGGAAGGAATAATAATAATAATAAAAAAAACCAATTCTCAAAGCGATCCTGCATCTCCCCCGGTGTGGCAGGGGTCTGCAGGGGAGACAGGGACCCGCACCCAGCACTGGGAGCTGCGGGACCGAGCATCTCAGTGGAGCCGCAAAATGGCCAGATCCGGGCTGGCAGGGTTCAAGGGCAGGAGGGACGGGACAGGAGCCGCTCCTGCTGCCCAGGGAAGCTTCTCGCTGGGAATGTTATCACCCGCATGACTGAATCGCTATTAGAGCAGCAAACTCCTCCTGACCTCCTTTACTTCTATGGGCAGATTCGTGAAATTGGATTTTATTAGACGTCAGATTAAAGCTCCTAATTGTGCCCGGTTTGTGTGCAGCTGCAGAGCCATGGCAACGCCGGGAGATGCCAGGACAGCTCCCCGGATATATCCGTTCGCGTTTTCAGCCTCCTCTCTCTGGTCCATCCAGTTTCATGGCAGCAAATTATAATAACCCCCCCCAAGGGCAGGCTGAGAGGAGCCCTCGGCAGCCTCGCTGTTCGCAGCCCTGCTTGGGGGAGCAGGCGAGGGCTATTTTTGTCCACCCCATTTTGCAGACGCTCTGTTTGTCACCCGAACTGTGCCCAGCCGGGGAGCGGTGAGGGCAGCCCGGGAGGACGGGCACCCTCGGCTCCTCCCAGGGCACCCACGACATGGAGGAGATGCCCTCGGGTTTGGAAAGAGCGAGAAGGGAAGGTTTTTCCAGGGAGGAAGGGCACCTTCGAAGCATCCATGACGTAGCCCTGGGAACCGGGGGTCTCCGCGAGGGCGGCGGAGGGCAAGATGCCGAAAAACACGGCATCCTGCCGAGACTTGGAGGCTGGATGTGGCAGCCCGAAATAGCCCGGCCGGCTTCCTCCGGGGGCAGGCTGGCTCGGCCCCAGCCCGGCCAGAGCTGCCAGACGAGGCCGGGCACCCCCGGGCGCATGGTCCAGCGGGAAGGTGGGGCGAGGGGAGGACAGCCTTTGCCGAAGGGCTGGGAGGGGGCTGGCATAAGGGGGGCTCTTTTTGACGCGCCTGCCTCTTCCCCCGCAGCGTCCCCCAAAAGGCAGCTGCGTTCCCAGCGCCCTCCCCAGCGCCGCCCGCCCCGGCCAGCCCCGCGTAGCCCAGCAGCATGGGGAAGGAGAAGACGCACATCAACATCGTCGTCATCGGGCATGTGGACTCTGGGAAATCCACCACCACCGGGCACCTCATCTACAAATGCGGGGGCATCGACAAACGGACCATTGAGAAATTCGAGAAGGAGGCTGCCGAGGTGAGGAGCCCGCCCCTCCGCCTGCCCCCACCCCGCATTCCCACCCGCGGGGATCCCGCAGGCGATATTCCCCTTCTGCTGGTGCTGCCCTTCTCTTACCTTCTATTTCTCCCTTTGTTCCCATCTATTTTTCTCCCTCTGCACCCCTGGGCGTTCCCGACTTCTCTGGCCTTGGGAAAATAGGCCATTTGGGCACTTGCCACCCTCTTTTCCGGAGCTGGGGGACTCCGTGCTGCCGGCTGTTAATGAGGGCAGGGGCACGGCGAGGTCTGCGAGATGGGTTAGGGAACCGGCAGGAATCACCGGGATTCTGGAAAAGCCACAAACCGTGGTGCTTGAAGGCATGAAATTCCTTCTAAATATGGTGCATGAGGGGGAAAACCTGATAATCCCTCACTGCATAGGTCAGGGCTGCCTGAATTTCACTCTGAAGCATCAGTTTCCAGTACCTGCTGGGGACAAGGTGCAGCATCAGCTGGACCACTCGTTTGATCCAGCTGAAGAACCTCATTCCTGTTCTCCTCAGGCAGGTGGTCTGGTGTCAAGTGTGATTGGCAGCCTATGATACAAAAAACTGGCTGGAAATCTGCGCATTAAAATTAAATTCTTTTGTTTGACCCTTGCCATGGTAGCATTTATAACAATTTTATCGTGCGTGCATTTAGAAGCTGTCACACAGCAAAGCACCACTCGATACCTGTAATGTGGCAAACCCCAAGATTAAAGAGGAAGAAACAGACCTGGGAAGAAAAATGTCAGTGGGGAGTCCTGAGAAATTAATGATGGTAAATTCTAGAGAAGTGGGTGAGGCGGGAACAGCCTGGCTGTGTTATCCATAGGGCAGCTCCTGTCACTCAGAAGATGGCTTGTCGTCATCGCTCTGGGAATGCAGATATCCCTCCCTTTTTTTTTTTT